>JARFXV010001236.1:0-423491 GCA_031761425.1 Cosmopolites sordidus | reverse complement strand
CCATTAAGTGAATGGGTTTCTTAAGGGAAATAAATGCACAAACTGTTTTTATATTTTAAAAATCTATAAATGATAGTGAAACTATTTTGTATTGAAATTATATCTTGAAATGATAATGATGACAAGAAATACCACTATACTTAAATCTACCAAATATGGCACAAAAATGTGAGCTTTGGTGGACGCAATTTTTTTTTACACTGTCAACCTTGAAATATATTCAGGTGAACAACCTGATGGACTATTTTCATTTCACTTATGGGGCATTCCACTTATGATACATCTACAACACAATCATACGTTGACATCTCCTTGTACTTTACGTAAGAATAAAACAAGTACGTTTAGCCTACATAGCCCCCTTCAGTTGGTTCAGTAGTGAAGCGTAACGCCCCGGTTCTGCCTTTTGACAGTTAGTCTACTCTACATTTCTCCCCGAAATGCAAGATTGCAAGCAAGACTACCCCATGCACATTTTACGACAGCTGAAACCGTCTTGTTTGTTGGTGCCGTTTTTTCCAAACTCGTCCACTGTTTGGTCTGCTAGTGCATCTCTAGCGTGTAATAATGAATCTATACTTTTGGCTACTGTTATAAAATACCAAAAAAACCAGCAAAATGCAATTAAATAAGTCTAAATATATTTGAGAAGTATTCATTAGAATACGTATTTGGTCGACTGTTAAAAACCGCGGTACCGATTGAGCAGAAAACGTATTTATATTATTAAAACCATCATATAACGCCAGTCTGTCAAATCTCACACAATAAAGTATATACTTTATTCATCAATATATTCTCCTTGAACAGTAATTCAATCATTTCAACGCTTTTCTAACATTTTTAGACCTTTTTTATAGAACAATTTCTCTTTTCCTTCAAAATATCCTTCGGCAATTACCTCTTCATTGGAACGATATTTCTTTCCAGCGAAGATTTTGTGAGGCTAAGAAAAGGATATTAATATTGTAATGTAATGTAATTTAGCTATCGTTGCCAACGATTTGTATCAGGGTGCATTGTCTTGATAAAACAGCACTTTTTTTTGTTATTTTGGTGCCTTTTTACGATCTCGTCCGTCAAACACACCAATAACGCTATGTAATATTCGCTATTGATGGTTTTACCTTTCTCAAGATAATCGATAAACAATATCCCATGCGCATCTAAAAATACTTGGCTTTAGACTCCCCGGCAGCTGTCCACTCAGTTAAGTGCTCATTTGACTCATTGTTACATACGGCATGAAAAAATCATTTTCCTGAAAAAATTCTGCAGCTTTACTGGTGTTGTCTCATGTAACCACCTCATTTGGATATCCAGAGCGGTCAGCATCATCAGTGCTTGTACGGCCACTTTTAATTTCAGCATACCCAATCAATTTTCTTGGAACAGAGTCCGGGTAATGTTTCTGAAGCCATTGTTTTGCTTCAACGGTATTTTTCTTCATGAAAAAAAACAATGTTTAATCAACACACGAAATTATATTTTTCACTTAAAGCAGAACAACTCAGAAACTAGTAGACAGATTGTCATGAAATTTTGACATAGGATATTTGAAGGTTGGCATAATCGACCACTGGTAAGGATTTTTCGTAAGTGATGCCATCTATATGTCGGTCCGGGGTCTTATTGACCGATGTGTTAAAAGTAGTGAGAACGGTCTATCAAGATGTATAAAATGTCATGAAGATCGGGTACGTTCATTCGAGGATCATTTAATGTTGTAAATTTTTGAGACGATTTTTAGTTGCAGCTGATTTAAGGCGATCCGAACGTTTATCATGTCGAATAGATGTACGACCAAGTTTAAATTCTACTGTCCTCTTTTTTGCCATCGAACGACAGGTCTACTGACCAGATTGTCCAATCTAACGCTTTTTGTATAGCCGATGGGGCTAAACCACCCAAATAATGTATTTAAATAGAGATGAAATTTCATTAATAACTACTTTTCACAAAAATGTCAAAACAAGATTGTTTTACTCGATCGCAACGAATAAGGAACTATATGTACGCGCCTTAAGCTTCGTAAAACACCATTTAACCAATCAAACTTGACAAATATCATAATCATTTAATCGCTAATTGTGTTATTAGGTCAAAATAATTTAATTCTAAAATTTTGAGAACTAACCTACACAACTGCCTTAAATTTGAAGAAATATAAGTTGCAAAATGGTAAGTAATAATTGTATTTGATGGCCAATACTTAAAATACACAATTAATTAAAATTATTATAATCCTCTTTTTATTAAAGAATTATCTCAGTATTTAGGGTCCATAAAGAAACTAATTTATGACTCGATCTAATATTTTAGCCATATAAATTCAACGGTCATAAACTTTCCCTTTTATACCGTGTTCAATCATTAAAATTGGTGGATTCACTCGTAAAAAAAACTGTAAAAATAAAATGATAGAACGCATTAAACAATATTCCCATTCAATACAAGTATACTTGGAAATCTATGAATGCAGTTGAACAAGTTAAACTAAATTAAATCTTAAACTAAATGTGAATCTCCAAAGAAAAGTAGAAAATAAATATGACCAAAAATTTATTAACAATGAATTGTTTAGAAGAATAGAATTAGAAAACAGACGATTGATTCTATATGAATTTGATCTTTCATAAATCAATCTATGGAAATTCATTGTATATATATATATATATATATATATATATATATATATATATATATATATATATATATATATATATATTTATATATCCGCTTTCCGGCAAATTTCCATATAAAACTCCTAAATATATTGGCATGTTCAACATCAACACGCTAATCCAACTAGGAAAACTTCACAACCTAACCTCAGAACTTAACAGACAAAAGATACTTGTGCTTGCCCTACAAGAAACACGCATCACAGATGATGACACGGTAGACTACGGGAACTATCGCATATTCAAAAGCAGGACAGACAAACGAGTCGTCAGGGGTGCTCCGCTTCTGGACATGGCCTTGGTACATGGCGTGGTACACAAAGGGATAGTTAACTCTTTTAAGGAAATTACCCCCATAAACAATAGACTGATGACAATGGACATACAGTGCGCCAATAAAAAATACAGCATGATCAACGTACATGCCCCCACAAATGGGGACAACAAGAAAGACTCCAACTCTACAGAGAAATTTTGGGCAACACTAGAAAAGATAATGGCAAAGGTCCCAAAGGATGACGTCAAAATTTTACTGGGCGACTTTAACGCACAAATCGGTAGGGAAAAAATTCATCAGAAAACCGTAGGCAAATTCCCCGGTCACAAATTCACCAAGAAGAACGGCATAAGACTTATCGAACTATGCCAACAGAATAACCTAAAGATCATGTCAATATCCCTCAGAAAATCTCCACGAAAACAGAAGATATGGAGATCGCCTATACAACAGATTGGTGAATTCCGGATAGACCACGTTGCGATCTCATACCCACAACAAAGAGAGATCCATGATGTTCAAGTCCGCAGGGGTGCAAACATCGACTCAGACCACTACCTAACACGAGTCAAAGTAAAATTCACCCCGAGGAGAATTCATCAGAAGAAGGCACATCTACAGAAATTCGACACGAAAAGGATCAAGGAATCCAACATAATACAGGAATGAGAAAAGGAACAGGCAGATACATGGGAAAAATTCCACAAAAAAATTACATAAAAAGCACAGGAACTGATCCCATTGAAAAAGAACACAAAACACCCGTGGTGGGACTCGGAATGCGAAAGTGCATTGCAGCGACGCAAACGAGCATTTCAGGAGTACAACAGTAAAAAATCCCCAGAAAGCCAACAACTTTTTAACGAGACTAGAAAACAGACCGCCCAAGTTATTAGACAAACTAAGAGGAAGTTCATGAAGGAACAACTAAACTCGATAGAGGAGAATTTCCGCAATTATTATAGGACTTTCGATTTTTATAGGACTTTCGCAAGAGAAATCCGTGGGTACACACCACAAAATCTTTGCGGTGTGTACCCACAAGCGGAATGGGAGATTAGCGCTAAACAGTCAGGAGAATTGTCAGGAACTGGCACACTATTTCTCTGATCTCCTCAATTGCCCCGAGCGCGACAGAAGATTCCCCAAGGAAAATTGTGTCTATACCCACTCAGAATCACCACCACCAACACAGGAAGAGATTCACAGGCACATACAAAAACTGAAGAATATCAGGACATCCGGTGAAGATGGAATCACCGCTGAACTACTGAAAAACCTCGGACCAAACTCACTGCGGGAATTCACGCAAATTATCACGAACATCTGGCAAATAGAAAAATTACCAGATGAATGGAAATGTGCTCTTATACACCCGCTGCACAAGAAAGGAGACAGAAGAGATGTGAACAACTACAGAGGAATCTGTTTACTACAAGTCACTTACAAAATCTTCTCAGCATGCCTTCTCCAGAGAATACAGGAACAACTAGAACACAAAATTGGCGAGTACCACGCAGGCTTTCGCCCTGGCTATCAGGAACGTCCCAAGCATCTGCATGTTCGTTGACTTCAAGAAAGCATATGACTGCATTGACCGAAAATCTCTGTTCAACATCCTAGAAGAACAAGGACTCGGCCCCAAAACACTAAGATTGATCAAGCAGACACTGACCGACACAATCACTAAAGTGAAATTTATGAGAGAAATTTCCGAACCCTTCCTGATTAAAACTGGATTACGCCAAGGAGATGGGTTATCCCCACTCCTCATCAACCTGGTCCTGGACAAAGTCATAAGGGAATGGGAAAAGAAACTAAAAAATCAAGGACACTGGAAACCAATATGACTCGGACGAACCAAAAACAACATAGAAATATCATGCCTAGCCTTCGCGGATTACCTAGCCATACTCGCAGACAATGAAAAAAGGGGAACCAAACAGATCGAAGTCCTCAAGGAATGTGCGGAGAAAGTTGGCCTACAAATATCGTCCCAAAAAACCGAATTCTTCTGCTCAAAATTAGATGTTCAAAATTTGAACACCAAATACGGCAAAATAAATAGGGTCGCTCACTTCAAATACCTGGGCGAGATCCTCGAACCGACAGGAGGAGAGAAGATAGCACAGAAGACACGATTGCAGAAGATGAAGAGGGCATACGGCAAGACACACAATATCTACAAAAAGAAATGCCTATCCACACACGCAAAAATAAGACAGTACAACACAGTAATCAAACCAGAGGTACTATACGCAAGCGAGACACTTACACTCCATACAAAAAGCGGCATAGAAAACATACTAAAAGAAGAACGCAAAATTATGAGGAAAATTCTCGGCCCAAAACTGACAGAGGAAGGATACAGACTACATTCTAGAAAGACCACGTAGAGACCACAGAGAGAATGTCCAACGTAGCGGCGAACATAAGAAAATGAAGGTTGAAATTCTATGAACATATCAGTAGACTCCCACCGACAAGACTCACCAACAGAATTCTTACGTGCATACAAGGAGTCAAGTCAACAGAACCATGGATCGCACAAGTCCGAGCTGATCTGGGAAAGGCACAAATGGGTCCGACAGAGATTGAGGATAGAAGAACGTACAGATACAAAATACATATGTGGAACGTTGCATCAGAGAGCGAAGTTTCGAGGAGATCAGGAACAAAGTGGACGGAGGAGAGGAAAAGAATTCACGGAGAAAGGATGAGAGAGGTGTGGAGGATTAGAAAGAACACTCGAAAATGAGTCAGGATGCTTTGCGTGATCCAACCGGGTCTATACGCACCTAATAATAATAATAATAATAATAATATATATATATATATATATATATATATATATATATATATATATATATATATATATATATATATATATATATATCTATATATATATATATATATATATATATATATATATATATATATATATATATATATATATATATATATATATATATATATATATCCTGTTGCTGAAAGGACCTATTTTATATGAGATGACGCTACCACGTTTCGGGCATTCGAACTGGCCAGGAGTATCTGTTTTCCGTCCGTGGTGTATCTATTTCTTGGACTCGGTTGTTGATACTGATGAACCAGTTATATCCATTGGCTTCTGTTGGAGGCAGGCACCTCCCATTGATGACTAGCGTTAATGCTCTTTAAAGTTTCATGAAAAGCATCCTTGCAAAGAAGTGTCTGACCTCCTTGCCTACGTTCACCTGAAGTCAGTCCATGGTATAACATAATCAATAATATCATTCACAAAAGATAAAATCATTATGAGTGGTTTTATAACAATGGATGAACCATGGACTATACCCATGACGAATTGAACAGCAGTGCAATAAATGATTCCATCGGCAAGCAATGGCGAAAAAAATATTCCATCCATACGAGATATCATAGCATCCGTTTTTTTTTCATTTCGTTAAAAGCTGGAGCACGCTCTTAATTAAACAACTGTCGAAATAAAACTAAAAATGTTTTTGTATTGATCGAAAACATATCTTCATTAATTTTATTCCAATTTGTAATCATATAAGCTTAAAGAAAGACAGTAATTACAATTTTCAGGGCAAAATATTGAAAATCCCATTTAGCATGTGTGACAAAGGACTGTAAATCATCTTATTCCATGGCGAATACATAATAGATTACGGTATAGGTGCCCTTTCCCTTATTATAAGGAAACCTTATTATTTACAGGCTATAAAGGAACTAATATATAATTTAGTTTAATATTTTGTGTTTACATTGCAATTTAAATGACCATAAACCCGCTCAAAATATATTCAAAGATAAAATTGGATTACTTTCTAAAAACTGCAAAATAAATCTTGTTGCATTTAAAATTTAGTTGCATTAATTAAATATAAATAATAAATCTAGATACTGTATGTATTGAAAATTCTATTTTTTCAACGATTTTCTTTGGCATTGGAATGATATTTTAATATCAAAGACATGCAATTGGTTAAAAAATTATGTAGCCTTGAAAAACGAGAATATTTGATAAATGTCCAAATACTTGGAGTAATACCTCGCAAAGCTATTACTGTCTAGTATTGATTAAACTAAAGGAGAGCCACAACATAAAACAAGATTGGAAAATAAAACCAATTAAGAAGTATATTATCATATAAACTAAAAGAAAAGGCATATAAACATAAATGTCAAAAATACTGTACAGGCACATTTAACTGATAAATCTAAGTATGCAAGTAGAACAAAAATGGGATTTCCAATGAGCTTTTAACGTAATACTACTACAGAGTGTATTGGATTTATAAGTATAAATCACTCAGTTCTAGTTAATTCGGACAAACAAAATTCAAACCTGGATTTATAACAAACAATAACCTCGAGTACTCATAATTGCTGTGAGTAGATACTTTAGATCTACAGCCTTTTTTAGATTATACAACTGGATTTATAATTTTAAAATACCTATCGCTGTGCCACATCGCACATTTTTCTCGTATTTTATTTTCTTTGTATTCATCCAAGATATTTTCTTTGGAAAACATAATAAAGTTAATTTATAATCTTTACTGCGAATTTTATTTTCCCTTTTCACTTCAAAGATCCTTTGTCGTATTTATAATTTTTTTTTTGATCTCATTAATTTTTTTATAATTCACAGCCATATGTGACTGTAAGGCATTTTTGTAAGTTTGAGTAAAACCTTTTATGCCTTCCAATATTTTACATTCAATATACGCTCAAAAAAAAAATGTTTTATGGTATATTTCTCTAATATCTGAAATTGTTACGAATTGATGGGAATTAATTATAACCATTTAATTACACTAGATGCTAAAACCTCTTAGGAGCAGAATATATGGATAATTAATTGAAAATGTAGATAGTAAAATGCCTTTCGAACTTAGATAATCAATATTAAAGGATCATATCGAATAACCAATTTTGTAAAATATAATACTTAATTGCCCTTCTCTTTTATTCAATCCATTATCATTAATTAAATATATATACATTATTTAGATATTATTAATTAAACGTTACCAAAAAGTTCGGAAAATGGAGTAGGTGTTATCCATCTTTCCAAAATGTATAATATTTTTTGTAATTAACTCTTTGTGCCACTAAAAAAAATAAGTCGAGATCTTAAGCGTCTTAACAAAATCACTGGATTAAAAAAAAAAGAAAAAATGATTTTCGTGACTATGACTAGCGCATGAAAATGACTAGCGCATTCTCAAAAATTAAGAAATAAACTTTCTTTCAACGAAATTTTTAAAGAAACTAACAAACATTATTTCTGTATGTGGCGATTATAAAAAACCATAGATTCAGTATTAGATCATTTATGAATCATAAACTAGGATTTAGTTTCAACAAGTCAATCAAAAATACAATCAAATATACACTAAAACTAAAATTGATTGAAAAAGATTCAATCAAAAATACACTAAAACTAACAAATGAACAGATCTATAATGCAAAGAAAACTAGCTTCATTTAGAAATTACTTGCCGAGAAAAGATTGGTATGATTAAAATACAGTTACCAGAAGAAAAGCATTGATTACATTTATCGTCTGCATAAATACAACTGAAGAACATAAAATTAGATCTATCGTTTTAGGCCAAGCAAACATTTCTAGATACTCTAAGAACTTTACTCTTCTGATTTACTTACGATCATTCACAAAATGCTTACATGACTTCGGCGCCAATTTTTGAGAAAAGGCACATCATATTTTTCGCCTTTCAGATAAATTATCAAAAAGTCAACATACACATATTTGAATCAAAACAATTTCTATCGTTTTTAGGTAAAAATATTTAAATGGAAAACATATTTGACACTTCTCTCAGAAGCTATAAACCTACTTGACAAGGATATTATGTGAAGAGAAAGGAATATTTTTTACAAATGCAAATAATAAATGACAAATAATGTTTGCATTAATCTTTATTATTAATAATTTAACCACTTAGAGAAATATCTTTAACAGCACCAGAAGTGTGTATATATATTTTCTTTGTTTCTAATTGTATCTGTAGCATTTAGCAAATTTCAGCTAGTAAGTTGATATTTTTTGTTTACAAGGCTATTTCAATTTAATATGGTAAATAAATGATTATAATTGATTTCATATTGGTATATACTTATTGGTATTGCGAAAAAAAAAACAAAACAATTTACACAGTATTTTAATAAGTGGAATTGTTTTTTTTTCTTCATTTGAAATGGTCTCGACCTGACAGAGAGATGGCGCAAGTATATTAAGTATGATCGGTTAGATAGTATCCCGAGAAGTATCCAACGCGTGCGCTTAATTTCTTGTTTATGATAATTGAATAAAACAAACAAGTCCTGACACTTTCTGAAAAATAGATAAAATGGAAATTCGAGTTGCTCTAAGGTAATTTATTTTAATGGGTTTAACCCCGGTGGTTACACAAAAAAGCTAACTTCCATTTTGAAGGATTCTTCTTCTTAATTTTTACAGTAGAAAAGTGGATTTTTTAAATTAAGAAAGTACAAGCGATACTTATGAGTCAAAATAATGATACAATTTTTTGTCTTCCTAAAACCTAAAATAGTTACAGAAACTCACAGTTTTTATTTATAATACTGAAATAACCTTTAGAATTATTAATAACACGTATTTATAAAAAGTAACGAATTAACTTCTTTATTATTAGTACGTGGTTCGACATATGTTGATATACATTTATATAGTTGCTTGATTGGGGACGAGCCCCACCCATCCCTTCATTGGAAGGTACATATTTCGTCTCTTGATGTTCAGATTGTTCAGGGTACCGACATATGCTCTCTCATATGACTAGGGAGACCCTATCCATAGTCAACAACCCATACTTTCGCCGACTTCCCTATTCTTGATGAGAGAGCATATGTCGGTACCCTGAGAAGTCTGAACCTCAGGACACGAAACAAGTGCCATCAAATGAAAGGATGGGCGGGGCTCGTCGCCAGTCAAGCAACTACCAAAATGTTTATTTAGGTGGAGATACAGGTTGTTGTGTTTTCCACATAAAATTATGAAACCCAGCAGTTGGGTGTATGACAATCAGCTACAGTTGTCTCATTGGATGGAGTCCGAGGAAATCTAACACTGCATATAAACGCCATCAGACAGGAAGTCGTCGAAAGTGTGGGTTGTTGAGTGTGGATAGGGTCTCCCAATTCTTGACGAGAGATCATATATTAGTGTATATTGTGTATATGTATGAGAATTTTGATGCTAGAAGATAGAACATTTATATCAATAAAAATGCATTCCAAGTACAAAGGTAAATTCTCTAAGAAAAGTAACTTTTTTAACCTCAAATTTAGAAATGTCATCTACATTAATCTCTCTTTTTAACTATAACTCTATCTTTTTTTCCTCAGCTGGTTGCGCGACGTTGTGAAGAATTGAGTGAAGAATTTGAAAAAAACGTTTAGACTTCAATTATTTAAATAATTATAGCAGTAACCCGATATTATTTATATATAATAACATTCTGCAAATATTTAACTTTATCATGTGATGTTTTTTTTTATAAAGTTCGTAGCGGAAAAAGAAAAATCCGTGGCAAAAATCATTCTACCATAAGAGATTGTGTATAAGAACAGTTGAAAATATCATTTTTCTAAAAAACTAGAGGGTGAATAATTTTCATATTTTGAGCATAGTTTAATTAAATATCCTTTGTCACAATTACCGATTTTCAAGTTTTAAATTTGGAAACTCGCTTTGCTCATAGATTCGCTCATACTTCCTCACACGTAGTTGTAGTGAATTTAAACATTTAAACAATTGGGATTTCTAAAAACCATCACAAAAACTCACAATACTCTATTAAAAAAGTTTTACGTTCGGTGATTAGCTTGGGTTTACGAGCTGAGTGGACTCGTATCTACAGTCGACCAAAAATGTATTGAATGGACATTTCTCTAGAGTGTTAATTTAAACGCGATTATGTTGAGTTTCTTCGATTTTTTATATTAGTAGATGAAACATGAATTCACCATTACACAGCACAGACGAACCAGCAGTGATGGCTCACTGGAGAAAGATTCACTGTAAAGAATGATGTCAAACTAAACTCGAAGTGATTTACCACTAAACACCAAATTACTTTTAATTCTTGATTTTTTAATTTAATTAAACTGAATCATATTCAGAAGAGTTTAACATTGTTAGCGAAAAGTGCCTCGAGAAGTTTAAAACCGTGATTTGGTGTTTAGTGGTAAATTTCTTCGAGTTTAATGTTTCACACTAAATGTTTCAATAGAAGAATTGATGAGCTGATTTTGTAAAGTTGGGCAAATCACAATATACTGTAGGTATTAAAAGTTGGAATGTCATTTTAAATGTATTGAATTGCAAAAAATCTAGATAATCTTGTGTTTTCTTTGCCAGGAATGAGAATATTTCGATGGACCCTCGAAGTTATCGGTCTGACATTATATCATTCGGATGTATAAAATTATCTTTTTTTTTAATCCTTGATCAAATTGATTGAACTTTATCTATTAACATGTAAAATATGAAGCCGTGTAATAAACCGTACGCCTTTTCATCAAATGTATTAAAAAAAAAAAAACAAAAATAGCTAGATGATTGAGACAATAAATACAAAATTCACGACACTTTATTCGGGAAAAGCTCAGTTTCATTAAAGCAGTTTTCTTTGATAATGGAACGGTGTTTTAACATCAAAGGGATTCTGAATAAAAGTGACTATAAACTGCCAGATGGCTTGAGAAAAAGGAAAAACAAAAAGAGTTGATACATTACCAATATCCCCAACAGGCTTGATTTCTTTAAATCATAAAATGTTACGCTCCAACAAACTTGAGCCAGTTTATGACTTGGAACTACTTGCCGTCGATCCGGACGAATAAAACTTAATACTGGACCTATGCCAACAAAACCTTTTGTAGCTCGGAATACAGTGGTTTAAAATTAGTCGTAACTTTTCATGTCTTTCATTAGCAGATAACTCAACTCAAAATACAATTAAATGCCATACGTTTAGATCGAGACATATTACATATTATTAACATTCATTATTTATATATATATATATATATATATATATATATATATATATATATATAAATATACGACATATTTATAAAGTTCTTAACTTTAAATGAAATGGTTAAATTAATTTCGTTCCTCTGCGCTAAATCTAAAACCATTAAAGAAGAAATCTTCGGCTTTTTCTTTTAAATATATCCACTACTTCATCTGCATGAATTTCTGTTTCATAGTGAATATTCATGAGAATGTTCATGAGAGCCAAACCATTAAGTATGTTTTCACTTGTAGTGTTTCGTAAATAGTTTTTTAGTCTCCTTAGATTCGAGAAAGACCTTTCTGGGACACAGGAATGATAGCCAAGATTTGTAGTAATGTGTAAATATTAGGAGGATAAAGGTTTTTATCGCACATATCTAGGCATTCCAAACTAGATTTCGGGGTAGGCGAGATACTAGTCATCACTGTTTTTCATACTTCAAGTTCTGCTTTAACCACTGATATGTTGCTTTCGGGAAGCAGTGACGAGTACATGGAAATTGCTTCTTCAATTTCAGAACTGGCAGTAAAATTTGAAGGTAGCACACCAGATAATGCTGATACTACTTTACGATGTTTGGTAAACCTTTCAACCAATTGTTGAATTGTATGATCAAGAAATGGAATGAACAAATTAATTTTGTAATACGTGCATACATCCAATACAGGAAGGTTCGGTCTATTTAATTGTCTTCCGACGACGCGTGTCATTCGCAGTATACCACCATTAATAACATCATCTACATGTTTGAATGCCGTGATAAGATTGATGTCAGTTGTCTGTAATTGTTTTGATAGCGACAATGTATAGCTCATAACTTTTTGAAGAATCACTAAACACATCACAAAATCCGAAGATCGAAGCGTACTTAGCAATTGGGCGGCTTGTTGCGATGTTTCCTTGTTGTGATTAAATTGGAGTTCTTCGAGAGCATTCACAATGGCTGAATAAATTTACCTGAATCTTATAATAGCTTCATGTTTGTGGACCCACCGTATTTCACACATTGAGAGCAAGCTTATTTGGTTACCGACGGGTAGTAGCTCTTGAATTTTTTCTTTCAACAAAGGAGTGCGTTGAGCAGAATGTCGAAAGTAGGAACCAACAGACTGCACAATCCCAATGCAATTTCGGACATTTGCTAATGAACATGAATCAGCAATAGCAAGGTTGAGAGAGTGTGCACTACCAGTTTACATAAAGAGCAAGAGGACATTCTTGGAGAACATAAGCTTGGGCACTGTGCAAATACCCACTCATAGCTGCAGCCCCATCGTAACCTTGACCAACCACATGAGAACATTCAAGTCCATGCTTTTTCAGAGCTGTAATAATAAGATTTGCCAGACCGGGTCCTGAAACATCGACCGTTGGAATGTACTCAAGGAATATCTCTTTAAGTATATGGTGTTTATTATCTGTAAAATCAACATATCGAAGACATAACGAGACTTGTTCTACACGTCCGATGTCGGTGGTTTCGCCATCCAGAATCGCAAATAGTTTGGCTTTCTTTACTTCTTCAATTATTTTATGTTGAATTAATTCACCATAAATGTCAATTATTTCGTTTTGGATCTGAGGGCTTGTGTACAGGGCATTCTTCTGTGAAGTATTTAAATGCTCAGCCAGATCTTTATCTCCAGACTCAGCCGCAAACCGCAACAGCAAACAACAACTATTTCAATTGAAAGCGTAAGTTTCGTTTTGTGGAAATAGGAAACTTATAATCTCTGGGTGGGTTCCATGGCGTTTTTAAAATTTGGACTTTAAAATATTTATCCAAGATTTTTTCTTGATTCGCGTAAAAACCAACATCCAACTTAGCTACAGTTGTAAAAGATGAGGTAACAGGCAAGCTGGCCTGTTGCAGACTAGATGTAGATTCGGCAGTTGAAGGTATCGAACAGTGCACCAGCGACATGGCATCGATTTCGACATTCGGTATTGTGATTAAGGTCGAGGTCGAGGGCCCGCTTGTCATCACTGTCTTCTTATCAGCATGCAAGGAGCTGAAGCTTTGATAGGTAAATCCAAATTTGTTTCTTTATTAGAAACCCCTTGACTACACCACTTTTTCCAGTAGTCCATACCTTTAAGTTTATTACCCTTCCTTTTTTCCCCTCCATTTTTCGACAGTAATAATGATTCACGTATCTGTCCTTAACAAGGTCACCGAATAACACTGCACTAAAATTACTCACTTACACGGTACACTTAATTCTCTTCACTATTCGTTCACCACTTTTCACTTATATTTGCTTCGAGTTCGCATGGAACAATACTGCCGTAAGCACGGTCACGCGGCATATATATATATATATATATATATATATATATATATATATATATATATATATATATATATATATATAGCATTATATAGCAGCCCAGTAGTAGCCGTCCAGAAACTACCACATACTTCCACAAAGCTCCGCTCATTCCGACCGAGGGGCGTGGCGAATAATCGAGAAACAACGCAAAGTTTCCATACGATACAAAATAGTTCGACTACTCAATAAGAGATGGCGTTACTGTGCGCAACGTCCACTAGTTCGGATATATATATTCAATTCAAATGTAATAATTTAACTCTCTTCACTCCTCGTATTTTTTCGGTATAATATTAGGTAATATTTGGCTTATTTCGGGGGGGGGGGGGGTTGATCCCCCAAAACCCCCCTTTGGCTACGCCCGTGCTTGAAATATTTCTTCGCATATTTGAAATCGAAGGCTAATTTGATTTTTTTTAATTGACAATATTAATTGAATTTGGCATTCTTGGAAATAGCATTTTTTTTCTGAATTCAACGAGATAAATAGTGTGTTGTATTTTTTAAAATATATTTTAAGAAATGACCAAAGGTGTTTCGGTTCATTTTAGGGTAAATATAATTTTCATAGTGGGCTATAAAACAATGAATAACAGATGAAGTATTTGATTACAATGGACAACTGTTAATCAATGTTAATCAATTTGTGAATTGATCAAATTTCTTTCAATTTTTATATGGTCTTAACATGTATTTAAAAGAGAAATAACTGAAATACTAGTTGGATACGGTAACATAACACGCACTTATGCTGAAGTGATATTAAGTATGTAATGTAAATAATGTAAAAGAGTATTTAATAGCCAGGCTATTCGCCGTGCTCTAATGATCCGTGTTATTGAGGGTTCTCCAAATACCGTTATTATTTCTTCATTAGCCCTTCTTCTCCACTGATTCTCCTCCTTGATACCACCGTATATTCTTCTCAGCACTTTACGCTCCCACACCTCCAACATTTTTTCACTGCTATTGGTGAACGTCCAACTCTCCGCGGCATATATTACAACTGGTCTCATTATTGTCTTATAAACTCTTACTTTGGGTTTTCTTGATATATTCTTGTTTCGGAGGAGTCTCTGCAGCATCGCTGCACATTTATATCATTTTCCTGTTCTGGCCTTAACCTCCGCTTTCATTCCATTTTTGTCTGTAATAGTTGAACCGAGGTAACAAAAACGATCAACCCTTTCGTGTTGTGTTGTGAAGTGTGTGTGTCGTGAAGTGTAGTGTTGCTTCTCCTACTTTAATTTTCAGCACTTCCTTGCACATTTCGTCTTTTTTAATTCTCATTTTCATGTATTTTGTTTTGTTTGTATTTACTTGGAGCCCGAACCTTCCTGCTTCTCTCATTAATCTTTGAGTTACATTTTTCATTTCTCCCAATTCTCGTGTTGTAATTGTTATATCGTCGGCGAAGGCTAGATATTGATGTTTTTTGTCATATATTAGTCCTGTGCGATGTATCAGACTTCTCCTCAGCACTGCTTCCAACAATAGATTAAACAAGCAGGTAGATAATGGTTCTCCTTATTTGAGGCCCGATCTTACTTTGAAGGGCTTTGAATGTTGGCCATTTACTTTAACTAAGCTGACTAAGCTAAAGTATAAGCTGAATTATTTTCTATAGTCATTTTTGTCAGAGCTATTAGTTTATTATTAACCCCCAGTTCTCCCATTGCTTTTAGTAGTTCCTTTCTGTCAATGGAATCATAGGCCCGTAAATCTATAAAGAGCATGTTCATGTTTAAGCCTTGTCGGTAGCGTCTTTCCTGCAGTTGCTTTAGTAACGTTATCTGGTCTACTGTTGATCTGTAACTCCTAAAACCACAATGTATTCTCCCACTAAATCTTCCGATGTACCCCTTTTCTTGTTCTTGATTGCTGTCGCTAGTATCTTGTACACCACTTCCAGCAACGCTATGCCTCTCCTGCCTCTAATTGCCTCTAATTTCCTGTAGTAGCTTTGGGCAGCCATATTTTATCAGCTCTATACTAATCTGGCTCTCGCCTGGGCTTCTATTATTTTTCATATCACTTATGGTTTCTTTAGTTTCATCAATGTTGGATTCCGTTGCGTTCTGCCTTTTCGCTCCATCCTCCAGTTCCCTCTCGATATATCTGTCCATTCTATCCTCTTCCTCTCCATTAGTGCTTCCTAGCTTGTTCAATATTCATTCAAAATAACCTCCCCAACTTTCAACATTTTCCTTTTCGTGTATAAGTAGTTTCCCGTCATCGTTCTTGCAGTATATATTTCTTGGTTGATGTTCTTTCTTCTCGTTCCTAATACCTTGGTAAAAATTCCTTATTTGCTTTTGATTATAGTTGCTTTCGATTTCCTGTATATCCTTTTCCAAAACTTTTCTTCGTTTCCTCCTGCATATTTGTTTGACCTCTCTGGTTCTTTTTTTTTAATTCAATTTCATTCTTTTCCATTTTTTCTCCAAAAACTTTAACTTCGCTTTACGCATCCTTTCCACTGCTACTTTACATTCGGTGTCAAACAGGCTATTCCTCTTTGTTCTTATATCCATATTTAGTATTTCCTGATCAACTATTGTTATTGTTTTCTCTAAGTCATCGTTCATCAATTGTTTCATGAGCCATTCTTCTCATTGTACATCCATATTGTATATTGTATAATGAAGTACATCTGCATAAAAATATCACTAAGTCAACAGTTTCAAAAACAATGAAAAGATTCAATGATACAAGCAGCATTAAAAGTCGTCCAAAATTAAGAAGACAAAACAAAAACTATATATACGTCCGATAGCTGTCAAACGAACTATAAGTTTGCACACAAGTTGGTTAATATGTGTCTCAATAATCTGGCAAATCATCATGGAACGTTTAACATCAAAGCAACGCTTGCAAATTGTCGAAATTTGTTATCAAAATCAGTGTTCTGTGCATCAAAATTATGGAACACTTAGAGAAATTGAATTTCGAGTTGTATTTGCATATAATAATGAAATTATTGACAGATGTAATGTAATTATTGCATGTAAATGTAACTATTGACAAATTCCGAACGCATTTCATTATGGTATGAATGGTATTGATCTGAAAGAGATGTGGTCCAATAGGATGGCTCCACGTGACATACAGTCGATTTACCGTGGGAACAATTAGGTGAGAAAATTACTTCGAGGAACGGACCTGTTAATTGGTCACCAAGATCATGTGATTTAACGTGATTAGATGATTTTCTTTGGGGTTATATTCAATATTTGGTCTATGTCGCTAAATCCGCAACTATTGATACCTTGGAAGACATTTATATATATATATATATATATATATATATATATATATATATATATATATATATATATATATATATATATATATATATATATATATATATATATATATATATACATATATATATATATATATAAAGCTAAGGAAGTTCAAATGGTCATGGCTTTAGTCGTTCCTTCATCCGCTTTTTAGGTGTCCGGCTTGAGCCCAACTGATGACGGCTCAAGGCCAGAAACCGGTCTTGGGCTTGGGATGGCGGATGAGGGAATGGCAAAGCACGACGTGGAGAACTTCCTTAGCTTTTTAATACTTTTCTCCACGGGGCCACTTCAAAATTTTTCGATCATATATATTTCTTGCAATGCTACCACCTTACGATATTTATCAAATTTATGAATCTAAATAACTTGTAGTTAATCTTGGCAAAGGAACTTTAAATCTTTAAATAGATAAATAAATCGGGAATATGGGATATGCAGTAGGTTGAAATGCGTCACCAGTTTTTATTCCAGTTTTCATTTTTTTTTATATTCAACTTATCTTATTTTGAATGACCTATGTTTAAAATTATCTTTGAGTGATTTCAAAAGGCTTGCAATCAATTAATCAAAGATGATTCTATCATATTGAATTATCTCCTGATAATGCTCATGGTTAGTGAAACACGCGTTGAGAATTTAAATATAGTGATTTGGTGTTTAGTTGTAAATCTCTTCGAGTTTAATAATCACTATTTATCAAGAACTTCATTTTCATATTTTCAGAAATACTCTAACAACAGTTTTGGCGAAATGTAAAGTACCATGATTACTTTAATTAATTAATTCACTGCCGTACCATTGTCTTGTCTTTAAAAAATTTTATATCCAGAGAAAATAGTAATAATAGAGTATCACATCTTTGTTACAAAAAAATAATTTTAATAAACCCTTTTCATAGCATTAGCCATTAAATCAAATCTGTTATATCCACGCATAATTCTGCAAAAGTAAAAGGGGTGAAAAAAATATCATTCCATTACAGCTTAATTAAATTACAAAAAATCTCATAAAGTTAGTAAAAAGTTAATAGTAAAGTTAGTACGAGTTGAAATTTTTAACACTCAATTTAAAAAAACTGCAATTTCATTAAAGTGATTTTCTCTGAAACTGGAAGGGCATATTAACATCAAAGGGATTCGAAATGAAACTGATTATAAAAAAAAGAGAAGAGCGAAAAAAAAGGAAAGCTTTGCGAAAGAGCGAAAACAAAAATCATTCATAATTTACCTAAATCATTATACAACTTTGATTTCTATACCTAAAAAAAAAGTTGGCCTACTATGAAATTTATCAAGTTCGTGACTCGAAACCACTTGTAGACAATTCCGAGTAATTAAACTGAAAACTGGATATCCTCCAATGAGTCCTTATGTGTAACCATGAACGATTGGGTGGATTAAAACACCTCAAAACTTCCTCGTGTATTCTATTACTGTACCAAACTTAAAGTTAAATCTTCTTGAATAATTAGTATTCAAATTAAAGTATATTGGGTTATAATATAAAGCACAAAATAGGTTCGAGTCTGGTGATTCAAAACCCGATCCAAGTATGTATGTGGAATGATTCGTAAGTCAAAGAACTTGCGCTGTACATGGTAATGATGCTGTAAATTATTTAGTATGGTATACATAAAGTGTTTCTGGCGATTAGGATATGCAAATTTTGATCTCAAATATGCATCTCGCTCTAAACGACCATAATTAATAGTGATCGCTACTTGATATTATATTAAATTGGAGCGGCACTACACATTAATGTTATTAACAATTCGATAGGTCAAGAAGCTTGTATATATAGCCTATATATATATATATATATATATAGCCTATATATATATATATATATATATATATATATATATATATATATATATATATATATATATATATATTTATTCGGTTGTCCGGAAAGTTAATACACATTTTCCGTTAGCTGCTTTGTTAACGTTTGTAAATAAAAATATGTTGTTGCTGTGGTATTTGCAAAGTTAACTTTCAGATTCGATTTAATGTGACTTGATTTAGTCAAGTCAGTAGTTTAGTCAAGTCAAGTCTCTCGTCAGTCGCAATTAAACCAATAAATCAGCATCGATCTCTACTGTTCACAATGAGAAGATAGTAATTGAATGAAAATGGTCAGAATTAGCAAACAGGAAAGTGGTTGTGTTTCATCATGGCAATGCACGACCACAAGTTTCAATCAGAACGCGGCAAAAACTGTTAAACTTCAGTTTGCATGTCTTACCACGTCCACCTTATACACCAGACATCGCATCCTCGGCCTACCATCTATTCTTTTCCCTCCAAAATTATTAAAGCATCACCCAACAACCACCAATCGGTCTCTTAAAGCAACAGCCCTTAGGCGGCAATCTTGTCGTTCTGTTGTTCTTCTGTTTCTGTTCCTGTATCCCTGGCTCGATATGTATGGTTTTTCTGAAGCCATGCCCGACAACATCTTAACAGAGTATTTAGATTTCTGTTCACTTTGTGAGTAATTTTCCGAAAAGAGAGACCAGCCTCTCGTAGTTCAACTATCTGTCCACTGTCAAACCGATAAGTTGCCGAAAGTTTGCATTTCTTCACACGAGGCCTGGTAAGCTATTGAAAACAACGTTTAGGAACACACTCTGCAAAAATTGGATATTTACTGCAAGTACAAATTTAATCTCCCTCCCATGCAGAGCAAAACTGCCCATGCAGCGCGAAACATAAAAACCTTCGTAAAAAAACATCCAAATTGATAACGTTGAGAATTTACACACAAAATATTTGCCAATAAACAGCGAATCAAATTTTTTTATAGTTCGCTACGTACGTTTCGCTAACCATGTCAGCATCATCAGGAGATGATTTAATCTGCTTTTTCACACCGAATGTTCCAATAGAAGAATGGACACAGAATATTATTATGATACTGGGTATTCGGATTTATATGTCACGTAGAATATATAACAACAAAATTCGTATTTGAAATAGACTGTGTGTCGAAACAATTGTTATACATACAATTTTAAATATAGTGAAAATTTGAGATATTAGTCTTTGTTTATTTATTGAAAATTAATTTACATTAAGTATCGACTACCTTAGTTAAATTTGAAAATTATTTGTTTGTTTTGTTTTGCTGCAGTTTAATATATTAAACAAATAAATGGCATTATTTAATAATTAAATTAGTACCTTAGTATAATTTTTTTGTATTTTTTTTGTAATGTTTTCATATTTATCTTGTGATATTTTCAGTCACGGGTAGTTACATTCTTTGGCCGGTAGAAATACGTTATCCTATCTCTAGAACGATGTATTTCAGCGTCTCTCCTAGGCGTTATTGATGTCTACTTCTAATCGGTATTTATGATATTTTTATATTTTTTTAGAAATGCAATTTATGTGCTCGATATTATCATAATATTGGGTAAATATTATTGGATCGGCTATGAAATATGAAATAAATAGCAAAATTTCTTACAAAAAATATATTTTGAAAAGTGTTGGAGAAACACATTCCTGCCTTAGATCTAGATTATTTGCAGTAATGTTCAAAGGAAAATATCATGATAAGGAATGGTTAAGATTAGTCCGCGTACATGGTCATAGAAGTGTATTTGCGCCCAAAAAATGTCATTGGGAAAAGGCGAATCGCTATAATTAAAATATGTTAAAGTTTCAAATAAATACTGCCTCTCCTCAAAGTGAAGAAACTATCCTATAGAAAGCGGCTAGATTTAGTTAACAGTAAGTCAGTTGCAACAAAAATTGTTGCTGGTTAGGAGGGATGTTTATCACCAATTAGGTGTTTGTGTGTGTGTGTATATATATATATATATATATATATATATATATATATATATATATATATATATATATATATATATATATATATATAACATTTATATAATGTATATAATATATAATATTTATTTTGTAAATATATATAACATTTATTTATAATTAACTAAGAGATCTTTAAAACTGATCGGTAGTTTTTTATTTCTAAATAAAAACAGAATATGTGATGATTTCAAAAATGTAAAGATTTCTCATGAATCTATCGTGGATTTTCCTCACCCCAAAATGCGGCAATTTTGTTTAGTTACACAGCCGCCAATTTTAAAATGTGCTTCATCAGGAAAGATGATTTTTTGTCAAATGCACGATGTTTCGAATGATCCAGAGGCTTTAGTTCCTGTGTAATTTGAGCCTTATAGGCCTTCAGTATGCTTTATATGCTTTATATGCCTCGTAAAATACGCTATGTTGTGGATTCACTGAGTTCAACTTATTGTCAACGTCAACTAATGGAAATTTCGTGGTCTTCAGCAACACTTTCATGAACCAAATGAATATGCTCTTGTGAACGACCACTACGATTATATATTACTCTTTTTTATCTTCCACCGAACCAGTTTCTTGAAATTTTTGAATAATTCTATTGATAGTGCTTTCAGATGGAAGATTGTGCAAATCGTAAATATCACGTAATTTTCTAAAAACATTTTTTACTAAATGCCAATTTTCATAAAATAATTAGACAATTTTAATGCCTCTTAGTTATTGAAATTGTAAAAGTAGGATTGTAAAGAAATAAATATTATTCTATTTTAATTGTAGTAATTGAATAATCTCACATATCTGAACAAGTTAAATAGAATATATGATATTTTATAATCAATTAGTACAAACAGAATGGCCAGTATTGTTGAAACATTTCTCTTTGATGCCCTAAGGGATTTTAATATTACAGAGTTTTTGAATGAATTTAATTACAAAGAAAATAAAATGAGAAAAATAAAACAATAAAACTTAAATTAACCTAAATAAATGTGATTCTTTTCGCAACATAAAAAGTGACACTGCTATGGAATTTTTAATGTTTATGACTTGAAAGCACGGCCAATTCGAAAGAATTATACACAAAATTATATCTCTTTAAGCAAAGCTTTTATGTGGCATTATAAAGAATTCATTGGAAAAGGACATAATGTATGTATTTGTGTCTTCAATTCGATCCATTAAATATTTAATCTCATTCACTATATTTCAATATTATTTTTTACATAATTCAAAACAAGATATATTTTGAATAATTTTATAGTTTACATCATTAATTGTAGAGCTTGAAAAGAACCATGACTTATAAATATTTACTAAAACTACTGCCAATCTGTCATGCAATCGGTGATATATTTCATTGTCTAGCTATCAGACGAGTGATAGTATGAGTTACACCCAAAATAAAGAAATGAGTGTCAACTCGTTGACACTCATTTCTAATTCGAAAATTCGAACTAATCGAATCACTAATTCGAAAATTCTTTCAGATATTCTAATTCAATAAACTCAATTTAATAATATATTTGCATGTCTATTATTCAGAATATATTTTGTTTACATTTTTGTATTATTTCCCAAATTAATAGCAAAAATTGGTATTCCAGAACAGAATTAAAAAAAACCAAGAAGCAGTCATTTACATGAAATTATTTTTAAATAAAAATGCCATGATATATATTTAAAACAAATAAAAATCACGTTAATATCTTATACCGGTTTGTTATTCTTCCCAATTAACAATATATAGCTCTTATTTGAAAAGTCTTGATATTTATTTGTGTATGGAATTTGTGAAAAGAATACGCACTTCCTTTCTCATTTTTCATTTTGAACAAAACGTTTCCTTAAAATATGTATCCAAAATGGAATCATTTTCAATTCAATTTTTTTGTTTGATTTGGTATTAAATGAAATTAAAATGAAATATTTTTATAGCCACTTATTCCAGACGTTTCGGCATAAATTTAGTTTGTTTTGCTAAAAGAAATGAAAAACTTACACATTATTGTTTAATGTCAAAATTTGAAATTACTAGCACTAATTTTTCATGCCATAACACATGATTAACCCTGGCACCTTTTTAACCAATTTTCCCGAATACTCTGAAAAATTCCTGGCATATTTCTAATCGTCGCTAGCAGCAAAAAGGCATTTTTCTTATTTCGAGCTTTTCCATCAGTAAGGAGCATATCATAATATTCGCGTACAAAATAGATGTTTAGTTTTAAATGGAGCTTAAATACTAGCATACACTGAAATAAGTTTTGTATATAAATACATTTCTTTATATTAAAATTTTGTATATAATATAAATATGACTTTTACACCAACAATTCATGAAAGTATACATCTCTCAACAATGCTACAAAAAAAACAAGACAATCATTTAGTAAGCAATACTCCTCTACCTTCATAAATCAACTAATTAATCAAAAAAATCAGGCTAGAGAGAATGGCGGAGAATAAAGGATCCTGCAACCAAAAATCCAGTTAATAACTTATCGCATCGAATTAAACAAGAATTAGATACTCTTAGAATAATATCGAATACCAAAATCACATTAGTGAACTAGAGCCGCAATATCTAGGATTATGGAGATCTACTGAGAAAATTCAACGAAAATCGGAAGAAATCCCATCTCTTCTCTTTATTAATACACTACTACATAGCGATGAAGAGAAATGTACTGCAGTCTGTGACCACTTAGAAACAGTATTCGATCCATAGCATTCGCAACGTGCTTTTGCAAATTTGATACAAAATTAAGTAAAACCCTACATACATCATTATTGGAGATAATGTCAGTAATTAAAACCCTATCGATTAAAAAAGCACCGCTTCTCAACCAAATACCGAATATAATACTAAAACTGATAACCCTGACTGAAAAAACTGATAACCCATCTAACTTTTTACAATGGCTCAACTCTTTGAAAAAATTATATAAGACAGATTGAACGAAACGATTATCAACGAGAATATAATTCCAACCTTCCAGTTTGGTTTCAAACAATGGCATTCTACGTATCATCAACTCCAACGCCTATCAGAAACTTTAGAAGAGGGGATTGAGAATAAGGAGTACACTCTAATTATATTCTTAGACTTGACCCAAGCCTTTGATAACATATAGCATGACGGCTTAAAGATACCATACTACAAGATACCAGAATATTTGAGCCACTCTTTTTTCATATATTATCGACAGATCCTTCCAAACATCCATACACAACACAAAATCAACTATTAGAAAAATAAAAATGGCGTGCCACAGGGGAGTATGTTTGGCATTATTCTTTTTAATCTATATACCAACGACATGCAAGAAACAGAAGCCTCTCTCCTTGTGTTTGCAGATGATACAACTATTCTGTCAAGGAACAAAATTTTGAACTTGCGGTAACTAAATTTAAAGCAGCAACAAAAACCATTGTAAAATGGCTCAATTTAGGTCAATGCGTAGCAAAGTTCCTCTATGAAGAATCAATAACCCTCTGATAATCCATATAAATCAACACCCAATCGCTTAGAAAACAAACGAAGAATATGTAAAATATCTGGGTATATACCTGGATACCGGATTAACGTTGATAATTCAAATAAATAACATACTCAACGAAGGGTATGTCAGAGTCTCCCAACTCTACTCGCTTATCAACATGAGATCCTAATTACAAACAGAATGTACCGTACTGCCATACAAATCACTAATTCGGCCTTTAATCTTTTATGCATGTCTTATCTGGGGCAACGCATCGCCTACCAATGTAAACAAAATACAGCTTCTTTAGAACAAAATATTAAGAATAGCTGTAAATGCCGAATGGTGCAACCGACAACCACACCAAGAACTCGTCTACTAACAGTGTCAGTGTATATTAAAAAAGGAAGATCATCTTTCATAAGAGGCTAGAGCTATCTCTCATCACGGAATATTATCAATTAGGAATCATAAAACATACATACAACACTATACAGGATATGTTTTTAGAACAGATTTGTCACGTTAATGTTAAAGCGTCCAATTGCAATTGTTGAGCAGACATTTCCATAAAATAAAAAAATGCCTTTATATATTTGTTAAAAATATCTTATCATAGCTTTTCGATTGATGATTTAATAATTTTGCATTTTTTTTTCGTGGAAACCGAGCAGACATTTCCATAAAATAAAAAAAATGACTTTATACATATTTGCTAAAAATATCTTATCATAGCTTTTCGATCGATGATTTAATAATTTTGCAATTTTTTTCATGGAAACCCTTAAGTATTTGACCCACGTTTTTCTGTTTTTTTTTCAATAATATGAAGAAACGTTGGTTAAATTTAGGAAAGCTATTTTTCTTTCCCCTTTACGTTCAACAAAGAAAAGAAATAGTACATGTACACAGAAATAAAATGTTATTCTGCCCATTTATCAGTCAATACATTTGCTCCATTGATTGTGTTCGATTTTGATCTTAATAAATCACTAAACTTACGAAAGAACTCCTGGAAATAGATAACATAAGGTTAATAGGACTTGGTAATAAGATTGATTACAAAAAACCGAAAACTGATGCTTTTTTAATACGACATAAATATGAAAAAAAATTGCTCGTAATTAGTATTTCTCATTAACGTATTAGATAAACTAAGAGTTAATCAAAAGAAACACATTTCATCTAAATCCTAGTAAATTGTAAAACTCATAAAAGTGATTGAAGAAGTTTAATAAGATTAAGGAAATTTTAAAATTAAACTTCACAATGGCCTATCACAAAAAGATTAAAGTAATTTTCTTTGATGACTGAAGGGTAATCTAACATCAAGGAGACTTGAAGAAATTGTCTATAAAAAGTTTAAGTAAGGACAAAAACCAAAAAGTTGAAGCATTACTCAAACCCCAACAAACGATTTGATCCGGTTTGATTGCTTAAGACCGTAAAACTTTAGGCTACTACCGTTTTTTAACTTTATGACTGGAAAGAACGAAACAGCAAATATCCTGTTAAAAACACACAACCATGAAGAATTCAGTTACAATGAACATGTCATAATTTTTGTCTTCCATTACCATTAATTACTTATGTTATTAAGAAGAATCGAACAAATACATTATAATAAAGCTGATATCAACAGTTATCTTAGTGACTTTAAAAATCCAAGATTATTGATGTAACTACTTTAATATTGTTGGCAAATGAGTTTATAATTTTTTTTTTGAGTTTAATAAGATATAATTTAATTAACATACAAATCCCAGATTAGTGGGCGTATGCTCTTCTGTATCTAAAGAGATCTATTCTGGATGAGATGGCAACATCACACTCCGAACTTTCGAACTGGTCAGGAGGCGGGATGTGTCTCTTTCTAGACGCATCGTTCCTTGATATTGATGAACTATTGGATTCTGTCGAAGGCAGTCACCTCCCATTGATGACTGGCATTATCGTCTTTTATGTTTCATGGAAATCATCGTAATAACGAAATTTCTGACCTCCTTGCCTAAGTTCACCTGAGGTCAGTTCATCATAAAATATACACTTTTTTAGACGATGGTCTTCCAGCCTGGCCAAATGCTCCGCCCAAGGTAGGCACCATGTCCACACGAGAATCCTTTTCGATAAATAGTTAGCTCCACTGAGATCTTTCTAATTTGATTTTTTATGGTACCCCATTATCTATCTCAGATGACTTTAATCTGTCCTATTGAGAACCTTCAGGTGTTTCCTGTAGAGAAGTACCCATGATTCACAACCCTAAGTAAGCAAAGGCGCGATCTTAGGTCGCTACACATCCACCTTTAGTATAGGTCATGATTTCCAAAAACTGGGACTAATTTTCTATATGCTCTAGAGACACAGCTACTTCGGTTGCGAATTTTCGAGTCCAGATCTCCCCTAGAATGAACGAGACTACCCAAGTAGCTAAAAGACTCAAGTAGAGAGCCAGATATATAAATGTTGTTAGCGCGAGGGAATAAATTACCACGAACATTCATAATTTTAGTTTTATTTATGTCAATCTTAAGGCCTAATGCTTCATATGCTATGTTATATTTATGAATATACAGAGTTCTTGGCAACTTAATTATACTGCGTTAGTGTAGTAAAATAACACTAAAGAAGACCGTTAAAAAACCCAAAGAGATAATTTGATCAAATTTGATTTTGTTGCCTCATATAATTTTAGGATAATAAAGATTATTAATTTTATCACTCAAAACCACTGGTAATTTATCCAAACTAAATTTAAAACTTGACCTTTTCCAATAAGGCCTGTAGGAGTTGCAATGAAGAATTCAGTAGGTTAAAATATATCGTAGCTTTTGTCTCCTCCATTACTGTTCAACCCAACTCAAAATAAGTTAAAATTTGAATAGCTTATATATAGATCAATATTTGCTCGCCCACATTGTTTGGTTTCCTACAATAAACATGATTTATTAATTGTTACTTAAGGTAATAAATGGTTGATAAGTTGGATGCGAATCTTAATTTTGCTGTAAAAATAAAGACTTTTATGTCGAAAATCATTTATTTAAATAACTCGCCTTAACGTTGCTATTTGAAAATGATACGCCTATTTGTGAACAATAAAATGTTCAAATCTTCTATTGGAACCTTAGGAATTTACCACTAAACACCAAATCACTTTTATAAACCAAATCACATTTTAGCATCATCACGAGATGATTCAATCTACAGATTGATGATTTGGTGATTGATTGATTTGATGTTTAGTGGTAAATCTATTTGAGTTTAATAAAATATGAATTACATAAAATAGTGCTTCAATAAAATAAAAATAATATGAAAATGCAATTCATTAATTATAAAATAAATTAATATGTCTGTATCATAGTAGAACTATAATAGTAATATAGAACATTTAATCCTGTAACCCACATGATCAGTGATGTATTCAACCTTAGAGCCTTTCATTTTTTATGTTGAATTTAATTAAAGGAAGTATGAATTATTAAAGGTGGAATCATTTGCCACCAAAAATATTCCTAATACGAGGGTCGATCCAAAAGTAAGTTTCCCTTCATTTTTTCAAATAGACAACTATGTTTATTTTCATTAAAATTTACATCGTCGGAAAGATGAAACTTTCCTCTATTTTTCGACATAATCGCCATTTCGATCAACACATTTTTGTAGACGGTGCTCCAACTTTTGTATGCCCATGTCGTACACCTCCGCCGCCAAACCCTTAAGAAAGCGCTGCACCTCTTGTTTCACTTCCTCGTCGTTCCGGAAGCGTTTGCCACTCAGGTGTTCTTTTAACTTGGGGAACAAGTGATAGTCGCTGGGCGCGAGGTCCGGACTGTAAGGTGGGTGGGGCATGACAGTCCATCCAAACTGCTCCAAAAGTTCCTGGGTTTTGCGGGAAGTGTGAGGTCGGGCGTTATCGTGAAGCAGCGTTACACCTGTTGTCAGGCGTCCTCTCCTGCGGTTCTGGATAGCACGCCTGAGTTTAGTGAGTGTCTCACAATACCTGTCCGAGTTTATTGTTGTCCCGGGTGTCAGGAACTCGATCAGCAGTATCCCCTTGCGATCCCAAAAGACAGTGGCCATGATTTTGCCAGCAGAAGGAGTTTGCTTGAACTTCTTTGTGACTGGTGACCCTGAGTGACGCCACTGTTTAGACTTTTCTTTGGTTTCGGGGGTGAAATGAAAAACCCACGTTTCGTCACCGGTCACGATGGAGTCCAAAAATTCTTCCTTATCGTCTTGACACTTTTGAAGAAACTGTCGAGCACAATCGAGGCGTTTCTCCTTGTGTTCTGCTGTCAGCATGCGCGGTACCCATCGAGCGCAACACTTGTGATACCCCAACTTTTCAGTCAAAATTCTTTCCACTGTACCGTAAGAACTCCCAGGAATCCTATCAACGAGTTCACGGATGGTGATTCTCCGGTTTTGAAGCATTTCGCGTTCGATCTTCTCGACAATCGACTCCGAAACTGCAGGTCTTCCACTCCGCTCTTCGTCGTGAACCTCCTTCCGTCCGTCACTAAATTCCCTGCACCAATGTCGGACCATTTGAACGGACATACACTTGTCGCCGTAAACTTGTGTCAACTTTCGATGAATTTCCACAGGTGGAATTCCTGTCGCATGCAAAAACCGAATAACCGATCGAATTTCGCACCTGGCGGGATCAACAATAAGAGGCTCCATCGCGAACGGCTGCTGAGCCAAGACTGAGCGGCGTAGCGCAGCGCTCGCGGGCGGAAAAGGGAGTGGGGGATCTGCCGTGCACAGCGGTGTTGTCGAATTTCGCCTAGCAGCTTCCAACGCTGCTGCAGCTCTTTGGGAAACTTACTTTTGGATCAACCCTCGTATTTCCTCTAGATTTGTCATCGCGATTTGTACACCGTGTACTTCTATGCTTCCTCACCGATAAAAAAAATATTTTAAAAGTACCTCTTAAATACATTTGATTATTTGAAAGAAATAATTTTCCTTATTTACATTTCATCAACAATATTTTCCGTAACAATTCGACTACATGCGCGTCTCTTCTTCTTTTTTCCTCGATCTGGAGCATCTGGAGGCTAAACTGTGTAGCGTAAAGATGCTTAAGTCGTACCACAATATATCCCTAAGGAAAATATAAATTAGAGGAAGAAGCCTGTACTGGATTAAAAAAAGTTAAAATAGAAAAAGGCATAAAGAAAACTATAAAATAAAAGAAGATAGATGAAACATGTAAAAAGAATAAAAAACCAAAGACAAAAAATCATGGTTATGCCAACTATGTAAGGAAAATCGCGAAGAAATCATGATCCAATATATGAAATGTAAAGGTTAGTACATGACCTATGTGCTGACGCCGAAAGTAAGATAAAAAAATATATTTGTGATATCTGTGTTCAATCATATTTTTTGTAGGTGTAATTTTGTTTCTTAGGAAATTATAATTTTGGTTTTCTATATATAATTAACTTGGTAATTAAGTTCGACTTTAAGGCTAATGGTTCCAAAAAATATTGATTGTAATTTGATCTTAGACTAAAACTAGTTTGTAATTCTTATTTGTTAATATTATCTCTTGTTATTAAGTATTTTTCTATATAGTTTATGATTTCTTCACTGAAGTCTTATTCTAAGTAACAATTAGACTATAGGTGGTACGAATTAGGCAATCAGGGGCCTTAATGGTATCAAGTTTGTCATTAAACGATAATAATGTGTAAGATTTTTATTTATTTTCACAAAACAAACCAAATTTATGTTGGAACGTATGTAATAAGTGACTATAAAAATATTGCATTTTAATTTCATTTAATATTATATATATATATATATATATATATATATATATATATATATATATATATATATATATATATATATATATATTATTATTATATATTATATTATTATTATATTATTCTTATTATTCACGTATGGGCCCTGGCGGACCACGCGAAGTACTGTTAGAGGCGTTTGTAGTTGTTAGCCTTCCTTGCGCATATACTGAATTGATTCTTTCTTCTTTCGTCAGACCAAGGTATTCAAGTCTTCCTACTTTTTTCTCTCTGGCCAACCTGCCAAATGTTAACCTTGTGTCTGAAACAGCCTCTATCCTGAATTTCACTTTGTGTAATATTTGTTGATCTTAGGTCCTATTTAATTGCAGCAATCCATTTAATTATTTCTACTTTAGCTCTACTCCTATTTACATAAAATTCGAATATATGTCTAGCTAGCCTACTCGGATTCATCCGTTTTATGTGTCCGTAAAACTTAAGTCTTCTTTTTCTCATATCGCAATACATAATTTAGTACACAAATATACATAATTTGTGTACTTTTTGATTTCTTTGTTTTCTCGAAGTCGATATATTGTGCTATTTATTTGTTTGGGGCCTAAAATTTTTCTTATGATTTTTCTTTCCTTCTTTTCAATTTCCTCGATGTCTTAATATCGTTAATTTCCTCGTGTTGTAATATCTCAGTTTTGTGTTTTTAGATATACATTTTTTGTTGTAAATATTTTGTGTAAGTCTCAATGTAGTTTCCATTTTTTGACACCTACCCTTATTGGCCACTTTTTCGAACCCGTTTTCCATAATTATTTCACCCAAATATTTGAATTGACAGACTCGTCTGATATTACCATATTTTGTTTTTAGAAATGATGTTCTTAGTCTGTTGCAGGTTAAGTATTGTGTCTTTTCAAAGGAAATTTGGAGTCCTACCTTTTCTGCTGTTTCTTTTAGGATTTAAATTTGTTTTTGTGCCGTCAATATATCTTGAGTTAAAACTGCTAGATCATCAGCAAACGCCAGCAGGATCTGCCCGGTCAAAAACCTGCTTGATATTCACCAATTTTATGTTCTAACTGTCCCTGTGCTCTGTCTAGTAGACATTGAAATAGAATCATGTAACAAACTGGGAGAAGGGATCTCCCTCTGTAGTAGTTTACATCTATCCTATCTCCTTTCTTATGTAGTAAATGGATTAGAGCATCTTTTCAATCTTCCGGAATTCGTTTGGTTCGCCAAACTTCTTGTAGAATTTTGGTTATTTCCATGATTGTACCTGGACTATTTCAAAGCGGAAAGCGGATTTGAAAAGTTCAGCAGTGATTCTATCTTCACCAGAAGCTTTGTTATATTTGAGTCGCTTGATTTGACTAATTATTCCATGACTAATTATTCGGTGGTAATGAATCTGGGTTTATTTGTCCATGGTTTAGTGTTGGTAATCTGTTTAAGGGCTCAAGACAGTTTAGTAGTTGTTCAAAATATTTCGCAAGTTCTTTGCAATTGTATTGGTTATTTAGAGCTAATTGTCCGTTTTCCTTTTGGAAGCAAATACTTTAGGGTTGATAGCCTGCTAATTTAGATTTAAATGTTTTGTAAACATTTCGGATGTTATTTTTTTGTAAATCTTTTTCTATTTCATTAAGTTGATTGTTTTCATATTTTCTTTTAGTTTGTCTAATTAGCTTCGATGTTTCTTTTCTTACTTCCAAAAAGATATTATAGTTTATTGCTGTTTTTGACTGTTCCGCTCTTTAAATGCTTTACTTCGGCTTAATACTGCATGCTCGCTGATTTCATCCCACCACGGATGTTTTCTACGTTTTTGTAAAGGGACCAATTTTAAGACTGTTTTAATTATTTTTTGTTTCAATTCCTGACTTGAACATTCAAAATATCTTTATAATTAGGGTATCGTAACGTGGTCAATTTGAAATTCACCCATGTACATGTTTGGGCACCTCCAGATCTTTTGTTTTGTGATTTTCTTCTTAAAGTGGGTTGACATTATTTTTAGATTAAACTGCGAACATAATTGAACCAATCTTCTGCCATTATGGTTAGTCCATTTATGAGCCGGGAAACCACCGACTGTTTTCCTATACTTTCTTCCTTTCCTTAGAATTTTAGAAATAGTCTTTTCCAGAATTTCCCAGGATTGATTTACTTTTTCAGGATTAGATTTATTTTCTTCGTTAACTGGGAGGTGTGCATTGATTAATGTATAGTCTTTGTTAGCACACTTGAGGGATAGTTTCATAAGTCGATTATCTATTGGCTAGACATTAATTATATAACCAAGAATGGTTTTTGAGTTAGCGAAAGCAACACCGAGATGTGGTGTATTTTTGAGTATTCTTTTGTCCGTTTTACTTTTAAAAAGTCTGTAGTTGTCGAAGTCCAAGGTGTTATCATCTATCAACCTGCTACCTGCATTTTTTGCCGATTCAATATTCGCCCCCATTCGTGTAGTTTTCCTAGGCGCAGGAGAGTGTTGATATTTACCGTTTCAAAGAAAGTTTTTGTTTTCGGTTTTAGACGTTGGTCAGAGGTCTCCGACTCTCTCTGAAAGATTTTGCGTTTAAGCCCGGACGCTCCAGAATCCGAAAGTCCGGTTGTACCAGCAGATGATATATTGGCAGATAATTGTTTACCTCCTGGATTAATTTTGTAATTACTAGAACGCTTCATCTTGTACCTTAAATTAAAGGTTTGTACTATGACGGTTCAGATGTTAAGACTAAAGGGGTTAGTTCCAGAATTAAAATCTCAGCCGCACCACTGGTGAACAAACGCTGACCACTCAACCGCTTGATACAAGTCAGACGATAAGTACATTTTTTTTGCCTTGGTTCGGAGCTGCTTATTTTGAAATATTCGCAGCTGTCCATTAATATCTAATGGATCTTTCACTATCCGTGACCCCGTATATATATATATATATATATATATATATATATATATATATATATATATATATATATATATATATATATATATATATATATATAATATACGAGTCTTTACTTATTTTCTTTCTCATTTCTCATTTTAAACAAAAAGTTTCCTTAAAACATGAAAATACGACCCAATGTTTTGAAATTTTCTTTAAAATCAACAACATCGCATCATTGTGTTTTTTTGGATATCCATATACGATACCCAGGGATATTTCCATTTTGTGGCATTTACTTTTCTAAAATCTTAATGCTTGTTCGAGGTATATTTTTAATACTGTGGGGTATCTTTGTTTTTTACCTTTGGCCACCCTAAAACCCTTGAATTCCGTTCATTAACTCTGAATTCTGGGTATGGTATTCCCATATAGAATAAAATCTAACCGATACTAAATCTGATGAAGACATACTATGTCATATTTTCTTTTCCATCAACCTTGTTTTTTTGAAAGGCAATCTCGAATCTCCTCTCGTTCTGTCGTATATACAGAATTTGATTAATTCAAGGAAATTGCGAAAAAACAGCTTATAATTTAAAAGTTTTTTTTTTGGTAGCATACTTGCAACAGTTGCCATTAAGTTAATATGTAATCTAAATTATGCCAGAGTCGAACAACATAATAAACGTTGCTCTATCTTTCTTCTTATAAAAGTTGAACCGATTTAATTTACATTTTTTTTTTCCATTACCCTTTTCATCTTAAGATTACGATATTATTCATTATTTAAATAAGCATGTCGTGCACGTACTTAGGAAGCTACTTTTATCGAGAAAAATAGCGAGGAGTTGCACTTTTACTGTGTCGAGAACTTTCCACAACTTAACTCATAACTTGAGGAAATTGCAAGATTTAGATTCCTATTTTAATCTCATTGCAGCGCACGATGTTGGCGAATTTCAGATATTGTAGTTCGTTATTTTCTCGCCTTTATTCTCCTTACAAAATAAATTACTTCTCCAATATCCACTGACCTAGATATTTTATGGGATCATACAGCCCTGACACAGATTCTCGCGCAGTTATCTTCATCGCCTATTAACTAAACCGAAGGGAACCCATATCAGCTCCAGTAATAAAATTTTGAAGTTATAATAAATTTTGAAGTTTGAAGAAACATAGCATTTCTAAAGCCATTTCAAAAGATTACGAGAATTTTATGGGACATTACTGTATATATTTTGTTAATGTACGCTGGAAAGAATTATTTTACCTTTTCTAATACAATGTATATATTGGTTTAATATAAAATTAGGAATTTATTGTTTTATGATAATCGCATACAGTATAACGATAAATAACCATAATAATTGTTTTTACAGAGAAAAGAGACTTATTCACAAAATTATTGTAAAGTAAGCATTCACTCACGCTGTAGTTGCTGATGCGCCTCTAACTCTAACACCTTTTTTGAAGCCTCATAACGATTTGTAATAGATCTGCAAGTTTCAAATTTATATTTCAAACGGAATTATTAAAATATTTTTATATTAGTTCTAATATATATTTTATAAAAAATTTTATATTAGAACATCGAAGGGCCATACTTATATAATTAGGCCCTACTGACCAAAAGTTAACTAAGACGTTTTTCATAATTTTTAATGCTTATTAACGTGGTAGATTTTGCGACTTGTCATTACGGTCATATTTATGATTAGACATCTTTGCAAAATAGGTTAAATTGACAGCGTATTCTTTTTTTTACAAATTGCCGTCAGTTGTTTAGAAAGTGTCAACAATAATTTCTTGTTTACATTACGAACCTAATTTAAAATTGAATGAAATGAAAATCAAACAAGAGAAATGGAACTGTTCTAAGGGTAGTTCCCGATTGTTTATTCCGGTAAAAATAACAAAAAACCTTGTATTGATTTTTCTTAGTTATCAATTAATAAAATCAATATATGTTGTTGTTATAATAGCGAGTTATTAATATGCTATAAGAGGTTGGGTTGAATAACCCGCACGTTCACCTGGACTTACACCGCTCGACTTATTTTTATGGGAATATATTAAAGACAAGGTTTATAAGACAAAACCGGCAACAGTAAATGAACTACGATTGAAAGAGAATGCGGGCAAATACCAATGAAAATGATTCTCAATGTTTGCGATTTCATTGCTTCTCGCTATCAGCAATACCTGGGCCACAATATTGGGAGTTTGAAAACTGGCGTTAGTCTAAATAAAGGCTGTTCCTTTAACTTTTTTTTGAAACCCTAAAGTAAAGTGTATGGAAATAAATGCTGATTTTAGGACAAGTGAAACTTATTTGAATAAATATCCAGTGTATGAATAAACGCAATTACTATTGCAGATCAAAATTAGTTTGTAGATACTCTGTATGCAATACAGTGAATGCTAAACTCGAAGAGATTTACCACTAAACACCAAATCACTTTTTGAAATTTCTCTACATACGTTTCGCTAACCATGCTAGCATCATTAGGAGATGATTTAATCTTCTTCTAGATATATGATCCCTTCTAGATTAAATCATCTCCTGATGATGCTAACATGGTTAGCGAAACGTGCGTCGAGAAGTTTCAAAAAGTGATTTGGTGTTTAGTGGTTATCTCTTCGAGTTGAGTGTTTTACACCGAAGGTTCTAATAGAAGAATTGAAATACAATTAATATTGATATCAGAATATGTTGGTCAAAAATTAGGATGTTATGGACAATCATTTGTAAACCACCCTTGTAAGATTGTAGGAACAAATTAAAAGTTCGCGTCTATAATCATAATTTCCTAAACTGAAGTAAAGTTGATAAAATGTAACATGCAATACAAACTTTATTACAAAGATACTACTAGATAGTAGTTTATATGTATTTCTTTATATTCAATAACATAAGAGGTTTTCCTTTGTACGTAAAATGAACTGTTATAGCGAGTAGGTAGTAATTTAATTGAATATAAATATATTAATATATAATATATGGAAAGGTATGTACTAGGCTTAGCAAATTTATACGTCGGAGACAGAGTAGAATTTCAAATAATGAATTTCGTTGGAATTCGCATGCCAGTATATCAGTTAGAGTCAAATTCAAATTCATGTGTTAACCCTTTATTATTTTGTATAATAAAGTAATGTTTGGTTGTGCTTCCTGTTAGAACGCTTGACAAAAAATAGAGTTGTCTAATGTCATATCAATTTTTCTACTCTGTACTGAATATATTGTATGTACTACTACACTGAAATAGAATTTCTAAAACATGTAAAATAAATTTTACTCGAATATGCATAGGCCATTTTGATACACAGTCTCTTGCAGTTGTTTTTTATTATATTATTATATATCTGAAGTATATTAATAAAAATTCGATGCAGGTGCACGCATATGCATAATATTATTCTAATTAGTGAAGGTGTGTCGGTTCAGAGGATTTAAAAGTGGTTTGAATATTAGAGAGAATAAGAGATTGTTGAATTAGAAGGATGATTTCACTCAAATATAATGAATTTCTTCTTGATCGTTTAAAATGTATGCGATATGGAGTCGTGGTGGGGTAAAACAGTGTGTTATGATTTACTAATTCTGGAAATTTTGTACCTATTATTTCCTATAAGAACTTAAATTACAAGCCATATATGGTTGAAATACATGGCAATTAATAGCACGTTTATAATACCATCACATCGAGACCATGACGTTCTTTGGATAGAATTTCAAATTCGAACATGGTTGAGGTTGTTAGTTGCTATCTCTTTATGATTTACAATAAGAAACTACTCTAAAACTGAATTGTTTATTTTTACACTTTGGCATAAACTGGCAGATGAATAAGTTGGTTTCGCTAAATTCGAAGAGATTTACCGCTCAACACCCAATCACTTGTTTAAACTTCTCGACGTGCGTTTCGCTAGCCATGTTAATATCATCAGGAGATTCATCTAAATTAGAGCATCTTCTGATGATGCTACGATGATTGGCAAAACGCGCGTCGAGATGTTTAATAAAAGTGATTTGGTGTTTAATGGGAAAACCATTCGAGTTTAGTGTTTCACACCGAAGGTTCCAATAGAGGAATTGTATTATATAAGGGTTTCCCAATAAGAGGGATAGGATTTGAATTTGAACCAAAACTAAAAATTTAAAAAAATAAGAAAATTCGGCCGAAAATGGTGCTCATTATTTTTATTATTGGTATATGGTATATTTTGTGCCATTTATGATTTAAAGAAAATATCGTTCAGTGACCACCTCGACTCTTACACTGATTGATCCGATTGTCTCAATTTTCGATGATCCGCTGGAGCATATCGGGTGGTATGGCGACTATGGTTGCTCGAATGTTGGCTTCAAGTTCATCAAGAGTCTTGGGTTTATTGGTGTAAACGCATGAGTTAACAAAGCCCCAAAGAAAATAGTCTAATGGTGTTAAATCACCAGACCTTGGTGGCCACTTGCAATGGAAATTCCGTGAAATTACCGATTATCCGAATTTATTGCTCAATAAGTCCATCGTAACGCATGCTGTGTGGCAAGTTAGTCTTTTATAATTTTTTTATTGTTCTGTTTACGTTTCGGTTTATTTATAAACCATCCTCAGAACAACTCACAAACACATAAATTTATATTCAAAAACTTACCAACTATATCTTATATAAAAATTAATTTTCAAAATTCTTTAAAAATGAAATATGAATTGAATGTTTCACTTGTAATGGTATTAAAGTAAAGTTTTGGGGTTAGAGGCGCATCAGCAACTGAGAAAGCTATTTAGCGACTGGACCTACAGCTTAACGTGGGTTCCGAACCACGGTCATCAGCTACCGAAAACCCCGGTCAGCACCCCCTTCGGGCTATCAAGCCTTGGTTTTGTGCTTAACCGAAAGTACCTCGAGAAGCCTACCGACTGGCGAGTGACCAACGTAGTAAACCTCTCAGAAGGCATCCGGCCTTACCCAGCCTCGAAGTGGCGTGACTGAGGGGTGATTCCTTGTCAGATTTTACACTCTTACCTAAAAACATTCACAAGAATTTTTAGAAAAACTTTTTTGCCTAGTACGGGATTCGAACCCGCTCCACATTAACTGTCGTAACGTAAGGCTGACGCCTTAGATATCACAGCTAATGTGGCTCCTTTGTAATGGTATTAGATGCAAAAAGAAAATATTAATGAAAATGTATTATTTAATAATGTCATTACATACACAACTTAAATTATCTGTATCGTTTCTGAAATTAATAATATTGTGAAGAATGTGTGTCAACTGAAGGTTCGATAAAATGTTATATTTAATTTAAAAAATTTAGAAAATTAATTTTTAAATAAGATATACCATTTTTGAATGTAAATTTATATTGTTTGTGAAAGCGATATGTATTATAGAGTTGTTCTGAGAATTTTTTTGAATATATATATATATATATATATATATATATATATATATATATATATATATATATATATATATATATACATATAGAACCAAACCCGTCTTCAGCGCAAACCGAAGGGTAATGCCATCTTTACTTTTCGCAAATTTAGTCGCAATGAATTGTTTCACAGCTGATGAATCGATAATGTTATTTGAAATAACTAAATTGTAATTTTGTTATTTTACTTAAAATTATAACATTATATTTATATAGAAAGTAGTTTTATTTTAATTGAAAGTCTAAGAGTATCAAGCCATATATTCGTTAAAATGCATGGCGGAATTAAAATTACGTGCCAGTTTTATAACACCTCCTTTAGTGTTTGCCTTGGCAAAATTCGATCGTAATTTTCGAACAGTAGACCTCGACAACATCCGACGGAGTTCTGCAAATAGCGGCATTCACTAATTATATTCATGAACAACGCCGAATTGCTCTAATTTAGAGAGGCTGTGTTAGAGAGGGTGCGCGCCGCTTGTTACAGTTGACGTTTGAACATTGTCTTGACGTGGCGAAGCGCTCTTGACCCAATTCTTGAAGCCAACCCTCAAAAGATGCAAATTGAGACTTGTCGCGAACGGAAAAGATGTGTAATTAGTAATTATGATAGCTAACAAAAGCTTTATTTCCGTAATTCCCCATTTTAATTAATGAATGGTGTGGTGTTTTCCTTAACTGTACAGTTTGTCCCTGCCAAATTAATCCTCTTATTTGATATTCCACAGCAGACATATTGTTAGCATATTTGTGTTTAGAAAGTCAAATAACGTTCATTGAAGTACAGTATAAACCTAATTTATATAATATTATCGTTAAGAAATATAATAGAGAATGAAAAGTAGCCTTATGAAAAATATATTTTATCGCATTAATTTTGAAATTTTTATGTACACTATAACTCAAGTGAAACAAATACCAAGTTTTTTAATTATTATCATTGTTACTATATTTTATCAAGAGCCAACCGCTTAATCGATCGAAACTATTGTATTACAAAAAGTTTTCCAATATTAAAAAGAGTATTCCAAGAATTTTAAATTTTGTGTATTCCAGCTGTTAAAAATTTGTAATAGCGGCAACACTGCTTGAAATGTAAATGTTAATTACACAGTAGATTATATCAATTCACCACGGAAAGATACACGATTCAACAGCGCATCGAAATTAATCGTATCTTCCATCAAAATGCGTAGTGTCCAGTTCACTAGACTACTCGGACTATCGGTCTATCGTATTGTCGAAAACTTTTAACGAATTGGCTTGTTGCAGATGAGTCAGTAGCTGCGAATAGTCGGGCCGCTCGACCATTAGAGAACATGGCTGTAGTAAGACGGAGAGTGTAAGAAAAGATCCGAATTTATTCCACGTCGTTCTCAGGAACTCAACCTTTCTCAGAAGAATTTTATATCATGCTCTTTATTTGTAAGGCTTATTAAGTTAAAAAATTCAATAACTAAAGCCAGCTGATTATCATCTTCGTCGAATTTGTAAACTGGGCTTTAGAGTAGCTGGAGGGCGAAAGTATTTATCGCTGGAAGGAGCGATAGAACTTTTTCTTTGAAGGCGATGATGGAAATCATTTTAATATTAATGGTAAAGTCTCTAGGAACATGCCAACAGAATATCTTTGGCCTGAACTGAAAATGTTACGTCCACATTTATCAGTTCAGGCCAAGATATTCTGTTCTCTTAAAAATAATGTGCTCTTTCAACAAGGTGCTGCAACTTATTACACATCTCGCCAGATAACTGATTTATTGAAAGAAATATTTCCTGGGCGCATTATTTCGCGAAATGGCAATGTCAACTCTCCACCAAGATTATGAGATATCACTTATGGAGTTATGTTAAATATTTGGTTTACAGAAATAGACTTTCACCAGCCGAATATGAAGGGGCATCAGAACGGATATATGTATGCAATTCTAATAAGAAACTAAGATTTTGATAAAATTTGATTTTTCACCCCGAATGCGCCTTCCTGACCATTCTAGGTCTATCATGATCGTCTAAACAATTCTAGCTCATCATTATTAAGTTTGTTCCAACACGCAAACAAACCTACTGTAAATGAAATATCTTGTAGTGGCGCTATAACAAGACGATAACCACGTATAAAAAAGATTACCACACAACTCCATCGCTGGTAAATGTCCGTTAACAGTCATCCTCGATAAAGTTCTACTTAGTAGAAAAAACTAAAGTATCACTTATTTCTCAAATAATCCAAGTCCCATCCTCTAACTGTTTCACACAAATTTAAACCTGCTATTATATTCTAACCGATTACCAATTTCCATCTAATTATGTTAAAAGAGGTGGTGCTTGAACAATATATGAAAAATATCCCCCAACAGGATAAATAGGATGTTTTAAACCCCTTGCCATATTTTACAATCGCAGAGTGAAAGATAAAGGTAAACAGGTAAAACTGTATCAAATTTTCAATTCAATATATAGGTACCATACAGTCAGTGCATTTTCGATTTTCCATTCAAATGTGGGTTCTGGGTGTTGCATTTTATTTTTCTTCAGTATTAATAGATATTTTCTTTTTTGAACTATCATATATGTGAGTTACTTTTATGCCATACGACGAAAATGTATTTTCTGTTTCCTTGAGGAATTGGTCTAGAGCTGGATGAAGATATATTTTGTAGAAATGCTGACATTTCAACATTTTATTTCATTCATTTCAGAAAAAGTATTCATGAAATTGGGACAAGTCACAATGCATTATTTATACCTTTGCATATTATGGAAACAATATTTGAATATTATAATATTTTGACCTCAGTGAATATATATAGTATGTTGGAACACTAATAGAATTTTTAAAATTTAAAGAAAAACTCGAGCGCCATCTATTGAAACAATATATAATATCAGTGCTGTATATCTCCTCTATAAAACGAGACCGCCATCATTAGAATCGATCAACAGATTGTCAAGTTATAGCCCTTAAAGTGACAGTACCTTTTGTCACCTCGTCACAAAAACACGATGGAATAAAGAACTAATATTAAATTTTGTTCCAAGCTCGGTAAAACTTTTACAGAAACATTTTAATTGATAAAAAGGTTTATTGTGATGATTGCTTATCCCGTACTTGTGTGTTCGAGTGGTAAGACGACCCAAAGCCACGATGGTCAAAAAAACAAAAATTGCGACGAGTTTGTGCTAAAAATGCGTGAAATAATCATCTCCGATGCGAATTCGACTATGGGATGGATAGCAAAGGAGTTAAATATGACTAAAGACATGATTCACGAAATTTTGACAAAGACTTTATACAAATGGAAAGCCTGTGCTGGATTTGTTCCTCACCCCTTAAATGAGGACCAATAAATTGCTTGCGTTGAACATTGCAATGCTCTCATTAACACTTAATTCAGCCAGATTGAACTGTTATATTCCTGAAATCAAATGTAACTGTTGATGAGGCTTGGTGCTTCAAGTACAATATTTAAATAAAGCGCCAAAGTGCTACGTGGAAGTATCCAAGTTCTCCGACATTGAAAAAATTGTTTTTCTAGAAGTCACCAGAGAAGTCAATGTTGATTTGTTTTTAGATTTAAAAGGTATCAGACGCGAATTTTTGGCGAAAAAACTTGCATGTGTGCTTCAACATCCTCCGTATTTGTCTGATTTATCTACGTGTGACTATTTTCCGTTCCTGAAACTCAAACTGGCCATGAAAGGGACGTTTTGTGATACTGTTACAGAAATCCAAGAAGCCGTGTCAAGGGTCACTGAATGTGCCCAACGGCGAATTGATGCGGAAGGGATGTATTTTGAATAAAAATAAATAATTGTGGTAAAATAACTACTTGCTTTTTTTAATTAAAAAAATTCGGTTATTTTTGCGACATACTATGCATTTCGAAAAATTTGAGTACTCTATATTGAATTATGAATTTATATAATTGGTGAACTAAACTTTTTTAAAGCAATATAGATAGTTATTTAGTCTATATGATTTGACTTTTGATGACTTTTAATGACTTTTTTGCTTCTAATATGATTTTTTTTAACAAAAAATGTCTATTTTGCCTGTTTGGAAAACAAAAAAGTTGCAACAGCTGTTAACGCGCTTCCAATATATTTGAATTTTAGTTATAATAAAGGAAAACAACTTATTGAGCACACAGTTTTTCGAGTTCTATTTTTTATATTATATTAATTATAAATAATTTTATTAATCAAAATGTAGTTCTATTGTGAATGATTTATAAATATATAATATTTATATTTATGTAGCTTATTGTTTATTGTATCTATTGTATTTTTCAACTATTGTTCCTAGAATGTAATTTTTATTATATGGAATTTAATTAATTAGAATCAAAAAAATTTTTTATTTGAGAAATTCAACCTTCTTAGACTAATTTTTTATTTGCATTATTTAGGTTAGCTGTCGAGATATTCTTCAATTTTTTTTCTGTGCTTTGTTATTCTCACAGCTTCGTTTCAAGGGCTGCCTTTTGCCGTTAGAAATAGTCCAATTTCCTGGTTCCTGGTTTTTCTCGGTCACCCTCTCCCTCGCTTACTATCCCTTCCTGAATCCCATATTTCCTTTACTCTATTCCTCTCCTTAAATCGAATCACGTGCCCAAAGTCACTTAACTGTCTTTCCTTTATTTTCGCTATGATTGAAGTAACTCTAAATTTATTTCTAATTGTTCCATTTTTGAGTAGTCTGGTAATTGCTTTTGTTCTTCTTTTTTTTTTGTTTTTTGTTCTTGCTTTTGATTTTAATCTATTTGTTAGTAATCAGGGTCGATTTCATTAAATTTGTATTCAAGACGAACACCCCATTGAAAAATTTGATGTTTAATTTTTTAAGAATTGAATTTGATTTTTAGTTAATTTTCTCTTGCTGAAATATGATGTTTTCATTAAATAGAATAATCTGTTGGCTACTTTTATTGTTCGTTTTGCACTCAAATATTATTGAGACTTGTAATGTGTCTATAATATTGCACTATATTTTCATAATTCTCTCATATCTTCCCGGAGACTGACAATAATGAAGTTCCTTTATAATTTCTACTTAGACTGAAATATTTATGTAAATTGATAATAATTGCTAAATTTCATGTTGCATATAAGACGTCAGGTTACGTTCTTAGTCCATATTTTACGATTCTATGAAGCATTCAAACATAATTCTCTTTCATGTCACGAGTCAGTTATATAGTGTCACATTCGTCTGGATTTAGTATTCTTTAATCCTCTTTATTCTCGTGTAGGCTTCGTTATTCTTATCCTCTGATTAAACTCTTCCCACGTTTTACTTACTTAAAGACATGTTTTTTGGGGGCAAGTGGAGAATATTAAAATATTCAAAAAACAAGGAATGTAACAAAAAACAAGGATTTTACGTGAAGCATAGGAAAAAAAAATTCCTTGTTTTTTGAATATCTGTTGAATGGATTCTATAGATTCAAAACGGTGTCCACGAAGTGAAGTCTTCGAAGAGAAGAAATCGAGGAAACAGGAAAAACCCACACTTATATATAAATATATATATATATATATATATATATATATATATATATATATATATATATATATATATATATATATATATATATATGGAATTGTAGCCGCTCAATTCATTTGAAAACTAGAAACTCGATTTCTTATGGTCAGTTAGTCCACGTTCCTCTATTCTTGATTTATTCTATCCTATTGTTTGTTCTCGCTTCTTCTGTTATTTTCTTCCACGTATCTCGATACTGTATCTTTTCCCACCATTTTGTATTTTCAATTTCCTTCTGTCTTCCCGCACCTGATCATCCCACCTCCTTTCGATCTACTATTCTGATCCCCACATTATAATTTTTTATGCTACCTTCTTGTCTTCCATTCTTCTTATATCGCCAAACCGAAGTCTTTGCACTTTTATGGTCTTCATTATATCTTCTCCTTTCAAAATTGTTTTTATTTCAAAATTGATTAACCTTGTGTATTTATCTTCTGCAACTTTCTTTAATCCATATCTTCTTCTTACTATCTTTCTTTTTTATTCGTACTAACTACTGTTCTTACTGCTACTTACAAACTTTTCCTGTTCCAATTATGCATATTTTTCACCACTGGTCTAATAGCTGCTTTATATACCTTCATTTTTGTATTTATACTTATGTTGTTGCTTTTCATAATGTTTTTGAATTTATAATAGGCTCTGTGTCCCGCCTGTACTCTGTGATCAATATCTATGCTTCTGTCGCTTTTGCTATTTATTATTAGTCCCAAATATTTAAAGTTTTCCACTATTTCAAATTCGTAATTTCGTATTTTTACACATGGTCCCATACCTATATGGTGTTTATGCATATTTGTTCAATTTTTAGCGAATAATTAATGAATGGTTATTGAGATGTGGTTTGGTGCGTTATCGTTATGCAAAAGCCATGCATTGTTCTGCAACAAACCTGCAAGTTTATCACTAATTTTCAATCAACGATTATTTAGTATAAGGTGCTTAATTTTGGTAACGTTTTCTTCATTTGTGTACGTGGAAAGTCTACCCAGATAAGGTAGCTTCATTGCCCTAACCTTTTCTTAATATTTTGAATGCATCAATATAAGATATTTCGTTTTTTAGACAAAATTTAATTGAAACTCTTTGCTCGATAAATTTATCATCATTTTACTAATCAGCGATAAATATTTTTATCAATTACAAAAGACTATAATTTATAACATAGCTAATTTATATGAAACTTCTATGAAATATTAAGGACAATTATTCCAGTTTAAAAAACAAATTATTATATCCAACATAAAGCCCGATTTTTTAAGTAAAAGTAATCTTTTCTTTTGTTCTTAATATTATATACAGAGCATTCCATGCCAAATCGACCACTTTTGGACCGACACCTTTTGAATTGGGTTTTTGGAATAGCCATAATTCTACTAAAACTTGACTAAATAAGATGTTTTTTAATTATTAATTTTTGAATAAACCTTTCAAAAAATTACAAAAAAAATATTTGAATTCATTTTCTATAAAAATTTTGGGTTTTCGAAAAAAAATAACAGTTAAATTGAAAAAAAATCAATTTTTTTCGCAATGTAACTCTGTTTTTATAATAATATAATATAACATAATTGACAGAAAAGTTAGCCCACGATGAAACTTGCGGCCTCAAAGGTAGAATGCATTGAAGTTTTAAAAGAATAGAATGCATTGAAAAAAATTAAAATGGCGAACTTTGAAAAATTCCATCAAAAACCTTTTAAAAAAACCTTAAAACCATCTTAAAGAAAACGTCTTATTTGGTCCATTTTCAAAAAAGTTATAACAATTTGTTTTTCAAATTGTTTCAAAAGGCGGTTTTTTTAAAAATTCATAACTTTTTTCCGGTTGAATAAAAAAATAATTAAAAATCACAGAAAAGTACTTTAGGGGTACTATAACATAAAAATTTCTAGGGGGGTCGAGTTCAAAAGTGGTCGATTTGGCATGGAATAGCTATGAATATACATATGTTATTTTTACAGAGTACGACTTTCGACGAATTTTAATTGATTATAATATGTGGGATAATTTCAAAAACTCGTATTTTTGTGTATTACGCTGTTTGAAGAAAATCCAGAAAAATGTAAGAAACAAATTGACACCCCCATGAAATTACGGTTTAAATAATTTAGTATAATTTACATATTTTTCTTTCAGTTACAAGAACAAATTGACCTAAATTAAAAAAGTAAATCGTTCTGAAACATTTTTCCCAGTAATTACCTTGTTTATGACAGTAAGTGGTTCAGCAGAGCGAAGAGAAAAACGCCAAAAATAGAATATACTTGTATACGTAATTTTTTGTGATAAAGTTACAGGATGAAACAATTTTTCTTTAGTAATTTTTAAACAATTTTTATTAATTTGTTAACTAATTAATTATTGCCTCGTACAAAATTATACAACCAAGAAAAAAATGTATCAGTGTATTTTTCGCCTTCATATTAATTTATTTAAAATTAAGTATCCAGTTGTCTGGAAAGTTCATAATTGCTGAGAAAATAAGACACTATCTGATAGTTGGAATTTAACTAGTCATCCCCTTACAACGAAAAAGAAAGATCCTACTCTGTGTAGCAATGAGAGTAGATAATGACTATAATAAGAAGTTAAAATAAAACAAGAAAGCAGTTACAGGACATCTAAATGGAATAAGAACCAAAAGAGTAGCACCTTAGATGTAGGGTAGTAAGGAGACAGTTAAACTATTCCAACAATAATATATAATGTTATTAGTAGCATTTACACTAAAACTGCAGTGATTATGGAAAATAATCACAGAAAATTTAAATCAACCTTCGCTAATTTGCTAATAAGTTATATATTTAATTATAAAAATATCTTTTACACCAACAATTATATATAGACAAATCTAAACGAAGGAATTAAAGTGAAATGTTTTTGGTGACAAGCAAATAACATTATGATAATTGTAAATAAATAATAAATAATGAATAAGAAACCGAAAATACACCGTAAAGATCTGGATAAATAGAGAACGTTGTAAAGAAAATCAAGTTAATGATCATTGAAGAATAAAAAGACTTTCCCTCTATGAATGATCAATAAAATGAAAAAATGTTTTTGGCTATACGTTTCTGTTTCGTAATAATGTTTATATTTTTTTATGTTTACTAGTGTATATTAAACGTAATTTAGTGCAATTGTATCAGCAATGGTATTAGTTTTGACTGTATAAGTACTCTATATTAAATTTAAATGGTTTTTCGGTCTATTGTGGTTCGTGCGTCTGTGCCACAAAGTAACCAAAATAGTATGTACGTATTTGGTGAAGCAGGATTATCTAATTTCTGAAAACAGTACCTATAATATCTGAATTCCCATCTAAATATAGCTCAAGGCTAGGTCGTTTTTGTTATTCTCGTAAATCAGAAGCATACAGTTGAGGAACATAACCTCAAAATGGCAGAACTGTTACAATTGGGTACAAAATATAATCGAACACCGACGATAATTGAAAGTTTTTGAGTTGAATATTCAGAGACCTAAATAACTCGTTTCTTTGGGTATCAGTTTAAAACATTGTTGCCAAATATACGGCCTCCGAGAAGCCCTAAGAAAGCTTCGCTAACTTGGTAGGGAATGACCATTTAAACGGTCTACCGGCAAGAACTCCAAAGCTTATTCAGTAAAAAAAGTTCAGGCCAATTAATAGGATCCGGCACAAATTTTGCGACAACTGGCTACAAGAGTTAGTCTGAGTGACATAGCCGCCTATTTCAAAATGTGCTTCATCTGAAAAGATACTTTTTTGAGAAAGATGATCTGTTTGTTCTTTGATACAATTGACATATGCACGACGTTTTGAATGATCCATTGGCTTAGTGCCTGTGTTATTTGAACCTTATATGCCTTCAGAGCTAAATCCTTTCTTAAAATATGTCATGTTGTCGATTGACTGCGTCCAAATTGTTGTGAACGTCGACTAATGGAAATTTCTGGCTCTTCAGCAACACTTTCATGTACCAAATCAATATGCTCTTGTGAACGATCACTAGGACCATACATTACTTTGCTTTTATCTTCCACCGAACCAGTTTCTTGAAATTTTTGAACAATTCAATAGATAGGGCTTTCAGATAGACGATTGTGCAAAGCGTAAATATCCCAGTATTGTCGTATGTATTACTCGTTGTTGTATTGTGTACGACTCCATTTTTATAAATGTCATACATTGTACTTCCGAAATGAAACTAAACCTAGGCAAATTTACACCGCCATCTCTGTTTTATTCAAGAATTTAAAAAACCGGTCAATTTGAACAGGGGCGTAACAATTGGAAATGGCACCTAGGGCAAGCATCGAAGTTGCACCCCTTCGTAAATGATATAAATATAAAATAAACAGATACACTAAATAAAACTGTCATAAATCCTAAAAAACACTTTTATTTTCTGTTTTAGAACGAAAATTAGCCTGTAAAAGTGCACTTTTAATAGTCTTCAACGTAAAATTCCACCTTTCTTGCCTTCTGCGACGCAAATAGATTTATAACATTTTCGAAGTCTGTTTCTTCGCGCTCTACACTGAGCAAAGCTAGGGCGTATAACTTTTTTGACCCATTGTAGCTCTCGAATACGAAAGTATTAGTTTTAGGTTACAGAAAGATCGCTCGCAACTTCGCGATGGATACACAACTGACGTCACGCCAGCTGAAAATACACAACTGCTCCACGCCAGTTATACGAGCTGGCGAGCGAGTGAAAGCATTAAGCAATGTACCTATGGCCGTTGTCGCACCACTGATTACCTTTCGCTCGTTCGCAAAAGTTCACCACGTGCAGGAATCGCGGGATTATTTGTATATGTTTGCGCCCGCCTTTGACTCGCGCCCAGGGCACGAGCCCTATTTGTCCCGCCTTAGGTACGCCACTGAACTTGAAAGACCCATTAGAAGGGGGCCTACAGTAAAAGTTGTATAAGATTGAGGTGCGATATATTCTTTCCTAAACTGCCAGGGGTATTAAGTTACTTTTTGTTTACTATATTTAGAGTTAACCGCAAGTAATCACTTACTTTCTTCGAGGAGGATATTTCTAGCCAGTTTTTACACTCTAGTTGGTGAAACCCTAATAAAAAACGTATACTAATGCTTTCTGACGAATATAATGAAAGGTGAGAAATAGAAACTGTGACCTCCAACGTCTGACAGAACTTATTTTTTACACCAAGACATGCGGATATGTTTTGCTCCAAAGAGTTTGGGAATTTTGTTATGTAGATGTTACAGAGGGCGCGCGGGCCCTTCTGAAAGGAAATTGAACTAGTTACCCAGGCTGGAGAAGGCTATATTGAATAAATATCCTGTAAAGGTATCCTTCTAAATTTTGTTTCAAGATTAATTAGTTTACTGGATAATACTTTTTTTGTATCAAACTATATAGCAAATATCATATGATGTATAAAAACAATAAAATATCATGTTTTAAATGGCACGTTCGACTGGATTTGAATGAAAACATCTTCCGCTGTGTTTCTGTTCTAATGACAATGTTATGGTATACAGTAAAATTAATGCGTTGCCTTATTCTAATTTTAGTTGCATGACTTTTAAGAATAATTCAACAAAAAAGATTTTTCACGGTTTATTATTCATTATAAATAACTTATGTACTTTCCCTCAATGTGCATTTTAATTGTCCTCGGGGGATAATTTAGTTGTCTTCTAAATTAATATACTGAAATATACCAGATTTAGTAATATTACACACGTATTTGTATCATCTTCATTATCTTTGAGTTGGCAATGCCACAATTTCATTTCATATTTCACATATTTATGTAAAAAATTGTGTATACAATTACGCGTATCGTAGTCATGATTAATTTTATTATTTATTCAACTGTAGAGTTTTCGCCTTTATGAAATGAGAAATATTCAAATAACTTGAACGAAACACATGTTTTCAATGTTCTCATAACGAGATGTAATATACTCTAGATTAAGCAATTTTCCTACCCCATTTAAGATCTAATTTGTATCCTATTTTCCTGCATGTATAACTCAAACAAGACAAATTTAATTAGTCTAGCGTATTCTGTCGTCTCCTGCATCTTCCGGTTAGTTGCAATTACTATCATGGCACAAAAACAGACTATATGCAAGATAAAAGACATGTTGATTTAACCCTTAATCCAATGACAAACAGAATTTTCTTGATTCTATCTAAATACTACTAGTTAAGGCGGTTTTTAACTTTATTTTTTTGAATGCAAAGTAAGCGTATTTGTTTCATATTTCTGAAGGTACATGTTGTATGGGATTTTCCACGGGAAAAGGACGTTTTTGGAATAGGTAGTACCTACTCAGCCAGCACAGATGTATGTGGATGCCAGCCGCAAATGTATATCAACTCTTCTTATGATGATATTTAGTATAATCATCCCACTGTTGATTTGAGAGCACCGCGTGTTTGATTATGACATGTTTGTCACAAGTAATTTTCAGCCACAACTCCATTCTGTTGTGAATAGCTGCATTTCGAATAAAGGGATTATTAGTGAAAACAAAGCCACTTTGTTCTAGTCGATCAACTCGTACATAGCGGAATGTAGATAAGTTATCAACAATAACTCACATTTACTCAAGCACTGATGTTAATAAATATTTTTGTTACAATACATTTTTTGAGTCAATGGAGTAATTCTTCAAAAATGTTCGTTTTCCATGTACCACTTGGTATGTTCTAATAATTTATTAAACAATTAATATTTCGATAATATTTAATAGGTTCCGCTGAATTTATTGTATGACTAATGTAATGTGAAACCGGATTTTTATGGCTATTACCTACAGTGAATCGGTTAAAATGATATTTGGTGAATAAACATAGTGAAAAAAACTTCTCAGTTCAATTCGTAGATGAAGTATTTCTATTTCTAGTACATTTCATTTTAAAACAAGTGACCTATTATGTTCTAACGTATCATTCAGACGGATAAATTGTTGCTATTAAGCTCTGCAATCTCGTCGACCATTAAGACACTTTTCGTTACAATAGTTCACCCTTAAACAAAGTTAAGTCGATATCCTAAATTGCTTCTCATTAATATTCTCGTCAAAATTGAATAACTTCAAAAAAAATCGTGACTTTTGGCATTTTCGATTATTGTAAAATATACATTTTTATCCAATTAATTTGTATAATAAACAATATCTTTTAAATTAATTCAGCAAAAACAGTACCCTGTCGAACTTAATATCTAATATTCCGAGCTCAACCGTTACTATAACTTCTTGTCGGTCTGTCCGTAAACTTCTGTTACTAAATAAATATTTGTTATGTTTCGATCTCTCCTTAGTTTTTCATGATACTGGTATAATAACTGGTACTGGATTGAGAATTTTGTGGTACAGACGAAACACAAAAGATCAAAAAGCCATTAAATGTATATATTAAAAAATTAATTAGTTTATTAGATGATACATTTTTTCTATATCATTGAATATATATATATATATATATATATATATATATATATATATATATATATATATATATATATATATATATATATATATATATACATTTTTTCATATTACTTGAAAGAAAAAGTTCCTTACAAGGACCGTAACAAAGTTGGTTAATAACGATCAAAAACTTGAAGGTTTCTCCAAAAATATTACAAAATTATTAAATCACCAATCGAAAAGCTATGATAAGAATTAACATTGGAAGTAAATATTTAGTCTAATTAGTAGAAATAAACTAATGAACATTGTTAAAACATTTTTTCTAAATTAAGAATAAAGAGTCAAGAACAATGTGACAACGCCGTAAGATCCCAATGACAAAGAATGTTATTTCAAAATGGCGACAAAAATTCCATTTAAAAACCAAAATCTATTCTATACGCGAATATCACAATATGCTTAATATTTACGGAGAAGCTCGTATTAAGAAGAACTGCGCACCAGATTAGAAATATGGCTGGACTTTCTCGACGTATTCGGGAAATCTGGCTAAAACAGTATCAGGTTTGCATAAATTCAAATGGTGAATATTTTAAACATTTAATCAAACCTTTCTTAATATGACATGAATCATTTAAAAACTGTTATGGTGTGAACAATTAGTGCATTGACATTAAACGACTATAATGTAAAAAGTTTTCTTTTTTCTTTAACCAGCTAAACAAATCATACAATTATGCTGAAATGTGTGGAATAATTAGTTATAAAAATATTACATTTTATTTTCAAAAAAAAATAAATACAAAATTAGGCAAAAAACCGAATTTCGATTTTTTTCCGAAATTGGGTATTCAAAAAAAAACAGTGTGACGTGAAATTTTAAGAAAATTTCAAAAAGTTCTGACCTGTTTTCCATGGAAAATGATGTTCAAATTGATGTAGAAGAATCTTTGGCTAAATTTACGATAGTTACTCCTCTTATACCCTATATAATATACGCGTTGCTTCTCTATCAATAACGTTGTTTATTCAGAGATTTAGAATATCGCTCTATACCATAGTACACTCTAAATTAGTCCAATCTTCTGGCCCATTTAGGATCTAAATTCTACTTATTTTCCCAATTTAGAATGCAAACAAGGCAGGCTTAATTATATTATAGCATTTTGTTATTTTCTGCGATTACAGTTAACTTTTACTATTATTTTATTCGATTTCTTGCTCAATAGATATAAATAAAGGATCTCTCAAAATATTTTTCGTTTTTGATACTTAAATATAACATCAGAATTAATTCAAATTCGTTTATTTACTGTAAAATTACAGAGTAGTTTTTTAATTTTTACCTGTGAAAAACAACTATTTATAAATGCGCACCATCATTTAACCTGGAACTGAAATTCAATCACTCGTTGGAGCATCGCTCTTGGAATTGTTGTGTGTTATTCTTTGCTTTAAAACATTTAAGTTGGGTGGTAATGGACTGAAAACATTACTTTTTAAGTAGCCCCATAGGAAAAAATCAGCAAGTCCTAAAGTCCTCGATGGTCAGTTGATGTCTCCTCGGCGATTAATCACTATTTCATGGAATAAATCGTGAAGAGCTGGTAAAGAATCATTCGTGAGGTGGGAAATTGCTCCATATTGTTGAGGAAATGTGTTGCGGTTGAACCCAATCGAGTTTTGCATTTCTGGAGCCAAAAAAGTCCGTTTCAAATGGCAATAACCATCGGATTTAACAGTCTGAGCGCGACCATGGTTATCCTCAAAAAAGTAGGGGTTGATTATTTCTTTGCTTGATATTGCAACCCAAAAGACAACCTTAGGTGAGTGTATTGGTTTCTGTTGCACCTCCAGTGAATTATCGGGAGCCTAATATATGCAATTTTGTTTATTCACATGACCTTTGATGTGGAAATTCGATTCATCAAAAAACCATATATTATTGAAGCTCCTAAAGCGATTTTTTATTTTCCTGCAGAATTCTACTCGTTTATCTGGCTTTATACACAGTAATTCTTAGACAATAACCATTTTGTAGGGGTAAAAATATAAATCTTTGCGAATAATGCGCGATTAATAGTGGATCTGTGCAAATGTAGAGAAGCTGCGCGGAGTCGTGGATCGTCTCTAACAGACTGGCGAACGCGATCAATATTCGTGCTCGTTCTTGATGTCCTTTTGCTCCCAGTTGATTTACCCGGCATTGGGTTTCCAGTTTCTTCAAACTTGCGCACCCAATACTTAATTCAATTCGCATTTGGCACATTTTTCACGGTCGCTAAATTAAAATGTGTCCTGCATAGACGCCGAACAATAGAGTAGGAATCGTTTTTAAAAAACACTCGCGCGCAAAATGCGCGCTGTGGTACCGTGAAACGATCCATCGCTACTAAACTTAAAAGCCCATCAGGGGTTTGCCATCACACCCTTCTTCGGCTAAAAAAAGTTTCACTAATTATATAATCGAATTCTAAAATTAAACCATGTTCTATTTATATGACAACCGTACCTAATGAAGCAAGTAAAAATCATGAACCGTAAGTTAACGGAATGTTACATTAATAATTGAAAAATTTGACTGGGCGGAATATGGAATAAATAGACCATAGTTTAATTTTAAAATTATATTAAATCATCTAGAATTCTAGAATTATATTAAATTATCATGGTTAGCGAAACGCGCGTCGAGTCGAAGTTTTATAAAAGTGATTTGGTGTTTAGTGCTAATCTCTTCGAGTGTAATGTTTCACAACGAAGGTTTCAATAGAAGAATTGATGTAATATTAGGTTAAAACATACTCGTTCGGCTATTTTATATTTAAAAAAAATCAGTTGGTTGAAACCACAAAAAGATTTACCATAGTAAGGTGCCACATTTACTATTTATATTCTTTTGGCAGATCAAAAATTTCTCTCTCATTGCATTTCGAGTACTGGATAGAGAAAAAATGAATTATGTTGTCCTGGCAAGGTGTCAAATTTAGTAACCTTACACTATTAAGAATGATTTGTAAATCTTTAAAAAGATGTGTATATTAGACCCACAAACGCGAGGTATGGGCCATATTATGATTGTCCCAAAATATCCAAGCAAAGTTGAAATGAATTTACATAAACGTTTATCTTGACGTTTTTATAATGGAAAACTTTCGGTTATTGCAAACTGGCCTCTTCTTGTCGTTGTTTTGTTTTCAGTTTTTTTCAGCTCATTTTATTGCTGTAAGCAGTACTTAGTGGAATCGATAGTTTAGCCTGATTGTAACTTGTGATACAAGTACGTTAAAAGAAACAAGACAGAATGTTTCTATATGTTTGTTTCGTCATTAAACTTTGTTTTAATTAATTTTTGAAAATTATGTCAATCAATGTGAGCCATTAGTAGCAATGCCACTTTATAACATTTTTAATACATTTTCTATAATTTTTGTTCACCTATCGCTGTTAATGCAGCGATTTCAGCATGGATGTTCTTGAGTTTCTGTATGATTTAGGCCTTATTTACGAAAACTTTTCCTTCAAAAACCCTCATGAAAAATCATTCGGAGTCCTCAGATTCATTATGAGTAAACATAATGAATTTGATGGAAGCGATTTATTAAAGCATTAAAGTATACTAATCGCTTATGATTGTCTATAAGGTCTTGTACAATATGAATCTTATAGGAGGTATGTGCGAGTTACTAATTAAAAAAATATATAATTATGCCCCACGCTGTCGCACTGATGTTTCTAGAGACTCTTCCACACTTTTCTTTACACGTGCAATGTGGATGTATGATACGCCTGACGTTTAGAATAATTTTGCCTAAATTCAAGTTTAGTTGCAATAACTGAGTTATATTTTGAATGTAAATTATCACAAATTTACAGTATTTTTTTTAGTATTTATCTATAATAAAACTTGCATGTCAATAGTTAAACCTAAACTGTCATAAATATCACGAAAAAAAAATAGCCCCAAAATAAATTAGTAGCGTGATACTTTCTCCACCCTTTATAGAATTTACTTATATGATATTGTTAATACTTCAAAAAGATTCAAACAAATCAATAGTACGCAGAAAACGTTATGAATATATGTATGTTACAAACTAATGGTATTTCCATCCACAAATTGATTTGTTCCCTCAGGATACTGGAAATGTTATGGTTTTTTCATTACGAACATAAATTTTTTGAAATAATTTGAAATTAACTGGACAGTAACAAGTAATCACTTTAATCAAAACTTCACTGTATATTTTTTTAATTGGATGTTCCGATTACGTTTTTTATCTTAGAAAAATATGAAAAAAGCTAAAGAATATTTTATAGATTATAGTTTTAGGTTTATGATTTCATTTTTTCTTGAACTGCAGTAAAAATAAATTAATGATATATTGTTTAGTTAAAATTCAATTAATTGTCCTTATGTCCTTATAATAACGACCCCATAATAAGTGGTACTTCAAATTAAATAGTTCAGTTAAATCAAATTTATTAAAACGCCATTTGATTGTGCCTTTCGTGTTAAAGTTGTACTCAATTATTCTTTAGTTAATTCAAACTGTGGCTTGAAAAAATAAATACAAAACATAAGAAGCGATAAAACGTTGGATATTTAATCTAATTCTTAGAAGGAATAATAAAAATCTATAGTATATTATAGTCTATATATATGCCAGTTAAATATAATAATGTGGGATATCCAGGCCATAATATATGATATCCATTCTAGGCCACTTTTTTTTAGATATCTTTATCATTATCGAATAAAGAATGTTAATGATGCAGAAAACAATGTTTTTATAAATAAATAAATATATATATATATATATATATATATATATATATATATATATATATATATATATATATATATATATATATATATATATATATATATATATATATATATATATATATATATATATATATATATATATATATATATATATATATATATATATATATATATGTATATATATGTATATGTATATATGTATATATATATATATATATATATATATATATATATATATATTATATTTATTATATAATATATATATATATTATATATATCTATACATATGGTAGATAAGGATATCATGGCTTAGAAACTTACGCGAATAATTTGATTGTATATCCATCCAACTGTTCAGAGCAGCAATAAATACAACCTGAATTTATATGATGACTTTCAATGGGTATAAAGTTGGGGTAAAATAAAAAAAATAATTGTATAATTGTTGCTAAGGTCCTTATGTTTTACCAAATCATTGATAAAATAAAGCAGCCCTTTCTGGGTGTTGCAATCTCTATGTATAAAGTACAGTTTTAGGATTAGAGGGCCATCAGCAACTGAAGTTATTTAGTGAGTGGATTTACTACTTGTCTTCGAACCACAGTCATCACCTATCGATTAACGTCAATCAGCAGTTTCTTGTGCGTGTGTGGTTTACTGAGGTTCGATGTGGTTGAACCAGCATGAGCGAAGTTTGGCGGTCACGACGCTCCGATAAGGCCATTACTTAGGAAATGGTCAACAGCATCCAAAATATCCTGTTAGTCGATCACAGAATAATGGTCAGAGATATTTTTAACATAATAAATGCCTCAGACATATGCGTACTACATGAACGCTTGTGTATAAGAACTGTAGTTCGAAACAGTTTCTGCAGTTATACCTGACTAATGATAACTTTTGGATTCATCAAAGAATGGATGATGACGCTTGCATTTATTCACACACCAGAAACGAAATGTCCATACAGTGGGTTTTACTAGGCGAACTTACCCACGCATTATATTGATCGAGTATTAGGAAAATACTAGGACGATCACAGGAGCTGGAAAAGTGGTGTTTCTGCCGTTAAAATTATTAATCTAAGTATAAATAGTTTATATAATATGTTAATAATTTAACGAGCGCCAATAATAAATTTTCCTATATTCATTAACCCTCCTCTTTCGTTATATATATATATATATATATATATATATATATATATATATATATATATATATATATATATATATATATATATATATATATATATATATATATATAGCTACAGCCACAATTCACCTTGATGATCTTGAAGTGGGAATTAATATAGAACGAGGTGTACGGCAGGGTGACGCAATATCGCCTATTCTTTTCTCGGCTGGCCTTGAAGAAGTATTCCGTAAACTGGATTGGGAACAGGATGGGGTAAAGATCAATGGTGCAAACTTAAACCATCTTAGATTTGCAGATGATATTATTCTCATTTCACAAGACCCAGAGGAGCTGCAAAGACGCATACAAGAACTGCAAAGGGCTGGCGAACCATTTGGCTTGAAAATAAACCTGAAAAAGAGTCAGGTTATGTTCAATAACTTCGCTCAGGACAGAAGAATTTCAGTTTTAGGAAGGGATTTAGAGATTGTGGACAGCTTTGTATATCTTGGGCAGAGGATTTCCATGGAGGGGTATACCGCCCGGGAGGTGGAACGGCGTGTTAAATGTGGCTGGCAGGCATTTGGTAGGCTCAACATAGTGTTTAAGAGCAGACTCCCACTTTGCCTGAAAAGAAAAGTATTCGATCAGTGCGTTCTACCCGTTATGACATACGGAAGTGAAACCTGGACACTCACATCGCAATCAATTCAAAAACTTCGGGTGGCACAGAGGGGAATGGAAAGATGTATGCTTGGCATTACAAGACGAGACAGAAAGTCCTGCGCATGGATCAGGGAACAAACAAAAGTATGTGACATCATTGGAAGAGTAAAACAGTTGAAATGGAGATGGGCAGGCCATATAGCGAGGCGATGGGACGACAGATGGACCAAGGCAATCCTGGAGTGGATACCGCTTGATCGCAAACGTCCGCGAAGAAGACCGAAAGCACGATGGATTGATGACATCGTTAAGTATATTGGACCCGAGTGGCAGAGGAAAGCCCAGGACCGTGAGGGTTGGAAGCATGCTGAAGAGGCCTTCATCCTGCAGTGGATCGATACGTGCTGATGATGATGATGATGATGATATATATATATATATATATATATATATATATATATATATATATATATATATATATATATATATATATATATATATATATTTCGCTAAAAGTTTTCAACAGTATTGATAGGGAAGGATTAATACGATAACAGGTAAAACCTTCTATAAGGTAGAGATATATTGTTTCCAAGAACTTTTGATTTATCTTTCTAAATGATAAATTTTGCAATTGTATAGAAGTCATATTAATAAAACCTTGTTTATGTAATATTTGTTAATAGAACGATATTTTATAAGTAGTATCTAATTTGTTTGAAGGAACTTTAGACTTTTTGTGTTAGAAAATATTGTAGCTTTTTTAAATATCTACACTTAAGCCATTGGAATTATTAAAATGTTATAACAATAAATTTACCCCAAGAGTGGTTTCTTTTCTGGCAATTCTGGCAATCTAAAATATCCCATTAAAAGAATACATTATACATATATGTATTATAAAAATCAACTATCAAAACGTTATAGCAGAATTGTAATTGTTCTGATGATGGTTTATTAAAGGAAACGGAAACGTTAATAAAATAGTAAAAAAAATATTAATTATATTAATAGAATTAACCGAAAATCACAAAACAAACAAAAATATAAAATATTAAACGGTCAGAAAAATACATATAATAATGCAATTATTATAGGTATTTTATTAAATAATGTAATTATAATACATATAATATATATATATATATATATATATATATATATATATATATATATATATATATATATATATATATATATATATATATACCTGTATCATAAAATCTAATTCATTCCTATTCAATTATTTCTAGTCTAATTGTGATAGATATTTACTTATTGTAGATTATACAATTGAATCATTAAGTCTATGTTCATTCGCTGTTTCTGTAATCTAATTTTCTTATCATATTTATTTACCTCATATTTATTTTTATACATCCTTTTGAATATGCCAATATGTACATTTTAATAATCCATTCAATCATCCTTTAATTTATTACTGTCTCGTTCTTATGTACGTAGTTCAGTAGTACGTATATTTATATATATTCATTATATATCAAACTTGGGTTTTTTATCCAACCTTTAACTCAATTTACTTATTTATTTTGTTATAAATAAAAATGTTATATCCGGTCCTCGACAAGTGTACCCCTAAGATAACATACTTGATCTTGCAGACTCTTAAAATCCAATCTTGACTTTTGTCGCGAAATGACATCAGTAGTATGTGCAGCTTTTTTCAACCATCGCCTTCATCTGGATTCCAGCGGCCCTTGCCAGTATTTTATGTGCAGTACTTCTTCAGCATCTCTTCTTATATGGTTTCCTTTGAGTTGCTGAACCCTCGCAATACTACGATCTTTGTATGGTTGCTTGAGTTCGAAATTATACCTGATTCTGCAAATTCCATTATCATTCACAGCACCAAAAATTCTTCAGTATTTTGCACCAGCAACGCATAGGATGCCCTAATATTTATTATGTATACAAATGTTGACCTTTCTTTCCTTTTCTTTGTTTTGTCCTCTGTCTACTTCATTTTACTTTGTTTCCAAGGTTACGACTACTTCGTTTCACGTCGACACTAGGTCTCCCTCTACCCTCTATATCTCTGATACTGAGTTCGAACTTAATTCTGAGATTGTTAAATCAATTTGAATAAATAAGCTTATAGATTCGATTATATCTGACTATTTCGGAATTTGTATTCAACAGAATTCGAACAAAAACACTAACTAAAAGATGTTTATTAAAATAGTTATTAAAACATCATGTTTGACAATATTTGCCCATATAGAAACAAAACATACCAATCTTCCTCTCAGGGTCTCTTTACTCTCACGATCACAATCTCATAGCACAAAGAATTTCCCAAGAGAGCTTGCCTCCGACACGTTAAGTAATCATTAATATGAAAATTAGAACATTCTGCTATTAATTAAACACGAATCGATGATAATGGATTTTACAAAACGTTACATCATCACGAAGCAGTGTGGCTCAAGGGGGTTAGAAGAGACATGAAAGAATGTCGTAGGGTCGTATCATATTGCTGTTAATTTAGGCCTCGCGTAGTTCCATAATTTGGCGGAAAAACCTTGGAAATTTCGGAAAATTGATTTTACTTGGCGACGTATCGGATGAATAGAAAGTGGAAAAGTTAATAGATCAAAAATAAATTAATTTTGTTTAACAAATCCGACATTCATTACTGATTACTGATTCTACATTTCGCGGCAAAAGTCAAGACTGGATTTTAAGAGTCTGCAAGATCAAGTATGTTATCTTAGGGGTACACTTGTCGAGGACCGGATATAACATTTTTATTTATAACTAAATAAATAAGTAAATTGAGTTAAAGGTTGGGTAAAAAACCCAAGTTTGATATATAATGAATATATATAAATATACGTACTACTGAACTACGTACATAAGAACGAGACAGTAATAAATTAAAGGATGATTGAATGGATTATTAAAACGTACATATTGGCATATTCAAAAGTATGTATAAAAATAAATATGAGGTAAATAAATATGATAAGAAAATTAGATTACAGAAACAGCGAATGAACATAGACTTAATGATTCAATTGTATAATCTACAACAAGTAAATATCTATCACAATTAGACTAGAAAGAATTGAATAGGAATTAATTAGATTTTATGATACAGGTTCGCCATTCTGAGGACACTGTTGTCCATTATATAACCGTGGGCGAGTCTACGATCTTCGACTCTTAATCTTAGTCAGATCTTTTGGAGAAAGTGAGGAAGAAATATGTAAAAACTTCTCTCTTAGATAACCAAAGTTTGTTTCCGCTTCTTCCTGAGTTTTCCACTCTGCCTGTATATTGTTCCTTATTTTACGTATGACATCCTTGAATAATTCTGTGGGTGCGAATGTATTGAGCACGGGGAAGCCATTGGTACCTCTGTCAATGGCGTGTTGGTCTGCCTGCTCATTTCCACGGATACCAACATGGATACAAAAAGTTATATCAAAACAGAACGTGACGACATTTCGCGCATCAGGGTCGGCCGGTGAGTAACTAGTGGGAGAGTGAGAAGATAATTTTCCAGACATTTGAGCGCCATCAGCCATCTTGACAAGGAGGATGAAGATACTATATATCAACGCCTCTCTGATGGCCAGTAGTTCTGAAGATAACACAGAACAGTAAGGGTGTAGTTTAAAGCTAAAATGTACGTTTGCATAGATGAAAGCGCATCCGATGCTAGCAGGGGATCTTGAACCAGTCAGTTGTCAGTGTACATGATCTGTGACTGATTATAATTTTCTTTTTTTCTTTTTTTTTTGTTTTTCGCCACGAAAAAAAATATATGAACACTCTACAATCATACAGACATTATTTATAATTTTCTTATTTAGAAAGTGGGATCTTATAATGGAGTGTAGCATTACAGGATGAAGAGGATATATTGATATTTGAATAGAGTTCTCTTTTGATTTTACATAAGACAAAATCTATTCTTCTATTGGAACCTTTGATGTGAAACACTAAACTCAAAGAGATTTGCTGCTAAATATTTTATTTTTAATTTTGTGACACGCGTTTTGCTAACCATGTTAGCATCATCAGAAAATTGAATCAGTGGTGTTTAGTGGTACATTTATTCAGGATTTATTATTAAACAGAAATTATTGAATGCGGACTACCACAAAACAATGCCACCTGAAATAGGAAACGCCCTCCCACAAGGTGGCGGGATGATTTAAGCCGTATTTATTCCAACTCGATGCAAAATACCAAAAATAGGGAGGCTTATGTCCATCAGTTGACTTTAGGTTCTGAATGATGATGATGATGATGATGATTTCGGTCTAGAATAAACAATTAAAAATAAAATGTATATTAAATTTCATACATTTTAAGCGGTACTGTTCAACCATTTATTTCAAGTTTGTGTACAAGTGTACAATGGAATATTTATTCATCAGGTAATTGGAATATGTACCAGAATTATATGTAACCAGAAGTAAAGGTAAAAGTAATAACATATGCAAAGGACGAATATTCACAGCAAATTATTTATTTCGGTAATTATTTATCATACCAGTTTAATGCTGCGTAAGACAAGATACCTTCTGATAGGTTGTTTACGTTGGTTACTGGCCATTTGGTTAAGTTTTCGGGAGACTAATTGTTTGAGGCACGATCTCTTGGGAAATTCTTTGTACTATGAGAATATGATCGTGAGAGTAAAGAAATCCTGAGAGGAAGATAAGTATCTCTTGTTTCTATATGGGTAAATATTGTCTAGGGTAAGACGTGATGTTTTTTAATGCTAATAACTATTTTGATAGATATCTTTTATTTAGTATTATTTGTTCGAATTCTATTGAATTCAAATTCCGAACCAATTAAATAATAATGAATACAAATTAAAAGGTTAAGCACAATTCAAGGGCTGATAGACTGGTGGGTTATTGACATTTTGAACAACTAAAGCTTAAATACGTCACAAAACACATATATTCATTTAAAAATGTTCTCATCACAAAGTCAGCATTTCTATGCAACATATTGTGCATTTAAATTTCTCATCAATTGTCATTGACATCAGGGCAATGTTTAAATACAATTTTTCAATTTTTCGGCTTCCGATTTATCATTCATTATTAGTTTTAAAACAAAAATAATTCAAGGTGTTGCTTTAGTACGCCAACAGATCGTAAGATTGTTGATGATGTCACGTCTTTTTCATTTAAATGTTTCTCTGCAGAAACTCCATCAGACTTAAAAAATAAAACAATGCTTTATTTTTGTTCTAGATTTGCCCCTAAAATGAAAATCGCCTGATGGGACGGTATAAATTTATCCCCGTTTAATCTGAGATACTGCAAACAAAACTCATTCATTACCGATCAATTAACTTTCCCAATTTCCATCCATCCGATATCAAACCAATTTTCCGAAATTTTCACCGTTTTTTCGACAGGTTGCGGAACTTGCTCCGCTTAACTGCGGCAGGATTAAATTGAAAGCAATTCGATACGGCTATACGATATTTTTTCTTGTTTTTTCCCTTTTCACGTCAGCGGTTCGCGAAAATCTAACGTTTCGTAAAATTCATTATCATCAATTTATGTTTACTTAATGATCAGATTAATCCTTTTATTGAAATCTTCGGTGTGAAATACTAAACTGGAACAATTTAATACTAAACACCAAATCACTTTTTTACACTTCGCGATGCGCGTTTCGCTAATGCATTGCGTCTAGATGAGTCATACTAATTTTAGAACTAAATTATGTTCTCTCTATATGACTAACGTGCCTAATAAACCGTGTAAAAATAATGAACCGTGAAGTTAATCAAGCATTATATTAAAAATTCAAAAACTTGACTGAATGGAATAGGTCGTTTTTCCATAGTCATGGTTTTCTTACATTTTGCTTTTTGAATGCTTTCATATGCATTCAGAGTCCTATTATTATTTACACTTTTAAAAAGTCTTAAGTTACTAATATTTATATTATGGTCATGTTAGAGTGCATATCTAATGTGTACCATATGTTCTTTATATCTGGTTAACATAGATCTTTTAGTTAGCCCAACATACCTTCGATCACAACCTTGACAACTAATTTCATAAATCTCCGATTTTTCATATTGGTCTACTTTATCCTTTGGATTACCCAGGACTACACTTAACTTATTATATGGCTTATAGACTACTTTTAAATGTACATGATGATTTTGCAATTTGCGATAGAAAATATGAAAATTTAGAAGAATTTATTAAGAATTAAAATGGTAAATTCTAAACCATAGCATTTATGTATGAACTCGAAAATAAGGACAGATTGTCATTTTTGCATATTTTAGTGACTAGGATATTTAAAAAAATATAGATAAAAAAAATGTAGATTTTAATATCTTTAGAGAAAACACCATCACTTCGACATGTGTTCCTAATGATTCAAATCAAAGCTTCCACCAAAATGGCTTGTTTAAAATTTACGGTAGGTAGACTAAAAAATTTTTCTCTAAATCAAGATAGTTACAATAAATAATTAAAATTGATTGTAGATAGAAATAACATATAATTAAAAAATATAAGTTTATATATTAGAAAATATAAGAAAATATAAATGACAAAAAAAAACAAAACAAAAAAAATTCACGCTAATACCGATTGATGTCCAACTAATAGGAAGGTTAGACAAGATTCTAAAAAAAATGGACATTAAGGTAGACCATAAACCATATAACAAGTTAAGAGAAGTCCTGGGTAATTCAAAGGATAAAGCAGACCAACATGAACAATCGAGAATTTTAAAAATAATTTGTGAATATTGTGATCGAAGGTATGTTGTTCAAACTAGAACATCCATTTTAACCATATATAAAGAACGGATAGCCCACAGACCGACACAGAGATGGAACAAATGAAGAAAATAAAGAAAGCTTGCGTGCGAATGTGTGTATATAGTTGCATATAAAAGCATTCAAATGACAAAATGTAAGAAAATCATAAACCGGGATAAAAGACGTTTTCCATTCAGTCAGTTTTTTGAATTATTAATGTAAGGCTTTTTAATTTTTTTTTCATTGATCGTATTTCTGTATTTCTCTCTCCATTCTTCTTGTTCAAACTTTTCTCAATCCCATCTATTTTTTATTTTTGCAGCATTTCCGTATTTGTTTACCATGATTTTACATTTTGCCATAACCATAAAGTGATCTGAATCCATACTTGCCGCTACTTGAACCGATATTTGCCCCTCTTGCCTATGATCAAGAAAAAATAAATCAAACTAATGAAAGCCATATCATAGAAAAAGACTGGATATCGATAAAAAGATGCAAATCACAGACAGCAGAAGAAACCATATCATATAGGAAATTCAGCAGAAAGAAACAATCGATAAAGAGTGCGAACATATGATCGGAAACAAAAACAAAAAAAAGAACAAGTGGCTTAAAACCAGAAATTGAAGAAGAAACAAAAGAGGAAAGCGCGTAATAGAAATATATAACGGGGAGTTTAAGAAAAGAGGGCTGGTACTGTAGTAGAAAAGATAGAATATTGAGAAATTTATGGAGCGGAAGCTATAAATTCACATTTAAATACCTGGGAATCATAATATTTAGAAGAAATGAGGGACTTGATATAGAAGAAAAGATACATAAATGATATAAAGCAACAAGCAACAAGAAATTACTGAAAGACGAGAAATTGAGCACAAGGAATAAATTTGAAATATACAAAACAATAATAAGACCAATAGTAATATATGTTACAGAGACAATAACACCTATAGCGAAAGAGGAAGATAAACTAAATATTTTTAACGCAAAATAATGAGAACAATAATGGGAGCAAAGAAAGTGGGAAACAGCGAGTACAGAATCCTGATGAATTTTGAAATCGACAAATTGTTAGGAGGGGAAAATATAGTGAGATTAATTAAAGCAAAAATGATAAGATCATAAGGGCACATAATGAGAAGAGACAGACATACACCAATAAGATAGATAACAACACCAGCACAGAGAAGACCGAGAGGGAGACCCAGGATCAGATGGAGGCAGCAGGTGGAGGAAAATATAAAAGCAACAAATACAGGAGGATGAAGAAATCAGATCGCAGATAGGAACATATAGAGGAAAATAATTAAAAAGGCAAAAACTTACCAACAATTATGAGAAGGGTAAGAAGAAGAAATGTGGACCGATCAACTATACTAAAAGGATTTGAAGAGTTCCTTATATATAGAACAGCTAAATTTGCATATGAAATGCACATTTCAATATGAAATGTATTAGCTTATAATAATAATGTAATGCTTTGGGTAACTTCACGATTCATGTTTTTTACACGCTTCATTAAGTGCGGTTGTCATATAAATGTAGTTCAGTTTAGTTTTAGAATTAGATTGAACAGTATCCTGATGATGCTTACATGATTAGTGAAACGCGTCGAGAAGTTCAAAAATGTGATTTGATGTTTAATGGTAAATATCGTCGAATTTAATGACAAGATTTAAAAATTGTCAAAAGAATAGTTGCTATTACCGTAAATTATTTAGTTCAATGATTGTATGTCAAAGCTTGCAAACAAAATTGTGATACTATAAATATCTAAATACAATATAAAATTGCAATGGTACATCGTTCTCATTTTATTTCCTTCCATTATAAAAAAGAATGATGGTTTGTCGCTAAAAAAAAACTCTCCCCATTCAATCAGACACACTGAACAATACCCATTTATTACCAATCAATTAACTTTCCCAATTTCCATTTATCTGATACGTCGCCACGCAAAACCAATTTCGCAAAATTTTCTACGTTTTTCCGCACGGTTGCCGAATTTCCTCAGATTAATTACGGGAAGTATAAATTGGCAACAATACGATACGGTTACGTGAGATTGTTGCTTGTCTCTTTTAATCTCCTCGAAGAAACCCAGCTTCATAAAGATTTAACATTTTACAAAACCTATTTTCATCGATCTATATTTCATTAATGCCAAGTCGTACGAATTTTCATTTTAATAATCGTTTAATGTTTTACAATCGTGATCCTTTGGGAAATTCCTTGTCATATAACATATCAATGCTGGGAAACAACCGTGAGGAAATTATATTTTGTTTATATTCGATTAAACAGTTACAAAAAATAATGGTATCTCTTTCACTTTAGTTAAAAATTATTATTCTTATATATTATAATATATACGATCGGATCGATACCCGAAATGATTTAGGAACATTATATACCCAAGAAAATATGTATATCTTTATCATAATTATCATCATCAACATCATCAACATCATCATCATCATCATCATCATCATCATCATCATCATCATCATCATTATCATTACCATCGTCATCATTTGCCCATATCGATCCACTGCAGGATGAAGCACTGTTCAGCATGCTTCTAACTTTCACGGTTCTCTGCTTTCTTCTGCCACTCGGGTTGAATATACTTAACGATGTCATTAGTCCATCGTGCTTTCGGTCCTCTTCGCGCACTTTTGCGATCAAGCGGTATCCACTCCAGAATTGCTTTGGCGCATCTGTCGTCCCGTTGCTTCGTTATTTGCCCTGCTAATCTCCGTTTCAATTGCTTTACTCTTCCAATGATGTCACACACTTTTGTTTGTTCCCTGGCCCATTGTGCAGGGCTTTCTGCCTCTCTTGTAATACCATGCATTCATCTTTCCATTCTCCTCGGTGCTACCCGAAGTTTTTGAATTGATTGCGATGTGAGAATCTAGGTTTTACTTCCATATGTCATGACGGGCAGAACGCACTAATCGAAGACTTTTCTTTTCAGGCAATGTGGGAGTTTGCTCTTAAACACTATGTTGAGTCTGCCAAATACCTCCCAGCCACATTTAATTGTCGTTCCATTTCTCCGGCGGTATCCCCCTCCATTGAAATCCTCTGCCCAAGATATATAAAGTGGTCCATAATCTCCAAATCCCTTTCCAAAAACAGAAATTCTTCAGCTCTCAGCAAATTTATTGAACATAACCTGACTTCTTTTTCGGGTTTATTTTTAAGCCAATTGGTCCGCCAGCCCTTTGCAGCTCTTGTATGCGTCTTTGCAGCTCCTCTCTTGTGAAAAGAGAACGGTATCATCTGCAAATCTAAGATGGTTTAAGTTCGCACCACTGATCTTTATACCATCATGTTCTCAATTCTTATACTTCTTCAAGACAGGCCGAGAAACGTGTAGGCGATATTGCGTCACCCTGCCCTACCCTTCCCTCTACATTAATTCCAACTTCAAGATCATCAAGGTGAATTGTCGTTGTATCATATATCGATCTCAATAGGTTTATATATGCTTTGTTTACCCCCTGGCTAAGCAATGCATCTATTATGGTCTGCTTTGAGATTGAGTCAAATGCTTTTTCGTAGTCGATAAAAACCAAGCACAGTGGCATAGTGTATTCGTAGTGCCTTTCTATGGCCTGCTGTATAATCTAGACGTAATCTATTGTACTGATTCCCCTTCTGAATCCTGCTTGCTCTCTTGGTTGTATGTCATTCAGTTTTCTTAATATTCTTTTATTCTTTTAGATATTATCTTGATGAAAACTTTGTACATTACTGTTAGGAGGCTTATTGGACGGTAGTCCTTTAAATCTTCCTGTGCTCCTTTTTTACATAAAATAATCTCTTCCACAGTTTTCCATAGCTTCATTCGAAGCTTCCAAATATTTCAAAAATTCTATATTCTCGTTTTATTTCTACCTAGAAGGTGGTCCAAGGAAAAAGGTATGTGTGCATCAACTCCCCCTATGCTGCTGGTTAGTATCAGACGCTGGGTACTTGACAGCGCTGCATGTTTTATGATAATACATTTGTCAAAGATGGTGATTCCATGATTAATATGCAACGACTCTGCGTGAATTGCATCAGAGACCATTACACACTCCAAATGTGTGTCCAACACTGTGGTGTGGTATTGTCAAGTTTAAAATTGTCCAGATTTTTTTGAAGAAGATGGAGCCACAGTAGCTATTGATTCAGCTGGCTAATCATGTTTGAAAAAGTTTTCAAACTAGAATTTCGAAGACGAGGAATTAACAGTAGCTCATACGGCTAGAGCTTGTATGAATGGTCTTTCAAGCAATTTCTCTCTTTGGCGATGTTCGGGCAGCGTGGTCATCGGCACTTTCCATAAGTGATTTTTACCTTTGGGTGTACTTAACATTGGGCTTATATGAAATTAAGTCTCGCAGAGTTGAAAAATTGAAAAAATTCTATCCGTAATTCAGTTGCAGAAATCAATTAAGAAACGTGTGAAGGGTGGGGGCAAATTTTGTGTTCAAACGCATGTTTTGAATGGCCGTGTTTCAAATGGCTATTAGTTATCAGTATTTTTATCACAAAAAATGTTTTCTTTATAGCAAATTAGCGGAGTATATTAAAAACGCTTGTTTCCCATAGACCACCTTTTATTATATTAAATTAGCTATCTTGCCTGTATAATAGGTCGCCCCATTTAATACACTTTAAACAAAACCCATTTATTATCGATCAGTTAACTTTTCTAATTTCCATCTATCCAATACGTCGCCACTCAAACCAATTTTCCAAAATTTCCTCGGTTTTTCCTCTCGATAGCCGAACTTTCCCCCGATTAATTTTGGGAGGCTTAAATTGCCGGCAATACGATACGGCTATTCGAGACTCTTTCTTGTCTCTCCCTATCCCATCGAACTACGCCGTTTTGTGAAGATGTAATGTTGTGCAAAATCTATATTTATCAATCCGAGTATAACATTAATAGTAAGAACGTAAGTTTGAAAGATATATTGTCATTCGAATGGTGTGAGAACGTGAGGAGATGATGTTGACAGTAATATCAAATGACAGTATGTATATTAAATGATTGTGACAGTGATGCCAAATGACAGTTAAGGCGTATATTAAAATTCTGAGATTAAAAAAATGAATATCATGAATTTCTCGAGAGAAAATTTGGCTATATAGAAATAAACAACTTCCTCCCGACTATTTCCCAGGATCGTAATCTAATGCGACACAAAATTTCCCATGGGATCACGCCTCGACGCATTAAGCAATTATTAATATGAAAATTAGAGCAACTTGGCATTAATGAAGCAGGGATCGATGAAAATGGGTTTTGCAAAACACTAATTCTTTACAAAGCCGGATGGTTCGTGGGGATTGGAAAATATAGAAACAATCTCATATAAGTGTATCCAATTGTGCTAATTTAGGCCTATCGGAAGTAATGGAAGGAAGGAAGTTCAGCTACCGTGCGGGGGAACGAAGAAAATTTTAAAATATTGGTGCGTGCCATGTTATAGGAATATGGAAATTGTAGAACTGAATTAAACAGTAAGAATTTGTTTATATGTAAAGTGTTTCGGATTACATGCATTAAATTAAGAGTTACGATGTGTGTAAATAAAGTAATGAGAATGTTGACATAGCGTTCAATCTGACAACACTGTTGGCTTTTCTTTTGAAGAAGGGGGCAACATCTGATGATTCTTCAGTATGAGTTGGACGCCTCTAGAGTTACTTGATGGTCCGTGATAATTTTTTTCGTAGTGCGGATTTATATTGTAGGTTCTGAAAATGAGTGACAACAATTTCGAGCAACGGTGCGCTAAGTTTTGCTTCAGACTTGGGCATAATGCGACGGATACTTCAATAGGCCTATGCAAACAGTGTTTTGTCAAGGATGCAGGTTTTCAGGTGGTTTAAGGCATTCTCAGAAGGCCGAGGACCGACTTAAGAGGAACCTCGATGCGGAAGTCCTTCAACTGCCAGAAGTGATGAAATGTCCCCAGAATCCAGAATATTAAGCATTCTAGTCGTCGGTTGGTGGTTAGAATGATCGGGGAATAGTTGGATTTGGGTCACACGCGTTTATTAGATTTTGACTAATGAGTTGGGGGTGAATAAAATCTGTACGAAAATGGTACCAAAAAACTGTCAGGATCAAAAGGACAATTGGAAGGAAGCAAGTCTTGATTTTCTGATACGAATTGAAAATGATCCTCATTTTCTGGAATGTGTCATTACTGACGACGAGTGTTGGATTTTTGAATATGACCCGGAAAAGGAAATGCAAGAACCAGGAATAGCACACTTCAACATCCCTACTCCCATAAAATGCTATATGAGCAAATAAATGCATCAAGAGCCTGTGGATTTGCTTTTTTGATAGCTAGGGGATCTTTCGTAAGAAATTTGTATCTGGGTGACAAATGATAAACCAGTATTCTTACTGAAAAGTTCTTGAAAAACTTCGGAAAAGAGTCATTCGTGTGATACCAAACATCAAGAATACCTGGATGCTGCATAACCACAATACACCTTGCAATATAGCGATATAGCAAGTAAAAACATCATTGTGGTTCGGCATGTATAAACATCATTGTAAAAACATCATGAGCTCCAGATTTATCAGATTATTACCAGATTTAAGTCCTAGTGACTTTCCTTTTTCAAAGATTGAAAATTCACCTCAAAAGACACCACCAAGTTCAAAATAATATTTACAATCACATATTTAAGCTGTAAACAAGAAATGTTTTTACTTCACTAGTAAAAATATGATTGTTATTTTCTAAAATAATCAATTAAGAAATTTAGTTCACAAAATATAAAGGTGTATATAAGCAATTTATTACCAATAACTATTTAACAAAATTTGATATTTATAATTATGTTTTTCTTCCCTATAGTTAGTACATGTAGTAAGTTTTTATTCATTTCGTTGCCATTTACGTTCCACCATATTAATAATATACTAAGTGACCTAGAAAAAGGAACACCAAGAAATAATGATAACATTTTAAAAACTATTTTATAGATTAATTATTATTGTTAAACAATACAACCGATTAAAATTTGAAGATCTAATTACTACGAGTTAGGGAGCTACAATCAGTAATAGGTGGATCGACCTCCACTTTGAATACATTCATGGAGGCGCCTAGGCATTGATCTAATTAGGTAGTCAAGTTCCTCTTGACGTATAGTGTGCTACTTGAATTTCACCCCGTGATACTTCCAGCGTCAGTAGATTGTGTGGCAATTTGAATAATCTTCGACCTATGATATCCCACACATACTCTATTGCGAAAAGGACCGAGAACCTCGGTAAAATGGTGGTCTACGATTTCTTTGACATACCGCTGAGCCGTCACACGACCACGGACAAAAACTAGAGGTGACCAACTACCATGTGCGATGGCAACCCAAACCATAACACCCACTGTGCGATATACGTGGTTCTCCATAAAAAACTCCAGATTTGGTCGTTCTCCGCGATATCTTCTTACACGAGCACGGCCATCATGACCATCTATACACCTATACGGGGCTCGTCACTAAAAATAACACAATTTCATTTCGCATCCCACTGATGTCTTTCTCCGTACAACCGGCCGTTGATGCTCCGTTGAATGTTCCACCGTTAAAGATAAAGCCAGATATCGTCTGTAAGAAACGAGTCCAAACGATCTGATTCTGCGATAGATTATCGCATTCCAATTAATCTTTCATAGTCTTCGTATCACTGGTCAGCAATTGACCTTAAAATTGAAAAAGTTCTCTTGTGGCCAAAAGCCGAAGTGGAGTACTATTGTGGCTGGACGGCGTCCTGTGCCTCTGAATACGATACCTCATTATTGTCAACCTTCTTCGGTCCATGCTCGCCAAGTTCTCAACACTGTGTGAACAGTCCTATTCATTCTTCTTCAAATTTCCTGAAACGATAATCCCGACTCTCTTAGACCAACAAGGCAGGCCCCTCCTAAATTATGTCAACTGGCGGAAATTTGCACGTCTTCGCACTCTATGCATGATAACCTTTTTAAAGAAATAAAATTGCAGTAAAACAAATCACTGTCAAATCGTAAAAATTGCCCAAATGATGTATATCTAAGGAAAAACTGACAGTGCCAAAAACTTTTTTATATGAACAAGTGTTTCATTACTATGAAGCTGAAATCTTGATCATTTATTTCTAAGGTAACTAGAAACAAGTATTCAAAATATAATTAAAATAGAAAAACTTTTACTGGGTGTTCCTTTTTCTATGTCACTTAGTATACATAAATATATCTTATTAAAAAAAATAGACTACCATTTCAGAACAATGTTTTTTGTAATAGAGGAGGTGGTAGAGATATAAAAAGCCATACGAGCCATAATAAAAACTCACTAAATAATCCAAATACCTTATTAAAAAAAAATAGAAATATCCAATATAAAAAAAACATAACATTTTTCAAAAATAACGTTTGAATCTTAAGCATGTAAGTATTGTTTTTAAGTAAGTCTTTTAGATATCCTATTGAACTCTATTCTCTATTCTATTTTAGGTATAGTGAGATCCAAGGGGTCCCCGTTTTATAGATAGATTTATATCAAAAGATAATTGTTCCAATTTACGATCCATAGCGTTTCATTTTTATGCGTTTTGTCCATATATGGTAGCATCACTAGCAGATTATTATATATTACTTTACTTAGGCAGATTCTTTCTGTTAGCGTGAAAGCGATTTTTTAGTTTACTCAGGTGAAATTCGAAAACTGATAAAATTCGAAAACTGATAAAATATTTTCAGTTACGTTTTGTTTTCGAACGAAACAGGTATAAAGAAACTTCAAATTGTTATAGACTTAATTATTCTTCGTTTCTATAAAGAAATTTTAGTTTTTTACATATATGTCGAAACCACAGATAATATAAAATATCTTTATCCAATAATCATTAAATTGAGGGTTGCTCGGAATTTTATCTGATTTGTTTTTATACAGGGGTAGAATACGAAACGAAAAATACCTGAAAAACTGCACACTCGAAAGCTTTGGGGGATAGAATCTGTTTTCTTATAAGATTATGGAGGGAAAATGTCTGTTATCCTCTTCCGGACTTATGTTTCCCTTCCGTCTTAAGTACCTGAATCCTACTTAATGGTTTAAAATTAAATAATTTTAGAGTGTATGAAATAGTGATACAATTTAGCTTTTTAGATAGTGTTGTAAAAAAATTGAAATGGGAATATTATTGCTTAAAAAATCTTCAGATACTAACTTTAAATTTGCATAGAAATTGCCAAACCCAGAATGGAGTGTTCAATTATATTTTATTTTATTTATTTTTTGTAAAATGCTTTGCTCCTTTCACCACAATGGAAGGAGTGAGACAGGGAGGAAGTCTGAGTCCGCTATTGTTTATAAACATAATAGATGAAATAATCAAAATATGTACGAATAAATTTAAGAAATACTACGTGGGATAAACAAAGATGAAATCAGTTGTATTCAGTGTAGAAATGTATGAAATGTTCAGATTGAAATCAGTGTAGAAATGTATATATTTGATGACGATATAGTTCTCATGGCAGCATCTGAGGAAAATTTAAAATTCAACATAGGAGTATGGAACAAAGTAGCTGAAAAGTTTGGACTACACATCAATATAAATAAGACACAGATCATGATATTGACAGATAACCAAGAACATGACAAGGAGATAACAATAACCTTAAACAGCATGGAAATCAAATGCACTGAAAATTATAACTACTTAGGTACTATTATTAATAATAAAGACGACGAACTGAACAACAGACTGACGAAAGCAGGGAGATTGCTGCAATCGCTTAACAGAGGCTTCTTAAACAACAAATATCCAAAAAAAATCGAAATTAAATATATATAAATATATATATATATATATATATATATATATATATATATATATATATATATATATATATATATATCCCCACATTAACAGAAATGAGATATCTTCGTAAGGTTAAGGGAATAAAAAGAATAGACAAGGTCAGGAATAACATAGTCGGGGACAACAAACTTGGAAGTACCAGCACTCATACTAAAAAAATAAGAGCAAAAACTGAGACGGCTCGGTTATCTAAAAAGGATGGATCAAGACAGACAAAACAAGAAAGTTTGGGAAGGTAGAGCGATGGGAAAGAACAAAAGGGGAAGGCCATGAAAGATATGGAATAAGGATATCACAGAAACAATGCAAAGAAGAGGCAAAACATGGCAGGAAGCAGTTAACCTGACCAAGGACCATAAATTATGGAGAAACTGCATTAACACATGAAATTTAATTTCACCTCAACACCTCCTGGTATTAAGAGGAAGGATTAAGTAAGTAAGTGTTTTTTGTAAAATCATAAATACGCAAGCAAGAAGTAAAAGATTCAAAGTTAGGGAAAAATATTATGAACTATAATTTTATCATAGTTATTTTCGCACATCCTAATATATCTTTCGATCCATTGAATAAAGTGAGTAATTTCTTGTTTAGCTATAGTATCCCATATCTACTGCATATTTTAGAGCTTTTAAAGATAGGTAAACTATTGGGTTCGTAGGTAAACCTTTAGGTAAAGTTTCTAGCTATCTATCCATCATCTTCATGGACAAATAAGCTCTATGGGCAAAAAGTCGAGATGTCCTCTTCAAAAAAGTTTTAAAAAAATCATGCCAGTATACAACTGCATGTTATCATGTTAAAAAACTGACATGACAGTGTTGAAAAATATAGAATATTGAATGGTCGGATAAGATATAGAGAACAGAGAGCTCCGTAACTTTTTGAAGTTGATACTGCACTATCATGTTGTCTATCATCCTACGAGGTGTGTAAACAAAAGATAAAAATTGGAGACAGGCCAACATCTGCTGCATCTTTATTTCGAGTTTGAATTATCTATAGTGACTTGGTAGCCTATGGCAATTATGTTCATGAATCGATTTTTTCTGGTGTATTCTACACCAAATCGGTACGCTTTTTTATCTTTGTTTTGTTCATTCTGACTTCGTATGGCCGCGGTGAGGTTAGAGTGTGCCATTTTTGACACTGGCGCTTTGTTTCCGGATCGTAGTCAAAAGTCCAAGACTCATCACCAATAACGACACGTTCCAGAATATGTTTACCTCATATTGTCCTTTTGATCCTGCGAAAGATTTTTTGGAACCACTTTGGCGCATTTATTTTCTTGCCCGTTTAATTCATTGGTCAAAAAAAAAGATGAATGGTTGTGTATCATTCTGGCCGTCAACCGGCGATTAGAATGCACAAGATCCCAGATTCTGTGGATATTTTTATTTCTTCTTGGAATTGAAGGTCCTCCGTTGCGAGGTTCATCTTCAGTCGAGTGTCAGCCTTCTAAGAATGCCTTAAACCGTCTGAAAACCTGGGCCTTTGAAAAAATACTGGTTCCTTAGACCTGTTGAAATTTTGTAAAGGTTTCAGTCGCAGCGTTCCCAAGTCTTAAACAAACTTTATAGCCTACCGTTTCTCTAAATTGTTGCCATTCATTTTCAGAACGCACTAAAAAAATCCGCCTCGCAAGTGACTTTAGAGAGTTCAAACTCGTGTTGAAGACGCAACATCTGTGGGTTTAACTCTCCTCCAAAGGGGAAGCATACAGTGTTACCAGATCGAAGGTTACGCCATCTGTCTCAATTTATTTACACACCATATATACATTACGCCTGCTGTTCGATGTACATGCTGTACAATATTTAACTCAGTTAGATGTTTAAGTCTTTCTGATAAACCTTTTAAACAATCCCATGCACCTCAGCCATTTTCTCGAACCATCCTGTGCACCTAAACAAAATTGAAATTTACTGGTAAAGACGATTTGATGCTATTTCATTCCAATGTTACCTTAATGACAATACCATAATGACATACGCAACATATGACATACGCTAGTAAACCAGGTACACAGGTGGATTTTGTTCTCTAACCCACCCGTTAGCCATAGACCTTATAGTGAAAGATCATGAAGTTATTGAGGTCAATCTGAAACATCGTTTGTGGACTGTCAAAGTTCGGTTTCTATACTTCTTTGTAATTTTGATTTGATATTTTGGGTGATATGAATTACGCTTGATATTTCATTACAGTAATCTTATATCTCTTTGTGGGAGATTTCGATTACTGAAAATGAAAAAATCAAAACAATAGTTTGGTTTTAAATAGACACATGTTCTGGTGAACACATAACAAGGTGAACATGTTAAGACATCATTAGCATGGTTTGCCTTATTACCATAGCTTCATCTGAACGTTAAAAAGAAGAAACATATCAGCAAATCCTTCTTCCAAAAATTATGTCATAAGACCAAGACATTAACTGAAGCATTAATCACCTATATTAATCACTTGATATCGGTACCTGCAACTAGATTTTGATCTAGAAAATGAAATTCCTCCAAAATTAGGAACATATACCGTCTGTGTAGTGAAGCTAGTGACTGGTTGAAGATCTTGACGTAACCAGATCCCCACTTAACTTTTCATCACTAGAAATTTCAGCGAATTGACATAACTCATGTTCATTTGCATTTAATTTTAAGAATGATGAATATGCTAGAGAAACTTCAAACATGAATCAAACTACTTATGAGAGTGCAGCAATGAGCGATAAGAATATTCTAGTTTGCAGGAGTTCGTGATGGCAGAGCGATGATGATCCAGAGCGAAAATGATCCAGTGCCAAGTCCGTAAATGACAGTTCGAAAAATGCGCCCATCCCCCTCATATTCGCCTGAACTTCCAAAAAAGGATACATGGATTATTTTAAGAGTTTTCATAACCACTTCCATCATTGTATCGATTCACATGAACTCTGTTATAGAAAAAAATACTGATAACTAAAAATAAATTACTTCTTTTATTTTATATAAAATTGAACACCTTTTCCTTCTGTATATATATATATATATATATATATATATATATATATATATATATATATATATATATATATATATATATATATATATATATATATATATACTTGTTGGCCCAATTCTTTTTAACCTATATACACACGACATACTAGAAACAGAAGCCTCTCTTCTAATGTTTGCAGATGACACAGCTATTCTAATCAAGGAACAGAATCTTGAACTTGGGGTAACCAAACTTCAAGAAGCTACAAATACCATTGTCTTGAACTTGGGGTATCTTGAACTTGGAGTAACCAAACTTCAAGAAGCTACAAATACCATTGTAAAATGGCTCAATAAATGGAATTTAAAAATCAATACAGAAAAGTGCGCAGCAAAAATTTTTACTTTAAGGAGAATCAATAACCCTCCGATTATTCACATAAATCAACACCCAGTCGCTTGGAAAACAAACGAAGAATATGTTAAATATCTGGGTGTACACCTGGATACCAGATTAACGTGGAGAATACACATAATTCGCAAACTCAACGAAGGGTATGCCAGACTCTCTCAACTCTACCCGCTTATCAATAGGAGATCCTCATTAAAAACAGAATGTACCTTATTGCTATACAAATCACTAATTCGGCCTTTATGCATGCGTTATCTGGGGCAACGCATCGCCTACCAATGTACATAAAATGCAGGTTCTACAAAACAAAATATTACGAATAGCTGTGAATGCCGAATGGTACGTAACTAATCGACAACTGCACCAAGAACTCGGTCTACAAACAGTGTCAGAGTATATTAAAAAACGAACGATCATCTTTCATCAGAGGCTAGAGCAATCTCCCAGCACTGAACATTATCTACTAGGACGCAGAAACATACATACAAGACTGAAGAGGAAACTACCTAAAGATATGTATTTAGAATAGATTTGTGATGTTAATGTTAAAACTTTCATTACAACACTGTCTTGTAGAACAATTGTAATTGTTGAGCAGACATTTCCATAAATAAAAAAAAATAATATATATATATATATATATATATATATATATATATATATATATATATATATATATATATATATATATATATATATATATATATAGTATAGTGAAAAGATCAGATATTTGTTAAGTGAAATAGTACTGATAGTTTTCTCATACCCAAATGTTCATGTATGATGTTCCATAAGCATTCGTCCGAGATATTCATTACCCCAACAATATCTCTAATCTAACTCTGTAATTGTCCAACACGATGTAATGGGTTTTGTTGATCATTTTCTTAATAATAACCTCAACAAGGCATCATGAGCGCGATGCATTTCTCGTACTAATTCGAACACATCGAACTTCAGTAAACCAGTTATGAATAGTGAAATATAAAAGAGCAAAGCCCCAGAATGTTTTTTCAACTTTTCTGACTTTATGCGATATTTTTTTCACGCAAAACGTTGTGTTTAATCAACACACGTTATTCGTTTTTTTTTTTCAATGATAGGGAAAACATCGTAATTATCTGTATTCAAAGACTGCCAAGTAAAATTAACTGTCATATAGGCTTGAAATGCATCCGGCGTTACAAAAAAGAAGCCATTTTTTAGAAATAGAATCACCTTTAATGAGAGAGGCGGTGAGATGAGATCGCACCACCATCTGTTTGAAAAATATCAGACTTTTCGCTCTATCTTCGTATATATAATAAAGGGTTTTTTAATATGCCCAAACTTCCGATAGGGGTTTCTGTCAAATCATCATGGCACATCCTATGTATGGCAAATCATCATGGAACGTTTAACATCAGAGCAACACTCTCAATTTATCGAAATTTAGTACCAAAACCCGTGTTCTGTGCGCCAAATTTATAGAATATTTTATAGTGCACATAATCTTCCAACCGAACGATGTATTGGATCAATTATCGACAAATTTCGAAAGCATTTTACGCTGCTCGATACTAAAACAAAAACAAAACAAACAACTGTGCGTTCGGAAGAAAATATCGTGGCTGTTGCTGGCAGTGCTGATAAAAATCCAAATTTATCAATTCGCTAATGGGGATCATTACATAGTGACCATCAATGACTATTTTATTCCGAATTTCAATGGTATTAATTTGGAGGAGATGAGATTCCAACAGAATGATTCCACTTATCATGCAGCCAACGCAACAATTGTTTTATTGAAGGAACAATTCGGTGAGAAAATTATTTCGAGGAACGAACGTTAACTGGTCACCAAGGTCATGCGATTTGACACCTATTGGTTTTGTTTGGGGTTACTTTATATTTTTGGTTTATGTCGATAAACCGGCAACTATTGACGCCTTGGAAGCGAACATAACTCGGGCAATTGCGGATATTAAACCATAATTGCTTGAAAAAGTGGTCGGAAATTGGATTGACAGAATGCGCTTTATCAGAAGTAACCAAAAGGAACATTTGTCCGAAATTGTTTGTCATTAATGCCATTCAATGTTATTTCACATAAAATAAATAGTTTGAACGCGTCTAAAAAAAATTACCCCATACAAGGACATTCTCGAAATTGTGATCACAGAACAGGATAAGGTGGACAGGGCAGGATATCTATACAGGGTAGAATATCTTGTCGTATATATATATTGACGAATACGTATATATACGTATATATATATATATATATATATATATATATATATATATATATATATATATATATATATATATATATATATATATATCTTGACGTATATATACTGACGAACTACGTATATTAACTACGAATAACTGTTGACGTATATTTCCAAAAAAAAAAAAATAAATAACCATTTGATACCAATATTTCTTCTATTTTTACTTTATATAACACTACAGTTTGTTTTTAGCTTGTGAAATTTTGCGATAGTGAAATACAATTGAGCATTTAAGTGCAACTATGAGGGCCGATATTATTTAAAATTTTATATACAAAAAAGACAAAAAAGATACGCTCGAAGATATTCCATACTCAAAAGCCTTGTAGAACAAATTCTGCTTTTTTATCGGGGAAAAAAAATGCCTGTTATTCACCCCCAGGCCATATGGTGTTCTTTCGTTCGCAGCTGCTACCTTTTCAACTATATTCATTCGAAATCTTTTAGCCGAAAGGTTTTGACAGAGGTAGCTGAGCTCCGCCATGTTAACGCTGACTAACTTGATTGTAATCTCCATCGAATCTTCTTGGCTTTTATTTTGAAAAAATGTTTTTATCGGAAATATTCGGTAAAAAATGGAAAAGCTTTATACGTTCAGCGTGTCCAGAAATTTCAGTTTAATAGACTGAATGTTAAATTATAGTTATTATTGAATTATTAAAAGAGCATTTATGGGAAATACTAACTATTGATTCTCTAGAAAAATTACTTTTATATTGATTTTTCTACAACAAATAATTTAAAAAATAGAAAATTTAAATTAATTCAAATAAAACAGCCTGCCAAATGTTATATGATTATAAAACATCACTTTTTTTATATTGAAGATGATATGATGGTGGATTTCAGTCTACTACAATATTTAAAGTTATATTTTGTATACATTTCTTGATAAGCTGTGTCTTCATAGAGAGAAAATAAAATAGATATTTTGGCAGAACGGAAAGAACAGAACAGAAAATTAGATGCCTTGAAAATATTTATTTTATGTGAAAAAATGTTCAATGGCATTCATATTTGAAAACAATTTCGGACAAATCCGTCGCGGCTTCTTCTTACAAAGCGCACTCTGTCAGTTCAATTTTCGACCACTTTTTGAAGCAAGTGGGGCCTTATGTCCGCAATTGTCCAAGTTCTATTGACTTCCAAGGCGTCAATAGTTACTGGTTTATTGGTACAGACCAAAGATTTAACATAACTCCAATGAAAATATCGAAAGGGGTTAAATTGTATGACCTTGGTGGCCAATTAACAGGTCCGTTCTTCGAAATAATTTTCGCACAGAATTATTCCCTGAATAAATCGATTGTTGCGTTGGTTGTGCCATGCTGGTGGAATCACATCTCCTTCAGATCAATATTATTCAAATTCGGAATTACATAACACACGTAGTCGAAGCGTTTCTCTGATGTTAAACGTCCCATGATAATTTGACAGCCTATTGAGACACAGATTTACAGACTTATGCGCAAACTCACAGTTCATTTATCAGCGACCTTTATATCAAATACCTATATGAAGCTAGATCATAAGAACGAATAAAATAGTGCGCAGAAGTAAGTGACTAAAGGATGAAAATTTAGAGAGAAAAGCAGCCAATGCCCGAGGAATTTAATTGTTTTACTAGAAAACGTTCTTAATATTTCTTCAGTCAAAACAGTCAGAAGTCATTTAAAAATAATCAACAACCATCTGAAGGAGTGGAAGATTTGTTTCTTCATCAGTTGAATACGGAGGTCTTTGTCAATAAGTTCTTGGCCAGGCAAAAAAAAATTTTCAATTTTTTAATATGTTTCCACATATTCACCTAGCACGTCAGTACTTTTAGATCTATGTTGTTCCAATGCCAACATTATAATGCAATTTGTCCAGCTTTGCAAAGTAAGCATATCAGCTTTGGCCTCATTATTTAGTCAAGTCAATCTTCGCCCAGAGTTATTTCTTCAGGTTTGGGAAGATCACGTAATCGCTTTGAGCCATGAATATGGTATATGTGGAAGCACTTCGTCTGTAGGCGATTTATCGTGGAAAGAGCACATTCTTTTTGATTAAATGTGACCGTTTAGCCTAAATAGCACCTTGCAATTAATATAATAGTAAAGCATAATATTCCTTAAAACTGATTCTACCTTTTGCTAGATAGTTTATAAGTATCATGCTATGGTAATCCAAGAAAATCGTAGTCAAGACTTTTCTTGCAAATTGAACCATGTTCGCCTTTGATCGTCACTTTGATTTGCTCTCACATAGTGTTTAGATTGCTGCTTCATCTCAAATGGTGAATCCATATTTCATATGCTGCTATATGGTAGCTTTCAAGAAACTCATTCACACACATTTACGTTTAAATAAATATAAACACTATTTAGAAGTCGACATTCGAATGAAAGCTTTTTCATACTGAAACATCGTACTAAATGTTGTGGATAGGTCCTATCAAGATGTTTATAGTATCAGCAAGTTGACGCACCTTTAAAAATCCTTCAAAGTGGAATATAACTCATTGTGTGTATGTCACTTAGTATTGTATCAGTTCTTTACGCAATTTTCAAGGATTTCGGTTTAGTAACTGCCGTGTTTATTTAAGGTACAAAAATGAATAAAAATAATAAAATTAGTATTTTATAATAGCTACAGTTTTATCTATTTTTTATGAAATATCAAAACATGTTTGTTTTACGCTATCGCCACAAACAAGCAACTAAACGTATGCATTTGAAACTTCATAGCACGCATCTAAAAATCATGCATAAAAAGTAATTTAGACAAGCAGCACATATTTCAGTATGTCAGCTTTCTGATAGTATCCTTAATTATCTAAATAAGCTACAACGACTGTACATTATAGATATAGACACAACAAGGAAATTAGATACATAAATCGGCATTACATCTCCAATAAAGTTTAGTTAAGAAGGGACTAAAGATATCTTTTACATATCCTTTCATAACTGTAGACATAAAACACTTTAGCATGTATTCAACAATGATCAACAGAAAGGAATTCTAGTATAACTTATGTCAGACCTTCTTCAGCAATTCTGGAGTAAAATGTGGACTTAACGTTATAAAATGTTAAGACAAAACGAAAAGGTATTTTTTGGGAACTACTTGAGTCAAGTGTTTCAACACATTAAATTTAATAACCTTTTCATTAATTTTGAGATATAGTAATTTAAGAATCACTATTTTGCCATTAATCGTTTCTAAATTAAGTTACCCTAGAATATATTCAAGATATAATTGTTTTGGCAAACAAATCTGGCAAAGCCTGTTGTTTCTATTCAATTTAGGGGTGCCACATTTGCTAATGCCTCTACAAAATTTTCGAAACAATATACGAATAAATGGATTCCCAAATAACCCCATTTCTAACATATTTATTAATAATAATGCTGTATCTGATGGTTATTATAATAAATATTAATTTAACATAACGCGTAAGTTGTTACTACACCATTCTATACCATCATGTACATTCAGACATATACGATTTGTATATTGTATGTACAATGAATAGGCGAAAAAATTTTTAAAAATTTAAAATTTTCTTTGTCAGGCCAAGAACTTATTGAGAATAACCCCGTATTCAACTGATGAAGAAATAGCGCTTCCACTCCTTCAGATGATTGTTGGTCATTTTAAAATATAATTTGCACTCAGTTTTGAGAGAAGAAATATTATATAGAGATAATATATTCTTTCGCTTTTCTCTCCACTGGCTCTCTAAATTTTCAACCATTAGTCACTTACTTCTCACTTATCATTCTCTTTATTTCTCTAGCTACATATATGTATTTGGTATAAAGGCGTGATTTTCTTAGTGTGTTCCAATTTCCAATAGGGGTCGCTGTCAAACAAACTGTGAGTTTACATGCAAATCTGTTAATCTGTGTCTCAACCGTCAAATTATCATAGAACGTTTAATATCATAGCAACGCTTACACATTGGTAAAATCTATTATAAAAATTCGGGTTCTGTTCGCCAAACTTTGCAAATTAAAATTTTGTGATGTATTCGCCGAATTATCAACAAATTTCGAATGCATTTCACACTGCTCGATATTTAAACAAGACAAAAAAAGTGCGTTCAGAAGAAATTATCGCCACTGTTGCTGACCTTGCTGACATCCGCAGTGTTGATGAAGATCCCAATATATAAATTCGTCGCCAATCACAGGAAGCTGGGATTTGTTATTCGACTACGCGGATTGTTTAATTCCGAATATAAATTGTATTAATCTGGAGGAGATGTGGTTCAAATATGGTCGCTCCACGTGTCATACAGCCAACGCAACAGTCGATTTATTAATGGAACAATTGGGTGAGAAAATTATTTCAAGGAATGGACCTGTTAACTGGCCACCAAAGGCATGTGATTTAACGCCGTTTGTTGCCGCATGTGATTTAATCTTTGGTCTAGGCCGGTAAAATTTCAACTATTAAAGTCAGACATAAGACCCCAATTGCTTGAAAAATAGGTGAAAATTGGATTGACAGAATGCGTTTGTCAGAAGTAGCCGTGGCGGACATTTGTCCGAAATTGTTTTCAAATATTAATGCCACTGAATGTTATTTAACATAAAATAAATAGTTTCAAGGCATCGGATTTGTTTATTGTTTTATTTGAATTTAAAGTTCGGACGCATTATATAAATCACCCTATATATAACATAACGTTACTTCGTCTGAAACTACGTTTGATTACAGTTATATACGAGATATGTTAATATATTGTTTATATCTATTCGAAGAGAATATTTCGTATCTCACGCAATGGGTTGGCAAAACTGCGCTTTGCCTCTTCAGCATGCTTCCAACTTTCACGGTCCTGGGCTTTCCTCTGCCACTCGGGTCCAATATACTTAACGATGTCATCAATCCATCGTGCTTTCGGTCTTCTTCGCGGACGTTTGCGATCAAGCGGTATCCACTCCAGGATTGCCTTGGTCCATCTGTCGTCCCATCGCCTCGCTATATGGCCTGCCCATCTCCATTTCAACTGTTTTACTCTTCCAATGATGTCACTGACTTTTGTTTGTTCCCTGATCCATGCGCAGGACTTTCTGTCTCGTCTTGTAATGCCAAGCATACATCTTTCCATTCCCCTCTGTGCCACCCGAAGTTTTTGAATTGATTGCGATGTGAGTGTTCAGGTTTCACTTCCGTATGTCATAACGGGTAGAACGCACTGATCGAACACTTTTCTTTTCAGGCAAAGTGGGAGTCTGCTCTTAAACACCATGTTGAGCCTACCAAATGCCCGCCAGCCACATTTAACACGCCGTTCCACCTCCCGGGCGGCATTCCCCTCCATGGAAATCCTCCGCCCAAGATATATAAAGCTGTCCACAATCTCTAAATCCCTTCCTAAAACTGAAATTCTTCTGTCCTGAGCGAAGTTATTGAACATAACCTGACTCTTTTTCAGGTTTATTTTCAAGCCAAATGGTTCGCCAGCCCTTTGCAGTTCTTGTATGCGTCTTTGCAGCTCCTCTGGGTCTTGTGAAATGAGAATAATATCATCTGCAAATCTAAGATGGTTTAAGTTTGCACCATTGATCTTTACACCATCCTGTTCCCAATCCAGTTTACGGAATACTTCTTCAAGGCCAGCCGAGAAAAGAATAGGCGATATTGCGTCACCTTGCCGTACACCTCGTTCTATATTAATTCCCACTTCAAGATCATCAAGGTGAATTGTGGCTGTAGCTCCATCATATATCGATTCTAATAGGTTTACATAGGCTCTCTCTACACCTTGGCTAAGCAGTGCATCCATTATCGCATGCTTTGAGATGGAATCAAATGCTTTTTCGTAGTCGATAAAAGCCAAGCACAGTGGCATGGTGTATTCGTTGTGTCTTTCTATGACCTGCTGTACAACCTGGATGTGATCCATTGTACTGAATCCACTTCTGAATCCCGCTTGTTCTCTTGGTTGTGCGTCATTCAGTTTTTTTAATATTCTTTTAGAAATTATCTTAGTGAAAACTTTGTACATCACTGATAGGAGGCTTATTGGACGGTAGTTCTTTAAATCTTCCTGTGCTCCTTTTTTATGTAAAAGGATCACTTCTGCATTTTTCCATAAGTCAGGTACTTTTTGTTCTTTGAGGCATTTTGAGTATAATTTTGCCAGTGTTTTATGTAACGTCCGACCACCAGCTTTTAGCATTTCGACAGTTACACTATCCTTTCCTGGAGCCTTGCCGTTCTTCATCAATTCTATAGCATTTGTTACTTCCTCCACTAGGATATCTGGTATTATATATTGTTCTTCCGTGGGTATTGCTGTCCCTGACTGGCTCTGATCTTCATATAACTGGGAATAAAACCTTCTGACAATCTCTAACATTTGAGTACGCGTCCTGCACACTGTGCCATCCTCACGCCTTTAAAGCATATATTTGCGTTCTTTTGTTTCTCAGCTTCTGTTTAGCTTTGTTAATTCCTTTGTTTTCTTCCAGGGTTTTTTGCACTAGCTGCATATTGAATCGGCTCTCTGATACGTTTTCTTATAGTTTTGCAGAGCTCAGTGTACTCGACCCTGCCAAAAGGACTACCTGCATTTCTCATTGCTCGCCGTTTCTTCATTAAATCAATGGTCTCACTGGAGATTTTTGTTTGTTTGAGACATTTTTCCTCTGGTGCTATTGAAGCAGCCGTTTGACGTACATTGTTGGCGATTTCTTCATATTGAACTGATATTTCCACCTCCTCTGGATCTTGTAACGCAGCAAACCGGTTTGACAAAGCAATCTCAAAATCGCTTCCTCTGTCCAGCAGTTTTCCAGAATCCACCTTGCCCTTCTTTGATCTTACCATTTTTTCGCGTTCTTTTCGACAGTCAATCCGAACCCTTGCTCGTACAATTCGGTAGTCACTTCCAACATTAAAATTGTTAAGGACAGTATAATTGGTAAATATTGTTTTATCGTTGGTCATGATGTAGTCAATTTCGCTTGTAAGCCCAGATGGACTTTTCCATGTCCATTTTCTGCTGATATTTTTCTTATAGAATGAATTCATAATATATAGTTCTTGTCCTTCAGCAAAATCAACTAATCTGACACCTATATATATATATATATATATATATATATATATATATATATATATATATATATATATATATATATATATATACATATATATGTATATATATATATATATATATATATATATATATATATATATATATATATATATATATATATATATATATATATATATATATATATGAAGTTATATTCCAAGTTATATGAAGATCAGAACCAGTTAAAGAGAGCAAAACCCACGGAAGAGCAAATGCCAGATATCCTATTGAATGAAGTGACAAATGCTATAGAAGCGATGAAGGATGGAATGGCTTCAGGAAAGCACAGTGCAACAGTTGATATGTTGAAAGTTGGCTGTTGAACTTTACATAAAATACTGGCAAAATTGTACTCAAAATGCCCCAGGGAACAAAAAATACCCAACCTATAGAAAAGCGCTGAAGTGAAGTGATTTTCATAAAAAAGGAACACACGAGGAAAAACTATCGTCCAATAAGCCTCCTGTTCGTAGTATACAAGGTTTTTATTGTTTTTCAAAAATCGATTCTGGGAGTTTAGTCATGAGGTAGCAAACTTTGTACACGTTGCACATGATACGGGTGATATTCGTATCGTTTAAAAATTCGATGAACAATATTTTTCGTTATTCCAGTGTTTATTTCCATCGCGTGTACTGAGGTGCTGGGATCATTATTTTCGATTTCATTTAAAATCGCGTCGTCGTCGTGTCCTCGAGGTCTCCCACCGACCGTACGAGCATTAAGCAATCGTCGTTGCAAGTATCACATGTGTACATAGATGAACAAGTGCTGATCTTGGTGATGCTCTGCATTGGGGTACCTCTTGCAATACAATCTGGCTGCGGCGGAGGCATTATAACGGCAGTCACCGTAGTTAAGATGCATGTTCGCATATTCTTCCGCTGTGTACAGATACGGTCTGTATCAAAACATGTTAGTATTGTTAAATACTATCTAACACAGTATGCACAATACAAAATAAGTTTAGGGAAATAAAGCCAAAGTCGTCAGAATAAATGTAATAACAAGTCCAGTGTAACACAAGCCAAAGTTGTCAGTACGAAAGCATCGTATTGAGCATCGGCGTCACTATCCATCTCGCTCATTCTAAAAGTTAAATGTAAATCTGTCTCTCTCTAATTCGTCGTTGAACTAGTATATCTAACTATACATCTGTCCATCGCAAGTCGATCTTTGAGAACACAAAAGTATTTTGTTATCATGGTATGAGTTTAATGTGGACCTTTTGCAAAAAAAAGCAATAATATTTTTTGTCGAAAGAAAAAATAATGCCAACTGTTGTACCGTTTTGAAATCTAATACATTTTTTTAAAGATGAAGTGTCAAAGTTAGCTGACAATTTTTTAAACCACGACGCAATGAAACTTTTTTGTTTTATTAAATTAACAATGTTTAATATTTGATTTGTGACTACGATTAATAGCATGGTTAGTTAGGATCACATTGTCACGTCAAGTAACGTTATCACGTCCAGTAACACTGAAAAATTGGGAAATTTGTGATCACAGTACCTAAGGTGGTAAATTTCAAGACTTGCAAAAATATGCCTACTATCACTTAACACGGTGACATGATGTTTTTTTTTTTATTTTTGCCAGGACTGGTATAACCTGACTTTTCTCCCGACACCCGCTTGACGTTGAGTTTCGGGGCCTCCTTTATATATGGAGTGAGACTAAAATGTGGAAAAGGTTTACACAACTTTGAGAATAGAATTTAATCAGTGGAGGCTCAGATCTAGAGAACAGAGAGACTAAACATTTTAATGATCTTTTTGTTATTAATGGTATCCATGGGAAAACAATTCTTTTGAGCTATAATTTTAGCCATGTTGAAAGAAAACGTTATGACTCAATTTATCCGGCCTGTTTTTCTCCTATGGCTGCACAAACTTTAGTTACAAGATCTGCATATTATTAACTTGTATTGTAGTGTTTTGATCAGTCGTTAATATTGTTGACCATCATACATAATGAGTAGAGACTTTTTAAGAATCAATTTATCATATAATAGTTTTTTAAAACTGCTTAATAAAAATCCAATGGTTTTACTCTATAATTAATTGTAATCATTCGTCGTCATAATTATAACATAATCGGACTAGTTTTCGATTATTCAATATCAAGGTACAAGATTACTTAATATAGGGTTATCCACTATGAGAGTCAGAACTTTAAAATGTAATAGCGCCAACAGTGTTTGAAATCTAAATATCACTCATAGACTGCTGTGTTCAGTACAGTGTGTCGACTTATCATGGAAAAATATACTATCCAAAAGCGCGTAGAATCGTAAGTTGGAAGACGATCCCCACTTTGGGAAAAAAATAATCTTTTCCGCCACTTCTAGCTTAATGGGTTTGTGAACAAACATACCTGAGATTTAGAAAAATGGCAAGCCTCAAGTGATTCAGGAGTTACCTCTTCATCCTCAGAAAGTCACTGTTTGTTGTGATTTTTTGGCTGAACGAGTGAGAGAATCTTATATCTTTGAAGACGATGTTGGAAATCATATTACTGTTAATGGTAAACGTTCCTATATGCTAATAGAATATCTTTGGCTTGAACTAATAAATGTAGATATAAACAATGTTTTCGATCAACAAGATGGTGCGATTTATTATATTTCGTCAGATAATCGATTTATTGGAAGAAAAGTTCTTGTCGCGTTATTTCGTGAAATGGTAATGCCAATCCTACTGAGATCATGCGATCTCACGTCCTTGGATTGTTTTTTTGGTGGGGTTATGTTCAGCCTCTGGTTTACAGAAATAAACCTCGAACAATTATTGACGTTCAACGAAACATTCAGACGACAATTCATAAAATACCATGTGATATGTATGAAAGAGTAACTGATAATTGGATCTCCAGAATGTTTTCCACCAGACGAAACCGAGGGGGGTATTTAAACGATAATATTTTCAAAACATAATACCATTTGGTCTTCAACATAGAATAAAATGACCGGATTATCACTTGCAGTTACATTCTACCTCATTTTTGAAATTCTGACACTTTTATTGTACAACCCTTTACGTTAGTCCTATAATTATGAATATCTTGTGGCGATAAATTAGTTTTCCCGAACTGCTTTTTGATATATCATTTGTTTCTACTCTACATTTAGTGATTATTCATAATACATCAAAATTGTTATAATTTTCTCAAGGATTTCCTAAATATAACATGTGAAATCATATCAAAGGTTCTAGCAAATTTAATTAACGTTGTTGCTCCAGTTGTAATTTCTGTAATTAGCGTTGATATTGCATCTGACTACACCTGATGTACTGCTTACATTATTATATTCCACTGTTTAGAAATTTAATGAAACAAAATATTTAATTAACGTCACTAAAATTACATTATTAATAATTATAATGCTATCTTAGCTCTTACACTAGCTCTACAACTGTAGTGCCTAATGGTCACCAGATTTTTAAAAATATATTATCATGTTTTTGTTTTAATATATATGATTTTTTTTATGAAAAAATCATCGAGCAAATAATTTGCATTAACTTTAATTTAAAAAACGAATTTCTTGTGCATTGAAAATGTTACGGTACTAAAACTATGTTAAAAAAATTCACAAGTGATACAAGGACAGTGATGTAGACAATCATTTGAAGATTATCTACATCATTGTAATTGATTGATTGTGGTAGGAAGACCTACCACGTCAATCAATGATGATGGTTTTAGGCTTGTATCCTAGAAACAGTTCATGAATCAAGCTAATCAGAGTCTCGTGCTAAAGATGAACCAAAGCAGAGAAAATCACGTCGAAGCCTGTCAAAAATAAGTCATGTTAAGTATTTTCTTCGATTATTGTGGAATTTGTTTTAAAGAAGACAAAATAATACGTGAATAAATAAATATTTTGTGCTTCATTAAAAAAGTCACCTTACTTTTTGATCGTCGTAGTAGATCGAACTTCACCGACAATATTTTCACTATAAGATAAATTTAATATCCAGCTTGCATGTCCTGATTTTTCTCGATATTTTTTGAAAGCCAGGACAATGTAATTGTCTAAACTATAACTAAATTCTGTGCACTAAAGTACAGCAATTTACTTTTTATATATTTTTTTTCTATTTTTAATACATGGAAGAAGATCCTTTCCTTTAATATCGTTTGCTTCAGGCATAAATAATTCTCATGTGAATCTCATATGAATATCACGTAACTTAACGCTTGGAATTTCTGAAATTCGATAAAATTATTCAAAAGAAAAACTGGTTATCTCACTTATTACGTGATTGACACAGATATAAAAATTACAATTTTTTTTTCCATTATATTAAATTACGCCAATATATTTGCAGTTTAACTGTGAAAATATTAAAAAACCCCTACTCATATATCCGCTAATATTTCTATAGTTTCATCAGCGAGTTCAATTGAGGCAAAACTTATAGGTTCTTGTCATCGACATGCTACTGACGTGTTGCGTCAGACTGGTGACGCCAATTGTGTTTTAAATGTGTATTAAATTAAATTGTGTTTTAGATAATCATTATTTTAATTGTTGAAGTGAAAACTTCTTTAGCAGCGTTACAACAGCAAAAATAAACCATTTCCGATTCTTCGAGCGCCATCTCTTAAATTTTCTAAGGACTTATTGAACGACCCTCGTATTATCTAGAACGTTATGCAGTCCGTACTTTTTCGAAAATATGATTGACAACATAAATAAAGCTAAAGGATTACACCATCGCCAAAAGATATTCAACGATATTTGGTTGCCAATGGAATTTATACACCTTGAGATTACATGGGATGTTTTCTTTCGAGTTCTGACAAAAAAAAGAGCTATAAGAATAATTTCCAAATGATTCAAAATCTAAAGAACAATTTCCCACTTAAAAATGTATGTCATTTATGCCAGGGCCAGTCACATAGCGTGGAGTTGTAGATAACTGAAGTTGCTTTTAGAATTCTTATAAGACAGAAGCATCTAGTAAAGGAGCATAATCCCAAAATGACCGAACTGTTAAGATTCAGTCCACAATACAACCAAAGAGTGGTTTTTATTGAATGCTTTTTCAATGGACGATCAGTCGATTCAATCTTTTCGATCAATTCGATTGTTTTGGCACACAACAACAACTATTCATGAAATTGTTGGGAAATATGTGGCTTGGGATGGGTCCACAGAAGAGCCTGCTAATCTGATGGAGAATAACCATTGAAAAAATCGGACTGTAAAAATTGCGACATTTTTCGAAAAAACTCTTTACCTGATTTCAGAAGACCGCAGTTAATCTTTCAAAAATTATCAGCAATAATTAAGGTTAATGTTAGCAAGTCGAAAATAGCTGGATTGTCGAAGTTGGCCTAAGCTACAAGTCATGTACGATTAAAGTACGACTAATGATTTCTTGTGAATGATGGAGGGTATTAGTACAAAGTTAGTATCTTGTGCAATTTTCTTTTTTGTTCAAAGTTGGAGTCACAGAACCAGTCAAGTTCCTTTTCTGACGAAAATATTTTTCCTTAATACAAAATAACGGCTAATTTTTCTATGACTAAGGAGATGTCCTAATTGTTGCGAAGACGAAATTTCTGATTACTGTCGTGACGTGAACATTTTTAAGTTCACGTCCTAAGTGATGTATTAACTGAGGGTGATCTTTTAAATAAAAAAAATATATTTTTATTAAAGAAAAATACCTTGTTGAATGAAAAAAATAAATAAAATATCTTACTAACAAATGTATTTTTTGGTACAAAACGTTTATAAAACTTCCTCTGCATATCATCCAATACGCAGTGTTCTAGAACTTTCAGTAAAATTAGCAATAATTTTCAAAATCCATTGAGACCTTTCCGTGTACCAGACTTTCGGTACAATTACTTTTTATCACTCTCATAAATATTATTTAAAACTCTTTTAACGCAACTTTTGCTCGCGTCGGACCAGATTTCCTACTATCTTTTAAAATAAAATATATCAAAACTTTTATATTAAAAAAATATATAAGTTAATATTGTGGTTGAACAAATTTAAGACAAATTTAAAAAGTTTATTTTAATTAGAACCGTTATTTTATACAATTAGATATATTAGTCCTAATGATTCGGGTAATTATATAAGGATTTATAAAATTATGCCCTATATTCTCCATTCGTTTCCATTTCTTTTCAAATAAGTTGTGGCACACAACTATTTACTGTATTTGATATCGAAAGTACTGTTATCATGTTAATTTTACACTATAAATTATTTAGTGTATTTAATATCGTAAGAAAAATATATAAAATTACAATATTCATAAAAAGAGGGTGTGTCAAATGTCATACCATTTTTGTTACTTATAATTTTTAAAAGAAAAAGACAGCTTTTTAATAATACGTTTATTTCGTCTTAAAAATTTGTGTTAATTAATTTTAGAAAATTATGTCAATCAAATATGAGTTATTAATAACAATGCAACTTTATACTCTTTTTAACATATTTTCTATAAATTTTGTCAATATATCGGGTGTTAATACATCGATTTCAGCACAGAAATTTATCCTTGACTTGCTGCATGATTTTGAGCTTATTCGCGTAAACCTTTTTCTTCACAAATCCCCATAAAAATAATTCGGAGCAATTAAATAAGGAGATTTAGGCGGCACCAAAGCTCTCCTTACAAAAAAATTTATCAACTAAGGAAAATGTTCTTCAAAATGTGATGGTTTCACATGAGGCATGTACTGTGGAACCATCTTGCTGGACAGTGATTGCTCTTCCAATTGAGGTAACAAAAAGTTTTGAATCATGTGTCATTACCGTTCACTGTTAACTGTAACTGCTTTTTCACTACCACCTTCAAAAAAATATAGTTTAATGATGTTTTATGTATGAATACCTAATAAAGTAATAACTAATAAAGTATAACTTTAATAATATATAACTTTAACAGTATGTAATGATGTATAACAGCTATACATTTGACCACTTAGATAAATATGAGCTTTATCGCTTTATATTACATAAAAATTGATAATTTGATGGAAGTGATTTATAATGGCATAACAATATTCTAATAGCTTATTATTATCTGCAGGAAACCGATCTTGAACAATTTGAATATTATAGGGAAACATGTACAAGTCATTTTTTAAAATTCGACTTGTAGATACGATAAATCGTCATATCAGCCGATTAGAATATTTTCAACTGAATTTGCGTTGAGTTGCAATAATTATAATAATTATACAGTTTTTATAAATATTTTTGTATGTAAAATACAATTTCACTACGTTATTTATAATAAAACTTGCACTTCTACACTACACAATAGCCAGACCCAAATAGCCAAAATGGTAGCTTCACACTTGCCCCATCTAGTATTAGATGTGTGGAAATGTTCCGAATTTTAAATTTCATACAACCGACACAACAATTTAGAGGTATATTATTATCGCGCTTTTGCGGTTTGATTATTTAAATGTTTGCCATGCGGTTTGGTGTTTGATGGAAAAAATTTCAACAGTCTAACAATCTAAGTAATCTAAGATGAAAAAACTTGTATAAAAATTTCGGTATATAAGGATATTTCAGTCAGTTAAATATTAAATAATTGCTAGACGCTTTTAAAACTTGAAACAAACGAATTCCAAACAGTGCTGGAAAAAATCTGAGAAAATAAAACCGGTGCTTGTAGAGCAGCTTAACGTGAAGTAGCAAACCATTTCGGCATGATGACAAGGTCCAGAAAAAGGCAGATGAGTTACATATGAACTGTCGGAAGGCGACAAAAATCTATGACGAGATTCCATACTCATTTTTCTTTCTCAACTTCCAGGAAAACGATTTTCTGTATAAAATCACTGTAGGCGATAAAATTTGGATGAACCTAGTCAATTTATAAAATTAACCCAAAAGTTTAATAGCTACTCCAAAAAAAAAGTGTTGTTCTGCACCTTGTGAGATTGTAAAGATACACATATTTCCAATCCGTGTTACGAATTATTGCAGCCAAGTGAGAAAATTAAGGTAGACTGCTATCAACAGCAACTTATCAATATGAACGAATCATTAGGAGGAAATTTATCATTTGTTGGCTAAGAACGTTGTGAAGTGATCCTTGACAATGTCCGACAATGTGTTGCGATAAGCGACTCAGATGGCGCATTGCCCAGACATAGCTAATTCCGACTGTCATATATACAAAACGTTACAGCATAGCTTAGCTGATACAGTGATTTTCTGTCATCAATGAAACTGGCCGAAAGGAAACTAACGAAAATGTTCTGAATGTGAGGGTTCTTGTCCATCTTGATGGACCCACATATTCTCCTGGCCTTGCTCTTCCAATTGAGGCACCATAGAGTTTTGAAATATTTCTCTATATTGTTCACCATTGACTGCAACTGCATTTTTACTATCACCTTCAAAAATATGATCCAATAATGTTTTAAGCATGATACCGCACCATATTGTAACTTTAACTGCGTGAAATAGCGTCTTTTCATGCACGGTTGTTTGACCACTTTTTTTCTGTTGACCACTTAGATGAAAATAAACTTCAGCGTGCTATGATAAGCGACTCATAGCTTTATCTTTGAGTTGGGCTGGTAACCTCCCTCTTAAGTGGAGCATTGTCCAGATATGGCTCATTCTGATTATCATATATATATATATATATATATATATATATATATATATATATATATATATATATATATATATATATACAGAACGTTATAGCATAGTTTAGCTGATACAGTGATCATCAGTGAAACTGTCCGAAAGATGGTAAAAGAGCATGGATGCAAATCAGGTATATATCGCTAATTAATATATTTTTTTATTTTTAAATAAAGAGAAGGACCAAAATTTTACAAAAAATCGACATTTATGGTTAGGTGTATATTTGGACGCATTGCAGTTGATAAATTGTTGGTTTCCAAAAGATATACAAATATCCGAATAGAATTTGCCAGAGCTCATCTTCAACTTATCTAACTGCAATGGTTCATATTAACTGAAAATATACGATACAATTTGTCCAAATGTTCAGAAGAAATGTTAGTATAATGAACGAAAAAAGTATAAAAGCATAAATTGAAAATAGACAGTAGGCAAGTGGAGAATATTAGAAATGTTTAAGAAACAAAGAAAACATTTTTCCTGTGCTTCAAGTAAAATTCTCAATCCTTCAGTCGCCGATTAATATGGTCAGTACCCTGGTTAATCCTTCAAATTCTTGTTTTGGTCTAGATATGTAGAGGAAATTTTGATTTATTATACTGGAAACGTCAGACAAATAGAACAAACGTCAAAGCATTTAAATATAATCGATCCAAAAATAAAATTTACACTTGAAAAAGAACAAAGTCAAAACATAAATTTAATGGACCTTTCAGTATCCAAACAAAATAATAAACTAGAATTTAATATCTATAGAAAACCCACATACTCAGATATAACAATTACAAAACAATCAATTCACTCCATTACACATAAATATGCAACATATAAGTCTATGATCCACCGAGCTTTCACAATTCCATTATGCGAAAATAATCCAAAAATAGAACTGCAAAAATAAAACTAATAGCACAAAATAGCGGCTTTAATGAAAAATAAATTAATTACTCAATAAATAAAAAACGGAAATAATTATTAATTCATCAAGTATACCCAAACTTAAAGCAAATAAATGATAGAAAATATTGTAAGATAACATATTTCGGTTCAATTTCAGAACAAATAGCTCGCTTTTTGAGGAAACATAATATGCAAATAGTGTTTAAAACCCCCCAGTCAACTAGTTAATTACTTTTTAATACCAAAGATAAAACATCACAAAATATTAAATTTGGAGTTTATATGCTAAATTGCAACTAGTGCAATAGCTGTTATGGGGAACAAACGGTCCGAAATTTTCTGACCAGATTTAAAAAACACAAATCTGCATACCTACTAGAGAAACAAAATTCAAATTTTGGGAACCATGTCATAGATACCGGACATATATTTCCCCAGATTAGAAATTTAAAATTTTTACATGCAGCGTCAAGAAGCAAAAAATTATAAACATTTTTGAAGCGAAAATTGAAGATTGAATTTTATAAATATAATAAAGACCCTTCTATATAGTTATTAAATGATCAGACAGACCCCCGAAATTCTCCACTATATAAAATATTGTAAAAAAAATACCCTAATAAAAGTGTAAAATTAGGTATATAGGATAAACAGCTGTAATACCTTAGTTTTAAAGTAGTGTTTGATAATGTAACATTGTTTTATGAAACTATAGTCATACAAAGTTAGAAATAAAAGTGATAGATAATAAAGTAAAAAATTTGTTTTCTTCGGTTTAAAAATAAACTATCACAAAATAATTGATAAATCATCAATAATTTTTATAACAATTTACTAACGAAGATTGAATATTCCTAGTAACTAGTGTACTGACCAAAAAAATATCGACACATTTTGCCAGTTATCAAGGTTTACTTTTTGAATACCCCTTCTAAAATAAGACCAACATAAAAACAGTTTTTTTTTAAATAGATAACTCATCTGTAAAGTTCCTAATTTAAAATTGGCTTTCTATTAATAAAACTTGTTCGGGATCCTTATAAAAGTTTATCAATCTTCAGTACTTTGGAAAGTCGAAAACTTTCATAATCAGTTATTACGTTGAATCGCTTGTTTTATCTTAGTTTCCAGATAATCAAAATGAAAAATTACAACCCTGCTATATTTAGTCAGGCTTATTTAGTTTTCCCGGGAGCTGCATAATTTCTGCTTCATTATCAATTATTTGGAAAGATATCATTGTAATTAGCAGTTACGTTTAAAAATATTTCTTAAAATAACCTTTATTATGATATTATTTGAATAAATTGTTGTATAAAACGTACTAAATGTATAAGAAGACAGCATCGAAGATCAAAGATACACATTCTGTACGAATAGTGAAGATAGTGTAATGAACAGTGAGGTAATATGTGAAAATTAGACCAAACGTCGGGATCGTTTATGTATGTATAACACAAATAAATACCTTGCACAAATTTTTTAAACTAATAAATAAGATTCCTAATCAAAAGTGTTAGAATGAGTTAAACCTAAATAGTAACTGTGGAAATGTCGTATGCTTATACCATACATACCAGTTAACCAGTTATTTCTTTCAATATTTTTCAATAAAAGAAGAAGAAGAAGTCCGAAAGAATGTAAAGAGTTTTCCAATACGAATGTCAGAACTTTGGGATTTAATAGCGGCAACACCACAGAAAGATACACAATACACGAACTGAGCGCTCAGCAGTTGGAAGGCGAATTCCACTTTGGGGAGAAATAATATTTTCCGACGAAGCGCGCTTCTGGCCTAATGGGTTTGTGAACTTCAGGATTTGGACCAATGAAAATCTTTAAGTGGTTCAGTTACCTCTTCATCATTAGAAAGTCAATACTAATTGCGGCTTTTGGGCTGAACGAGTGATAGCAAGCCGAGGGAGACATTTGAATGATATTATTTTCAAAACATAAATCATTATTTTTTATTGAAGATAAAATAAAAATTACCAGATTATCACTTAACTACAAGTGATAAATTCAAAGTGATAAGGTCATTGTGCCTCATTTTAAGGTTCTGGCACTCTTATTGGAAAACTCTTTATTAATTTTCTGAAAAAAGTTTATCAGAAATGTTTGTGCCAAATAAGCAACTAAGTAGAATTATTCTTTTTGTTGAGAATTTTGAATAAAAATCATATGTACATCCAAGCAGGGGATTATCGGAGCCTTTAATGCTGTACTATTTTAAAGTGAGTATGTTGACACTAATGAAAAATTGATAAAAAAATAAGTAATAAGGTAAGGATATTCTTTATAACTTAGTTTTATCTGCTAGTAAATCAAAGGTTTACCGTAAACCTATTGAATATCATAAAACAATTTGTTCAGTAAAATAAAATTGAAATTAGGGTATATATTATAACCACCAGATGTGGATATATGTTCTATTTCAGTTGAGGAGAAACAATTTTCAAATGGATCTAGTGTATAAAAAACAAAATGTAAATGACAAATTATTAATGACACCTTTATTACTTATTATATTTGGTGTCAAATGTGTGTTATTTGTTAATTCAAATTAGTCAAAATGTCACATAAATATTTTTTTTATGGTTTTTTATGTTTTTTTTCAATTGGTTTTTATTATACTGAATTATAAATAAAACTATGTAGATAGATATATTTTTCTGATCATACCTTTGCTCTTCTACAGCCACCTGTACTTACAGTAATATTTGTACATAAGAGGATCATTTAAAAATTCTAGACCTGATACAAACATGATACAAGTATATTTCAGATGCGTTCATTTAGTTGTTTATTTGCGGTGATCCATCAAAGCAAGGAAGGTTCCACATTTTTTTAATAATGGATAATTTCTTTAAGTTTAATACACACGGATAAACAAAAAAATATATATTCCACTTTAAAGGATACTTGCTATTCGTTATCAAAGGAAAAAATGGGCATTCTAATAGATGTATTGGTTTGGTTGTATGTATTGATTTATTTGAAGAATTAGAAAAAATCGTCATAAAAACACAATGTCGTATTAAATGATCGCTGACTATGCCAACCTGCTGTCCTTGTAAATATCTCGATAGGCTATATCATGTACATTTTGGATAATCTTTTGGAGATTAAAAAGATTTTTACTCGATGGGTTCCGCGCGTGTAAACAGTCCATTAACGTATAGAAATGAACACCTCTCAAGAGTGATTTCCCCTATTTATAAGCGATTCTGGTAAATTTCTTCGATCTTTTATAATATATAGATACACACGCAGGCATTCCAGAAATGAAATAGTAGACCAAATAGTGGACGAAAGTAGGTGAAACTGCGCCAAAGGAAGCGAAAACGGAAATGTTGGTGGTTGAATTGGAATGAAGTTTGTGTAAATGTATTAAACTTTGTGTAAATGTATTAAATTGCAAGGTAACTACGTTGAAAAACAATCTCAATTATATTTTCTTCGTTTAATCAGACCGAAGACTTTTCGAACGACTCTCGAATTATTTAGTAGTGTATATTTGGTAGTGAAAGTTAAAATTGAACTGAAATAGCAATTGTCGGTCGTTTCAGAAATCAATTTGTTGCAAATCGCCACCTTAAGTATGTTTACTACATTCGAATCATAAGTGGGAAAAGTTTTGTTCGCAATCTGAAAGAGTTCCCAAGTTGGTCATATCAAAAGTTTCTAAATTGCGTGTAAGTTTAATCTAGAATCACCAGAGTTTTGAATTTTGCTACAAACATTAATTTTTTTTGTAGTTATTGATGAATTTAAAGAAAGTAAATTTATGTATGTTATGTAGAACCTAGTAATTCTATTTACCAGACTCCTTATTTTTCCTTGCGTGATATCTCATTCTCAACACTTTCTTTCCTGATATTGTCCAAGATTATCCGCATAATCTTGGGCGTTTTACCCCATTTTAGTTTTTGATTCCTTTGTTTCCACTTTCCTCATTTCCGAGCCAACCATTTATCAATTTTTCTAAAATGTGTTATTTTTATAGTGGTGCCTTTGAGCCTTTCTGGGGTTCTAATCGTTTTTATATGAATTCAATTGTTTCGCTATGCAGTATCAAAAATATTGATTTATTAATTCTATTTTTTAAATAGAAATTTAACACATAATAAGCAGATGCACGATTTCATATAGTGCATTTATGTATCCTGTGGAAGAAAATTCGATAACCTATCGGCTGAAAAATTGTACGAGAACATCATAATGGTGTAAAGTTTATAAATTTGATATCCCTAAAATCAATAAACATGAATATTTAACCAACATTTTTCAACCAGATAAAAGTGTATGTCCATAAAGAATCGAGATACAAAATATTTTCTAGGGCAGCGGTTTCCCTAACTGCTCGACTTCCTTGCCCTTGAAGAGATTAACGACAATCTATAAGTTAGGTTTTAGGTTCTGACTATTTGTCGATCTTTTATAACATATCATCTACCCAGAGAACTTCATGATGTTTTTTACGTTCGACAAAATTATATTTGCCTGACACATTTCGAACGGTATCTTACCAAGTCCAAGGTATTCATTCGATAAGATGAAATTTAATTAAATGATCACTGATTTGTTCCTATTTTCACATATGTCGGTCGTGTTGGTGCTGTGCCTAAGGAGGTATCCTGACGACACGGTAGTGAGCTCTGGAAGGTTTTGTCTCCCGCACTGGGTGTGGATGTTTGTGACTTTGTTAAATGTTTGTGGATGTTTCTAAGAAAAAGTGTTACATCTGACAAGGAATTTATGCCTAATCGTAAGTCTTTTAAAAAGCGAACGACTGGTGAATGACACACGTAAAACACCACTCAGAAGACATCCGTCCTTACCCAGCCTCGAATTGGAGTGCTTGAGAAAAGAGCCTTAGTCACGCCACTTCTAACGTAACACCGGTGCTGACCAATGTTATCGGTAGCTGATGACCGTGGTTCAGATCCCACGTTAAACTGTATGAACACTTGCTAAATAACGCTTAGTGCATTGACACGTCTCTAATTCAAATAAACTAACTAACTATTCGTATATAATTTGTACATATAAAAAAGATTTGGTATACAAATGTAACTTTAAATGACAATACATCTGCATAATTTTACAATAAATGAACCGTTTAGAGATGTAAATAGTTGTGAATAAATGAACCATTTAGGGTAAAATGGAAGCAATAGGGGTTAAGGTAGAGATGGCGAAGGGAACAATTACTAAGCACATATTACATACATAGTTTACACAACAGAATGTATAAGATTATACAGATTGAGCTCAATGGAAGAAGATTAGAAAGAGATTTTGAGGCTATGGATGCAATCGTAATTGCTCTTGAAGAGCCCACATATCAGCCTCTCAGATAATTGGCGGAAATTTTAGATATTGGGGTTATAAATAACAGCCTACTGGATATGGAAATTCAGTACATCTTAAACAAGGATGACGAGACGACAAGTATCACGAAAGAATCGTGAATAAAACGGTGCGGAATCTCAGAAAGAGGATTGAACCTAGATTGCCACCGGATATCGCGACACAAAAAGAAGTCCAGGGAATATATACTAGATACATATACTATATTAGATTGGGATCAAGAAAGCTCCATGGTGTGCAGAGGTAACCAATCGCATGCTATCGCTAAAGAAGCTAAATAAGCTTCTTAGAAAAGCAATTAAGGCCATAACCGTCATTGCAAATGTAATCATGTAAGTACGGTATTTCCCGGATATTTATTGCATAAAATAATCGAGATAAGTATACCGGAGTGAATGATTGAGTTAACTGACTTATACCTAAGAGGAAGAAGCTTCGTTGTGATTATGGAGGATGTCAAACCGAAAGAAGATATATGTAGGCCGGACTACCACAAGGCGCTGTGCCAGCTCTTCATTTGTATACATATATATATATATATATATATATATATATATATATATATATATATATATATATATATATATATATATATATATATATATGTAAGACTACTTTGGACAACGTCCAATGAGACAACATTAGCTGAGTGTCATATACACACAACTGCAGGGTTCCACAATTTTATGAAACACACAACAACCTGCGTCTCCGCTCAAATGAACATGTTGTTAGGTGCTTGACTGGGGACGAGTCCCAACCATCCCTTCAGTTGAAGGGCATATGTTTCGCCTCTCGATATTTCGGCTCTTCAGGGTACCGACATATGCTCTCTCGTCAAGTGTACGGAAACCCTATCCACAGTCAACCAGCCATACTTTCTCTGACTTCCCGTCGAATAGAATTTGATGAAGTGGTTGATAGCCTCAAAGATCAAGGTGAATATCAAGAAGCCTAGGTTCTTATATTTTTCAAAGAAAAAGATGACCCAGTCGACCACTGAAGATTGAAGACGAGAACGTGACCTGACAAAATATAGTGGTTAATCTCGGGGCCACTCACTTTCAACAAAGAAATTACATTACACGAGGATAAAATATCTGCTATTCTGCAGGAATAGCAAATTGGCGGTGGAATTATAAATCTACTGATTAAATCAGTAGTAAGAAGCGTCATAATATATAGATCGATTGCGTGGGACTATGCGGTAATATCATTAATGTATGAACAGTCGAGAATTATGAATATAAGGTAGTGAGAAAAACGTATAAGGTAGTGAGATATGGGATGGACTCCTCTTAGGCAGTGTATCTAAGAGAAAAGGCAAAAAAAGTACCAAAGTAACATGAGTACCGTAAGTATTTATATTACTGAAAAGCTTAAACACCTTCTGAAATATGTAAATTAAATAATGTCTTAAGACAACACCTCCCTCTAGTACTTGTCCGGTAGAGGGGGTCGCACCACCCCACTTGGGGCGCTTGGCGCTAGCTCTTGGTCCACTCCAGAGAAGATAACGGTTTTAACGCGATTTAGTAACGGAAACCTTATCCCATCTTCCACAGTGCAGCTTCCGGTTTATTTTAGAAAATTACTTTGGGTGGATGGAGGGCGCGAACGCGAACCAGCAATAAATGTTATTTTTATAAAATAAAATCTGACGATGAATTTATGCCTAACTGTAAGTTTCTCGAGAAGCCTACCGACTGGCGAGTGGACAACGTAGAATCCTTATCTCGGTGCTGACCAAGAATGTCGGTAGCTGATGTCCACTTACGTTAAGCATTAGATACAGTTGCTAAATAACGCTTAGTGCATTGACATATCTCCAACTTAAATAAATGAACTAAATCTTCGTATATAATTTGTGCATATAAACGTTTGTTGTTAAACATAAAATTGCAATACATCCTCATAATACCACACTAAATATTATTTTATGAAATTCTTTTAATTGTTACTATTAATTAAAATAATATCGTTCTAACATAAATACTGTATTCAAAATAGAAATTAAGAAGCTCTTGGGAAAATCGTTCTAACATAAATATTGTATTCAAAATAGAAATTAAGAAGCTCTTGGGAAAATTAAATACGCATATTTAATTACATCAGAAATGTAATTTATCATTTGGATCTTCGATCTGAAACAATGAATTTAATAAAATCATATAGGGTTTAGTGAAGCTATTAATAGTGGAACAATTGCGACGTTTGAGGTAGAAAATCGATCTGATTCATATATTTATTGATTCTCACTAGTATTGCTCTATTAAAGGGTATTTTTTCCATTTTAAGTAATTATTTTTTATACTTATATATTATAGTTCGATATATTTATTCTTATATGTTATAGTTCGAAATAATTGATATTGAATGCACACTGTTTAAAAATAAACAAACACTAAACACTGTATTTCTCTTTTGAATTAAATACTAATATATATTAGATAAAATTAATTCACGTTAAACCTTATAACACATTCCGATGCGAAATATATCAAAGATGTATCAAATATAAAATTATGCAGTAAGCAACGCATATTGGCAATATGTTGTCTTAAAAATATTGTTTAGATATTTTGTGTAGTTCAGCCTAAAAATGTATTTATGGAACTTACCGTCAGACTGAGGCAAAGGGTGTACATGAATGTAAGGGCAATCTCTCTGGAAGAATCTCCACAGCTGGGGACAATCTAACTCACGCATCTCCCCAGGAGGGGGCGGGGGGAATTATTTTGAGGTCGCTGGTCATGTGCCCCTACCCTTTGAAGCCTTTACTATGGGTTGTTTTTTACCTGCAAAAAAAATAATTTTAAAGGAACAATATTTTTATCTTTATATTTTTGGACGTGTTTCATGACTACTAATTATATAAACAAAGGAAAGCTTATTTTAATGTTTCAAAGTGTTACAATCTGGAATTGTCGTTTTTTTCAGATATCTGAGTTATTTGTCAATCTAAATTCAGTGGTCAATTTATCTCTAAAGTTACGTTGAGTAAATTGAAGCTACATTTTTATTTTCATCACGATCCAAAACTCAAAAAATATAAAAAATATCTGTTCTTATGTAACTTATGTTCAATGTGGGTATTATTGACATACACAAAAAATATATTTACTTCCTATCTTTTCAGAATTTATAGAAATTATTATAATTTATTTCTTCACAATCATTCTTACTACTTAAATTAAAGCTAATCCTAAACAATCTCGATCAACGTTAAAACTTGATCAATTCATTCATGCAGTGTCCCATGCAGAGATCCTTTTCTCCAAGAAATTGTTTCTGGAAATGTAGATTGTATACAGCAATCCATATAAGAAAAGGTAATATTTCTGAATATTTCTTGTGCTCAGTTTGATAGATTAAACATGGCTTTGATTCAAAAATTCCAAGACTGATTAATCAAAAATGTATTATTCAGCTGCATGATAATACAAGCTCTCAGAGCATCAGAAAGTACCTTGTCACCCATCATTTTCTCCTGACACTGCACCATCAGATTACCATCTTTTCAGATCCATGAAACATTTTTTTCATAGAATAAATGTCCTATTAATAAAATTAAAATTACATTCGACAAATAATTTACTTTAAAATCTTTCTAATTTTATAAAAGATGAATAGAAAATTGTTAAGTTGAGGTGTAGTAAGTTAAGTAAATTGAGTTTGTTGTAAGTTATAAGGGATGAAGGGGGGTTTTGTAAGATTATCAATAACGATGGGGATTATATTGTTAAAAGATTAAAGCTGTATTAACTCTTACATAAAATACAATTTTCAGCGTCAAAAAACCACATTACTTATGGGTACGCCTATTATTTTAAGATTTAGTAATGCAGGCCACACAACTTCTGAAAACAGACTATACAAGGGTGCTGTCGATAAGTTATATTTCAGGAGATCAGGCTTGCGTATTGCATTTCAGCAGGCAAGAGTGAAAAATCCGACTAGGATTTTCCCCAGTCGCGTCCGTTCGAGGCTGGTCGAGGTCTAGCGGTCAGTTCATATCGATGAACTATGGTTCAGCACAAATCCAGATTGATAACCTGTGGGGGTGCTGACCGGGGTTACCGATGGCGAATGACCGTGATTATGTGGGAACCCACCTTAAGCTGTAGGTCCCGTCGCTAAATAGCAAATAGTTGCAGAGGCACCTTTAACCTTAAAACCTTTAAACCTTTTATAAATTGTTTGAACACTTGGAGTTTTTCTCAAATATTAAAACTATATTGGAAGCTATATTCGAAAACAATATAGTTTTCGCATTTGAAAAAGGCACTGCGTGTCTAATTAACTGTAACATAAGTTTTATTATTTTTATAATATTTTTTATATTTATATTGCGGAATGTTTCCAATAAATTTCCATGAATTGCACAGGTCAGCAGTGGTTTTGGTGCCGGGGTATTTGGAATTGATTTCATACGAATTTGGTGGAATTCAAATATGGCATTAATTTTTGCCTAGGAACTCAAATTTCTAAGATAACATTTTAATAGAATATACTATTTAAAGTTAAATCCGTGGATCAACTAAAAACCTAAATACGGAATTTTTATTATTATTATTATTATTCACGTATGGGCCCTAGTGGACCACGCGAAGTACAATTAGAGGCGTTTGTTGTTGTTAGCCTTCCTTTGTGCCCATACTAATTTCATTCTTTCGCTATGAGCTTTTTTCCTTTCGTCAGACCAAGTTGTTCCAGTCTTCCTACATTTTTCTCTCTGGCCAACCTTCCAAACGTTCACCTTGTGTCTGAAACAGCCTCTATCCTAAATTTCACTTTGTGAAATATTTGCTGATCGTAGGTCCTCTTTAATTGCATCAATCCATTTAATTATTTCTACTTTAGCTTTACTCCTATTTTCATAAAATTCAACTATTTGTCTAGTTAACCTACTCGGATTCATCCGTTTTATGTGTCCGTAAAACATAAGTCTTCTTTTTCTCATATCGCTATGTATATCTGTGTATTGTTTGATTTCTTCGTTTTCTCGAAGTCGGTATGTTGTGCTATTTATTTGTTTGGGGCCTAGGATTTTTCTCACGATTTTTTTTATTATTATGGTATACAAATATTATTATATACTAAGATAGCGGAGAGAAATGAGAGATAAAAGGCATCGATGAGAGACAATACTCGTCTTCACAGAGCTCTGGTGGCTGGTCAAACGTTGGAATCGGCACTTCCTCAGAGTGGAAGACTGGGCGTCTTACAGAGACTAAATCAGGATAAGTCCACTTCTACGGCTGTTTCCATTGATTCCAGTAATATTTACTAAACAGAAATAATGGTCATGGAAGTAGTTTTTTGGTTCTCTCTTACTTTAGACTTTTTCTCTTCTCGATAGTCCATTGTCGTAGATGTTCTGTAGGTACAACGTTTACAGACCAGGTGCGGTGCCGAGGTTCTACCCTAATCACCAAGCTTAACACCAAAGTATCCCAGATAAAAAGTAAAGAAGTTCTGCGTAAAGAAGCTCTTTTTAGAAAGTTACTAACAGTTTTTCTATTTTCTTTTAACTTGTATTTTCCACATAAATAGCAAAACTTCTTCTAGTTGAACTCATTTTATTTCTATTCAACTACATAAATATAATAGTCTACAACACAGTACGTTTTAGGTTAGCTTTATAACAAATCTTTCCTAAACACAAATACCACGCTAGACCAACTTCAATCTATCCTGCATGGCGAGAACTCACGAACTAACCTCACTTCAGTTACCGGAAAAGCAGTGCTTATTACATCTAGTGAATTTTTCTGGAACTAACTCAATGATAGACTGACAATAGGGCAAATATACAGAAACCAATATTTATATAATAATTTTAAAACACCCATACTTGAATGTATTGAAATGAAAAAAAAACATAGATAGATAAGTGAATGTATCTATAAAAGTTGAGCAAATAAAGAAAAACTGATTTCATATTTAGATTTAGCGTCCCCAATATAACTAAAATCAATGGTAGGTACCAAAAAATTTTTTTCTTGTAGGCCTGTGCTATCGGCTACCTCTATTTAAAACATCAGTACGTTTTAAAGTATCGATTATTTTCAATAAAAATACTTCTAGAGGATTATTAATATAAGCATCTATTAAAATAGGTTAAAGCCATTAGCGTGGAGTGATTCTTGATTGACTTCGATTATCCTTGAAAAATACAAGAATTTGTTTGTTCAGCTCTATAAACGATTCCTTTTTGTCGAATGGAATATTCCGATTAGCTGAAATGCTTAAATATTCATAATATAAATGGTAGGCTTCCAAAATGGATTTTTCAGTAAGCAAGTTCATTAGTTATCCAAGATCTTAAATAAGTGAATAAGTTGTGTTGAATTTCCATTATTTCTCTGAATCATAACCAGATATGTTTCTGTATTTATCAGGGGTATAATTAAACGCACTGATAGTTCGTTTTAATTGAACCCACATTAATTCCATGTTGTTTGAATAATTTCATCTAATGAATTATTTAGCAATGATACAAACTATATATCATTTTTATATTCATGTATTTAATTTGAAAGGTGTACGTCCTACGAATAATCTAATATTAAATGTTTAATAGTAAATTCGTATATGTTTAGTCAGCAGGGATTTTTCATAACTAGATTTATTCCGACGACTAACATCAACCCGACGATGCTCTGACCGTATGGGAATAAAACGATATTCCTATAGATCTTCATATGTATCCCTACAAAATCTAACTAGTGCAAGAGCTTAACTCTCGTGATTTCCAGATGCGATTAGAATTCAGCCGTGCTTTTTCACATCTTGTACATGAAAATTTTGTAAACAAATTGTGTGTCTGATGACGTTCATTTTCAACTAATTGGATTTCTTATTAAACAACATTCATGTTTCCATCATATCGTCGGTGATGCTGTAATACCGCTTAAGTAAAAATTGTAATAACGCATAACTACGTAGTGCAACACCGCGTAAATACAAAAATAGCAAAAATGAAATTTTATGCTCAAATAAGTTTTTTTTCTACATTTGTTGGCATATTTATTAATTAAAACAAAAAGTCATATTAGAAATAATTTTAGACAATTCCGAGTAACTTCCGTTTGCTTAACATTTGCTGGTAATAACGCGTAACTACAAATAACATATACCGTCTACCGTCATGACAGTTCAATCAGTGATATTTGAATTGAAACAAAAAATAAAGTAAAAAATAGTTTCTAATATAAATGTTCTAAAGGAAGTATATCAAATAACTCATTCAGAGTTTCTATAATTAATTATAGTAACATAAACTTAACTTTAACAAAACATTTAGTAATAATAGTAATAATAACTTATTCAAGTCAACAGTTTAATATTATTATAATTCAAATATTTTTAGGTGATTATATTACAAAATGGATCATGAAATAAATAATAATTCAAATCCAATGAATAAAAATTTTGAAATTCAAGATATTTTTGGTTACGGCCAATCAAAGAAATTTAGTCCCAGACGTTACTTCAAATACAACTTGTAAGTCATACTTTTTTTGATAGTTGAATAACTACTTTCTTTAACTAATACCTAATTTATTTTCAAGTGAATTTAGTACAGCTACCAGAAACAACCGAAAATACATGGGTTCCTGAAAGAGACATCTAGAGATATCCTACTTTAAATAATGGAAATAGTAATAGGAAAAGAAAACGTAAGGCTGATATGAGACTTTGAAAACGTGAAAGTAATAAAAAGCACATGATGTTGGGTTAAAAATATTCAGCTTTAAGAAAAACAGAAGAAAAATATGTTGAAGATTTTCAAAAAGGAGAGAGAAAATTGGGTGCAGCGTGCGATTCTAAATTGTATCAAAAAAGTACTATATTTAAGTGCTCAATATTTACCAATGAAATAAGCCAGCAGATATCTGATACATTTTGAAAAATGACATGGGAAGAAAAAACAGTATTCGTGATATCTCTGATTGATGACCGTGCAAAAAAATAGACGACAAAAAGAAAAGTCAAGAAGATCGGAAATTAGACAATATTTTCTAAAAATTGGTAATCTTAAGAATAGAATCTGTCAAAAAATGTTTTAGAAATAAGTTTGGAATAAAAGAATGGACGGTTAGATATTCGTTACAAAAGCACAATACAAATAACTCTGCTGTTCAACACGAACATGAAATAATAAGTAGACATGCTGAGCTAAAGTTAATGAAGCACAAAATAAAGAAATTTTCAAGTCATTTTTAGCAATGTTTCCTAAATTGCCTTTTCTCTACTGTAGGTCATCATTATCATCTAAATGATTTCTTGAGCCTGTGATATCAAACAAAAATGTAACTTTACAGAATATATATATATACTAATTACGCTGAAGAAAAGAGCCTTGACCTTGCTTGCAAAAAGCCATTTGAAGATACTTTGGCAACAGATAATATTTCTGTCAAACCAAAGAAAGACGAATGTGATACTTGTTGTACCTATAAAGTTCGTAATGTTTCAAAAGAGCATTATTAATTTCATCTAGAGTTGAAAGATGAAGAAGAGAATGATAAGAAGCAGACTAATAAGGAAAATACAACTTTTCACAGTTGATGTTCAAGTTTTTCATCTATCTCCTTTTTTTGAATGCTTGTACTTTGTATTTTAACACCAAATTTGCAGTTCATAATTTTTTGATTTATAAGTTAGGTAATAATCATGTCATGTGCTACTGGTTTATTAAAACTCAAGTGGATCCAAATAATGATCCCAAACCAGTTGTCATATATACCAATGAATGCGCAACTTAAAATTATAATAATAGCATTTCCAATGATATGTTATATCTTGCAATGGATAAAAAAGTGATAATTACTCAAACATTTTTTGAAAAAGGACACCCACAAATGGAAGTTGATTCAGTCCACTCGGTTATAGAAAGAAAGTTGGGGAACGAACGGATTTTTTTACCTAGTCAGTATGCAGATATAATTCTTAAAGCAAGGCAAGAACCTTGTCCTTATGAAGTCATCTCCCTTGATTATCAGTTTGTTAAAGACTAAGCTGATAAGAATTGCTTATTACATGAATCTATTCAATTAGGGCGTAAGGCTCGAGATAAACGTGTAGCTGACATAAGAGCTTTACAACATAATCCTGATAGAACAATTAATTATAAATTACAATTTAGTGAAGATCTTAAAAGTTTGCCCAATAAGACAAAAATATTCAGTTAATTATAATCCACCTCAATTATATAAATCACCTTTGTCGATTACCAAAAGTAAATTTGCAAGATCTCAAGAAAATAATACCTCTTGACTGTCATAGCTTTTATGATCCGCTCAAGTGCGACTAAAGTATATTATAAGTAATATGAGTTTTATTCATATATAAAATTTTAGCGTTCTAATGTTTTCTTATATTTTTGTGATTATTAATTAAATACTTGACTTTAATAATAATCAAAATAAGATTATCTTCTTATACATAAAGATATATGTTCTAATAATTTTATATTTTCTCTAAGAAATTTTTATTACCATAGCCTCAGATTCCATTTTAATGCTACTTCAATCTATTTTTATATTGGTAATTTTTATTTTATAAGATAGTTAGATAACAAGTAAATATTATTAACATTTATTTATAATATTTTATTTTGTTAATTTAATTTTATTGATAGATCGAGCTTTCTGTATGATAAATAATCATATTACGTCCTTATATATTCAATTTGAAAGAAATTCAATCAATAGTTTTTTTAATATGATATATTTTCTTGCTCCTGTAAACTTGTGTTTTAAACAGTTACGCGGTATTGACAAATGCAATTACGCGGTATTGCAATTTTATCACCGACGATATACAAAATCTGCAGTTTATTCGTGAAATGCCTTTTCATAGTAAAAAAATACAGGGTGGTAGTATAGTTTCCGCACAAATAATTAGTGGATCTTACTTTTTGGAAAATGAAGAAGGTTGAATATTATGAGCTGCTGAGATCAATTGGTTTCAGATGGTGGTACACATACTGTAGATTAGCGCTTTTGAACGAACAGTTCTATAATCAATTAATATCTAAAAATGAAGGTGGTTTCCGGATTTGAGGATGTTCGGATCTCACTACCCTTGACTTTTTCTTAGGAGTTAAAGAAAAGATACTCTCTCTTTATCATCATAATAGTCATGTCATCAATCCCTAGATCAGCTTAAAGGCAATATTTGATGAGAAATAGAAAGAATATCTCAAGGAACGCTATCTAAGGCGATGGAAGATATTGGAACAACAATATTTATTTGTTTAACATATATTATATGTGACACTTAATATTTTAATTCTATTAAGTGTTTTTCAACTAAAATTTGTGCAACTCCATCAAAGTAGGAAAAATCTCTGAATACCACAATCGCAGGGAAAATTTTATTGGTGTAGATGAATATTTGGTTAGGTTTGGTATTATTGTTATATCTTTATTTATATCTTTATATTTCATTTCATCAACACACTTATATTATTATCCTTATATTACACTTATGTATTTTATAGGATTTGGTTCTTAATATAATTTGTTGATAAGCTTCCTGTTATAATATATTTCTATATTTTCTATATTTCTATGCTAAGAAACAGTTATATCTTCTTCAAAATTACAGCATATAATAAAAATACTTTAGTATCAGAAGCCCTGACGTATAATAATAAGGAAATTGAAAAATTTGAATAAAAGTTTTAGTACCATTTTTTGTATTTAGAAAGATTTCCTGAATATATGCAATTATGGCCAAAAAATAAGAGTACTATTTAAAAATCATAAGTTTTATTTTGTAACAACGAATAAACTAGAATAGAACAGTTTATATATACACCAAATGAAGTAATCAACTGACATAATGTAGCCGGCCGCAGTGGTCTGGTGGGTTAGTCGCCTGCCTGGCAATCCAAAGGTAGCTGGTTCGATTCTAGCGCTCGGATGGGTGTTTTTATTTAATTTTTCTGTCCGTCTTACTTCCTACCCTACACACACACTTATATATACTCACATATACACACACACGCCCACACATATCCACACCTAAATGTCTGTGATTGTTTCTAGGCAAGAGTGTAAAATCCGACAACGAATTACCCCTCAGTCATGCCAGTTAAAGACTGGGTAAGGCCGGATGCCTTCTGAGAAGTGTTCTACGTTGGTCGCTCGCCAGTCGGTAGGCTTCCTGATAGACTTATGGGTAGGCACATAACCAAGGCTTGATAGCCTGAGGGGGTGCTGGCCTGGGTCTGTCGGTAGCTGATGACCGTGGTTCGGAACCCACGTTAAGCTGTAGGTCCAGTCGCTAAATACTCTTAGATGCTGATGCGCCTCTAACCGTAAACCCTTTCCTTTTGACATAATGTAGTAATCGACAGTATATAAATATAAACAAAAAATAATGTAAAATAAATTTTAAAAAAATACATAAATTTCTATAAACAAGAGCTTGGTCACTAAAATAAGACTGTTTAGAAGTCGCACGCACAAAATAAGAAATAAAGTAGTATAATAAGGACAAACTAGTCAAAATCAACTTATTAGTTAATATTTTGTTGGATAGACTTCATTTTCCAAAATTGCGGCACATCGGCAAACTCCAATCGTAATGGAATACCAGATTTCTTGAAGTCTCCCATAATTTTTTGGTATTAGATGTTTTCCTCAAAAGTCATACGCGTCTTCAAAATTGTCCACACATTTTTTATAGAACTCACGTCCGATGACTAAGATGGCTTGATGGGTATTCAACCAAGTTTTCACACTTTTGGCGATGTCTTTGGGATAATTGTTGTGCTGGAAGTTTCACCGTAACGACACATGTTCTTCGACATAAGGCAACATAATAGTCTGTAAGATGTTTAAGTAAATTTCTTTAGTCATATTTTGTTTTATCCAATGAATTGGACCAACTCCGGTATATGAAAATTAATCCCAAATGTAAATAGTGCCACCACCATATTTGACGCAACCAATAGTATTTTTTGGATCCAAATATTCATTCACTGGACGCCGAACATATACTCTTCCATCATTACCAAATAAATTTATTTCAGTTTCGTCGCAAAAAAGAACATTTTTCCAATGTTCTCTGTATAAATTTTTTCGTACAAACTCTTTGCAATTCTGCCATTATAGCCAAATTGTTACAAACATATTCTAATACTTCTCGTACTGATTGGTAATTGTATTTCCCCTTTGGCAACCGTCGAAGTCAAAAAAAGATTTTTACACACTTCGCGAATTAAACGAGCATCTTCTCGACAAGTAGTTTTTCGTTTCCAGCCTCGGAACTCTGGTTTTTGTTCCTTGTTTTTTTTCTTTTAATACCTTTGAAACAACGCAAAGAGGTCATTTCAAAGTTTGAATTTTTTCAGTACAAAGTTTAGGATGACCCATTGTGTTTAAAAAGTTTGTGTACTCAGGCAACTTACACTAACTGCGTCAATCAAACAATAAAATGTTTATACATTTCTTATTTCTTATTTCTTATAAAATGTGAACCAGAATTATCAATATACTTCAATAATCCACCACATTATTTTTTAATTGACACTTTAAATGACTTTTCTTAATAGTACACTTATTTTTTGGCCATATATATATATATATATATATATATATATATATATATATATATATATATATATATATATATATATATATATATATATATATATATATATGGAGTAAGCTTATATAATTATTACATCAAGTTTTAATTGATCTTGTTAATAATATATTTCCTAGTTATTTTTGAGGTATGGTATTCTAAACTATCTCTATTTCATGTATCGTACTTCTAGAGTAATTAAGGGTTAACATAAAATTCTTAGCCTTCTATTACACTGCTATCATATTGAATAAAAAAAAGTTGGAATATCTCCAAGAATATCTTTCAAGAAATTATTGGCAAGATCTCACCATGCATTATTTTGTTAAAAAAATTGTGTCTACGAGATGGTTAAGAATTAAAATCCACGAAAATATTACTTCGTGAAGGTAATGTAAGTAAATATCAAGCCTATACTGATATTTCGGTGTACATGATAATTAATATAAATTTACCAATAAACCAGAGGCTTTTTGGATTTGGTTATACTGCAGAGTCTTGAAAATACCTGTAGCGGATAGGGTCAAAAATGAAGGTGAGCTAAAAAGTATAGACAAATAAAGGGACAATAATTAGATGTTATGAAAGGATACCGGCATCTCCTGTTCCAACTGATTATTCAGGGAAAAATGACGGGCACGTGGAGCATGCCAAAGTAGAAGGATATCATGGCTTAGAAACTTACGCGAATGGCTTAGAAACTGTTCAGAGCAGCAGTAAATACAACCTGAATTTATATGATAACTTTCAATGGGTATAAGGCTGGGGTAAAATAAAAATTATAGTTGTATAATTCTTGCTAAGGTCCTTATGTTTTACCAAATCATTGATAGAATAAAACAGCCCTTTATGGGTGTTGCAATATGTATAATGTATCTATAATGTATCTATGCATAATGTAATGTATCTATGCATAATGTAATGTATCTATGAATAATGTAATGTATCTATGTATAAAGTACAGTTTTAGGATTAGAGGGCCATCAGCAACTGAAGTTATTTAGTGAGTATATTTACTACTTGTCTTCGAACCACAGTCATCACCTACCGATTAACTTCAATCAGCAGTTCCTTCGAGCTATAAATCGTTGGTTTGAGCTTAATCTTTTAGTTTCCAGAAACGCCTATCGATTGGCGAGTGACTAAGGTTAGTTTTAAATGCAAATTAATTCGTTGATTTTTTAGAAAATAAATGACCAATTAAAGTCCTTATTTATTTATATAATTTAAAAACAATTATATAAAGATATATGTATTGAAAGCATCATAATAATAAACATCGAAAATAAAAAATAATATGATTTTTATTGGATATTTGGACATTTAGTTTTATTGGACTAGTATTATAATTTTGGATTGGATTAGTATTATAAGTATTAATATATATAATTAGTAAATAAAAAATATAATTTAAGATAACTCGAATCGCTGTTATAAAGCATAAAGTATAAAGTTGATGCATTAATTTGTGTACTTCATATATTAAATGTAGTATAATCAACAATAAAACACGATAAATATTTCTATTCTTTAACATAATATGAGAGATTCCATTATTTTATATATGACAATATAAATGTAAATAGAAATGTATAAATAAACAGTCTTTTATCTGCTAATTTCGTTCCTTTCTCCTTTTTCTTTCTGCCAACGTCGGAAATTCAGACCCAATCCAATTTTGCTCGTGTATATGACTGGTTTTTTCCCGAGAGACAAATTTAGTGGTCTAAGGGTTTGAGGCTTTTGTTCAAATCCCTCTAAATTAGAACAAAAACTAGGTGTTAAAAATACCTTTACGTATTCCGGAGTTGGAACAGCAAGACTGTCTGTTATCATTTTCAAAACTCCTAAGGTGACGGTAACAGATGGAGATTTTTATACGATGATAAGAAAATTGATATTAATTTTTTATTTGTACTTTATTGCTATACGGATCAATAAGGATTGATAAAGTCGTAATTTAAGTTCGGCATGAGAAGTTTTATTTGGTATAGCAGTATATATAAAATCAATCAGGTAATTTCCCCCGAAAATGTATTTAATCATGTATTTATTATATGGCTAATGAGATAAAAAGAAATAAAGTACGAAATGTGACTTTTTCGCTAATTGTGTCGAAAATATTGAAACGAAAATATTGATACTTTCTAAGTGAATATACATATGATTTTGCTTTACTGTATTATATAACCTCATGTATTTTTTTCTCCTATATAAACATCGTTTCAGCAAACAAGTAACCTTTCCTGACAGATAACTACATGAAAAATTCATCTCGTAAGAATATTCAGTTAATTTTAAATTTGGACGAATGCAAAATGGATGAGATTGGACTTTCGAATTAAAATGTAAACATAAAAGATGATTTACTTCGCGTAGATACGAGAAGTGATCCAAAAATCACTACAAGCTTGCTATTAGGTATGGATACGGTCACATATCTCGAGAACACTTTTAAAAATAATGAAATTTGTATATATATGTATATATATATATATATATATATATATATATATATATATATATATATATATGTATATATATATATATATATATATATATATATATATATATATATATATATATATATATATATATATATACATACATATATATATATATATATATATATATATATATATATATATATATATATATATATATATATATATAATATAAAAATAATAATAATAATAAACGGTCAAGAGAATATATGTAATAAAATAATATAATAATTAAACCATATAATATAAATATAGCAGAAATACCCAGTAATAACACTAAAGAAATATTTACAAAATTAAAACCACAAATACCCAAAATGCAACAAACAAATTTAATTTACAAAATTGATTGCTTAAACTGCCCAAGCTGATATATTGGGCAAACTAAACAATACTTCAAACACAGAATAAAAAAAGCATTAGAAACTTTGAACCAAACGTAACTGCCCTTTCAAGGCATGCTATAGTTAATGAACACAATTTTAATTTTAACGACATAAAAATGCTAGATTTTGAAAACAATTTAAAAAAAGAAATATAAAAGAAATGATTTATATAAAAAAAAACACATAATACCATTAATTTTAGAAATGATACAGATAATTTAAGTTGTATATATAATAACATTATTAAATAATACATTTTCATCATTTTTTATTTTTGCATCTAATATTCCACATAACAAATTCAAAACAATTAGGTTATAATAAAAAACAAAAATTTAAAGGTGAAAGAATTGTTAATTATGTCAAAGTCAAACATGTCATTTAAAAAATTTTTAAAAAAATTATCACATATTATTTAAAAAAAATTAAAAATTAATTGTTTATTTAAATATTGGTATGTTTTTAAATGTAAGTTTGTGTTTTTTATAAAAGTTATATGTATTGTAGAATTATTCTGAGGATGGTTCTTTGTTTGAATCGAAACGTTAATAAAAAATAAAAAATTAAAAATTAATTACTGATCGAAAACCCAATAAAAAAAAAATAATAAATATATATATATATATATATATATATATATATATATATATATATATATATATATATATATATATATATATATATATATATATATATAGGTTAATTTTATAGTTCATTATTTTTGAGATTTCCTTTAAAGAAAATGTAGACATGCCTATTTCGACATTTCAGACAAAATCTATCCGAGTACGGTCCTCAAATGAGGCCGTAAAGTAATTTCGAAGGAAATTTCAAAATAAATCGATATTTGATCAATATTTGCAATTTTCACGTGGATAATAAAAAATTCTTATTGCAGATACAACCAATAATACACATCAAGAATATACACAACTCACATCGGCGAAATAAGTTCCGCCTAAGTAAAACGCCAGCTTTAATACCTTTAGGAATGAAACCCTTTCACGCTCATTAATGTTACTATTGCTTTAGCTGACATTGCAAATCGCTAACGAGGCAAGAAAATGTTAGCTTATGTATGGCGTTGTTGCCAAATTGTCTATCTTTATATTAATATCTCGATATTAATGAAATTAATTGAATTAATTGATTATGGACTGACTGTAAATAGGTCTCATGGAATATGTTTTTTGCTATGTAGGACCCTATGCTATCTAAGATATGTTCTGTAACTAAACTCGAAAACTTTTCGACGCACCTTTAACTAACCATATTAACATCATCATGAGATCTAATTAAATTAAATTTGAGTTTAGTGTTTCTTTCTTTCTTAGTATTTCTCTGTTTAGTGTTTGTTCTTCGAGTTTAGTGTTTTACACCAAAGGTTCCAATAGAGGAACTGATGTATGTTCTCCAAGTCAAAATTAAAGTACAAATTATTGAAATCGGTTTTACAAGTTGTATGGTTTCAACCGATTACAACCACATGGTAGATGAATCAGGATGTACCATGCATTGACTATACCTAATTTTCTTGTTTTTCGATTTCTTAATTCACATGACATGTGTTTAGCTCAGTTTGGATTAGCCCATTAGACACATACCACAGTGTTTTTAATTAGGCCAATTATTTTTTTCAAAAATTGCTACAGAATTTGAATAATATTGCTAACTTTTCTCCCAGATGTCTTTCATGTCATCCAATATTGTTTTATGTAGTTCTAATTGTTTATACCGTCCAGATGTATGAGCTGTTGGCCTTTACAACTACGCAGTTTTCTCTTCTATTCATGAATTTCATACTTATCTATTTAATTTTTCTCGCTACTTAATAATAATTCCCGAATGTGAATTTAAACTTATTTTTAACGTAGATTTTTTCAATTTAACTGAATGCTGAAATTTCATCAATTATGTAAGAAAGTTCTTTGCATTGAAAGAAACAATTATAAATATTCGTCGAAAATCTAGAATAACTACGAGACGATGATCTATTTAATACATAATTCAATTTTAGGTCGTTGAAATACATATTCCGAAATATTCGAAATTAATTATATTATGCCCTGGTGGAACCGATTAAAAAAAGGAAAGGATTTACGGTTAGAGGTGTATCAGCATCTAAGGCTATTTAGCGACTGGACCTACAGCTTAACGTGGGTTCCGAACCACGGTCATCAGCTACCGACAAACCCAGGCCCGCACCCCCCTCAGGCTATCAACGCTTGGTTATGTGCCTACCCATAAGGCTATCAAGAAGCCTACCGACTGGCGAGTGACCAACGTAGAACACTTCTCAGAAGGCATCCGGCCTTATCCAGCCTTTAACTGGCGTGACTGAGGGGTAATTCGTTATCGGATTTTACACGCTTGCCTAGAAACAATCACAGACATTTAGGTGTGGATATGTGTGGACGTGTGTGTGAATATGTGAGTGTATATAAGTGTATGTGTAGAGTAGGAAGTAAGACGGACAAAAGAATTAAAGGAAAGCACCCACCCGAGCGCTGGAATCGAACCAGCTACCAGACCCACCAGGCCACCGCGGCCGGCTGGAACCGATTAGATTTTATATTCGGTTAAATATCTGTTTTATTTTATTAATTATGCATTTTTTGTGCACACATTGACAGTATTATGTATGATATAAAATAATTAAAACAATACGAAAATCTAATCAAATTTGATGTAAACAAATTAAAAATTACTAAAAAGTTACATAGTAGACTCATGGAGAATATTAAAATTATTCAAAAAACAAGGAACTTTCTTCCGTGCTCCAAGCAAAAATTACACAGTACTACTGTGTGAATCTTGCATCACCCACTCAGGCCCCATATAGGTACCAGGTATATATGAGAAGTTGCATAGTGAGCTCGTGCAGAATATTAATAATATTCATAATACAAGACCCTTTTGTCTGTGCTTCACGCAAAAATTTACCCGGAATGAGCCCGCTATGTAATATTTTATGCATACGTGGTACCTAGATGGAGAATGTAAGTTGGTAGGCATGCCCATTAGTCTTTCGACTTTAAGTACAGTAGTATCGTTGCGAAGCATAGGATGGCGTGAGCTGCATTTGATTACAGCCTACATGCGACTTGGACGATGTATATGTCGTATCCTTGTTCATCCCTTCAGTTGCTTTGGAACGTTCAGCTCGAGCCGGACTAATGACGGTTTAAGGCCGGAAATCGGTCTCAGGAAACGCTTGTTGACGTTTGATGACAACTGAAGGATATAGCAAATTTTTGCGTGGGGCACGGAAAAAATTTCGTTGTTTTTTGAATAAAAATGACTAGATCCACAATGTTTATTATAAGAAACTGTAATCAGAGAATCAGAGTAACTCAGAGAAGCGTTAAAACCGAATTAGATTATCTAATATAATGCACGCCGAGGGGATGCACGCCGAGACAGTTGAAAACCTCACCTCGTGCTGAACAGTTGTCTTCTTACAAAAAGATCGGACAGCGATCTAGTAGTCGACGTCGCTGATAGTCCAGGTTAAGTAATCCATAAGAGGCATATTAATTAGTTGGCCAAGTCATACACAGGATTAATTTTTGGTATTTTTTAGACGGTTTTAGACTAAGTTACCGGTCATTTTAGGATCAAGACATTTTAGTATCCGGACGTTTTAGACTCCAAACGTTTTAGACACCGGCATCTTATTTACAAGACATTTTTTGATGTGGAACATTTATGGTAACAAACGTTTTGGACTCCGTACATGCCAATAATCATCCATGTTCGTTGCCGGACTTTTCAGTAGCCAGATATGTAAACAACACCTCAAATAATAAAAGCCAAACTTTATTTTATTTTTATTTCCACTATTATTACTCATTTACTATTCAATCACTATTTGTCTACCATCATTATGAGTTTCAAGAACTTCAACAAGTTAACTTCAAACAAGTTATCAGTTTTCAAGAACAGAGCCCTTATACTATAATACTTAGAATATTTTCATTTTTACTATGTCTAGTCAAGTAGGGTAGTTGTAAACATCACAGTTAAATTGTTTATAAGTGTTTTTTTGTTAAGTTTTTATATTTTTGTTTTTTTGTTTATCTTTAAACTTGTACTTGTGTTTATTAAATAATTTTTACTGTTACCGAGTCTTTTTGGAATAGGTAAACCTTTTTCCTAGTTTAAGGGTTCATTTTTTTTTTGATTCGGAAGAACTTAGTGGCGTCCTTATCAAAGTGCCGATGTCAAATAAGGTTAAAAAAACAAAGTTCATTTAACATTTTTGGCGACCCGGCCAATCAGCCGAAAATTTAGGAATTTCACCGGTCATTTAAGCTCTCGCAGGCGTTTCAAAAAAATCAACTGTTTGGCGAACTGTATGCCATCTGACACCATCTTGCTGAGAGATAAGGTTTGGGCCTTAAAAATATGGCCTAACGACGGGCTGCATTTAAATTTCCTCTGATGGTTACTAGGCGTTACCCACTTCCCAATCATAGAGCCTCCCTCGTACTATAATTCAGATATTCAGCCATAATTCATGGAATAGTAGCATTCTATTATTTTCAGAAAAACTTAAACCTGCTTCTTTCATTCCAATAGCTCATTCCTTTGTAAATTTAAATAATTGTTTGGAACGATGTGGTGCACGAACTCGGGAGATTTTGGAGGTTTAAACAGAACCATAATAATACTGTTCATTACCTTGGGAAATCACACAACACTGGAAACTGTTTGTCCACTTTTCATAGCAGTGCTGGAACTCAGATACTGGAATCACCTTCAGCTGGTCGGTTATGACCTTTTCAATATTTAAAATGACACCAAAATGGTGTCCTTTGAGATAAATTTTCAATCTTGGGAAAAGGAAAAAGCCACAAGGGTTCAAGTCTGGTGAATAAAGGGGCTTCGAAGCCACAGTGATGTTTTTACTTGCCAATAACTGGTTGCTGTGTGACAAGGCGCATTCTCGTGATGCAACATCCAAGTGTTTCAAGAACGTTTCGGTAAAAATGCTGGCTTATTATTTGGCCTTGAGGCACAAGTTCCTTATGAACGATCTTCTGGCTATCAGAAAAGCAAATCAGCATGCATTTTGTCTTTAATTTGCTCATTATGTTTTTTTTTGTCCGGGGAAATTTAAATGCATTTTTTAGCCATAATAAAACTTGCACGTCTGCAGTACATACAATATAATGAAAAAAAATTGGCTTCAAAACCAAATGGTACCGTGATACTTTTACCTTTAAAACCGTAAGCCGTAAGACTCGGCCTGGTGTTCCTAATTCTGATAATTTCGCAACGAACAGAATAAGTAACAACTGGAGATTGCTCGGTCGGGTAAATTTGGAAAATGATATCAAAATATTACAGCAACAAATGAACAATATTCTCCAAATGGTAAACCTTCCTACTCCTAAAAAATCTGAATATTATAGAAATAATAGATTCAGTTGACAAGAAAAAAATAATCCGTTTTAAATTCTACAAGAAATGTATATAGAAATATATAAATAAACACTTTTTATAATATTATGGAAATTTCAAACACGTTCAAATTTTATCGTGTATCTCTTGTATTTTGCCGAGAGATTGATGATTCCGTCTGAATCCCTTTAAATTAGAGCAGACATCGAGGTTAAAAATAGCTTTACAGATTCAGGATTTTGAATAGTAAGACTGTTCGGAGTTGCTTGTTAAAAGTCAAAAGTTCATGGAGAATGAATGATTCAAACTTATTGGTTGTGGGTATCATGTTACTTTCAAATTTTATTTTACACTAAACCTTATTTAATATAGTTTGGTTATTGTTTGTTTTTTTTTTGACAGATGAATTGAAAGTAACAACTGAAAGCTTTTATAGGGCAATGAAAAAGTTCCTGTAAATAAAAGTAAACTAAAAGTGTAACTTTCGTTGATTTTATCCACTGCAATAAGGCAAGACATTTATCATTTCCAGTGTTATGTTATTGTGGTTTCACTCCAATTTAACGCATTATATGGCTACAGTGACTAATTATATTTTACTGTGCTATTATTTCTCATAGCGTAAAGTGGTACAATAAAAGCAATATTATTTTAACTCAAAATTTTACGATTCTACTACCTAATTACGACAACTCTTTTTATTAAGGTTTTAAAATCAATTCTTCTATTGGAATTCTTCTATTGGAAACATTATTTAATCATTTAATTTTTTATTATTTAATCATCTCCTGATGATGTTAACATGGTTAGCGAAACGTGCGTCGAGAAGTTCAAAAAAGTTATTTGGTGTTTAGTGGTAAATCTGTTCAAGTTTAAGGTTTTAAAAAATCAATCGGAATTTGAATATGGGGAAACTATCAATAGTTTTTGGAAAGCGGATAAACATACATATTGAATAATTCATTTTTATTCTCCAAAGTAATTTATTGGAGATATAACAACAACAAGCCCAACATCAGTCAAATCGGGCAATTTAAAGTTGTAAACGAATTCGTCTATCTTAGAGCTTTAATATGCAATAAAGGCGGTAACACTCATGAGATTAGAAGAAGATGCAAACTGGTTAGAAATACAATGCGGAATTTGCAAAAGATTTGGAGAGATAGTGACATAACAGAGAATACAAAGAACAGATAGTAAAAAACTTCAATGTCGCTATATTCCGCCGAAACATGGACCATTAAAAAACAATACCTCAAGCTCATTGATTATTTTGAGCTTAGAACTGAGCCAAACGAACAAACGCATCCATCACTCAAGAAATTAATGAATCCATAATACCAAGATTATTCGGCCGGATTGAAAGCAGGGATCGTAATAATCTAGAAAAACTGGTGGTACAGGGACGGATGGAGGGTTCCAGATCACGCGTCTGGCCTCCAAAAACATGGATAGATTAAATTAAAGACCAAACGTAGTACACTAGAAATAGAGAATGCTGCCTAGAAGTCCGAACAGGACGCAAACGGAATACGTTTCCATAGATCACGGTAAAGAAGAATAAGAAGAAGATGAGAGAAATTATTGAGAAATATTTGGCTAATACATCAATTCCACCTTGATGTTTTATAACTCCTGTTTTATAGCTATGATTCAAGTCCAAATAGGTTCTTGCTCTATTGTGAATTGAAAGTGTGCATCACTAAATTTTCAAAACAGTGTGTGTTTTAGCGAGGCAGCTGGCCTGAAACCATCTCTTGCAGCTTTGGGGGAAGACCATTAAATACATAAGGTATTTACTGATTTTAGAGGTTTTCATTCAGAGGAATATTTTTTTGTGACTAACGAGAATATTTGGCTCAACAAAATTTTTCTGACTTCACTTCTTAAATAGTCAATGTATTTTAACGTCTTTCTCAAAATAGAGCCAGCTACTTCGCTTAAACAAACACTGTTTTGAAAAAATGGAAAAACTATTCTTTTGAGTCGTAGTCCTTTTGTATTCACTTTTCAAGTTAATTTATAATATGCATGCAATTATCAGTATCAATTTAGTAAAATTTAGAAAGCAAATACTTGCCCACCATTGGACCACAACGAAATTTGACAACTCAAGTATATTGAAGGGCATTACGGGCAATCACTAATGTATAGATATGTACAATTTAAATTCATATCAAATCAGTTTGTTATGTTGAATTAAAACTAAACTAAAATCAGACAATTGCTGATGTTAACTCGGAGCAATGAAAACAGCATATGATTGAGCCGTGCTTTAGATCCCAAAAATGTTGTTTCATTATTGGAAGTTGATAACACTGGGGAACAGCAATTTTGTTGACTTGGATCTGTGACTTGTTTTTAACTAATTTTTCATCTCTGAATTCAAAAATATTCACAGTTTTTCTCTATCACGTCAAGTTCTTAAGCTACAGCATACCCCTCATTTTACCTTAAAAGTGTACATAGGAAAGGAAATAAGGTGAGATCTGACCAAATAGATTAGAATAGTTTATTTATACAAAGGTTAACATATTATTAAAAGTTAAATTGTGTTTATACAAAAAATAAATAAAACATATTATGGTAAAAATTTCTTCTTATAGCTTTTCCTGGAGTGTTCAGTTTGTGGACATTCTCGCTTGATGCTCCAACAATAGTCAGCCATCATACTGACATCCCATCTATCTTGACACCGCGCTTCCATAACCTTTAGATCTTGGTGGAATCGCTCACCCTGTTCATCACTAACATCACCAAGATTTTCTGGGAAGTTGGCAAGATGACTATGTAAGAAATGCAGTTTGATACTCATGTTGCAACCAAGCTTTTTAAAGCCCTCCAAGAGTTGTTGAACAATTTCGATGTAATTCGGGGCTCGTGTATTTCGTGTATTATTTCCAAGAAAGTCTTTAACAATATTTTTAAAAGCCAACCATGCATTCCTTTTAAGTTCGGTCATTGTTTCAGTGAAATTTTTATCTTTAACGAGTTGCCGAATCTGTGGACCATCAAACACACCAGCCTTTATCTTTTCATATGACAGACTAGGGAATGCCGAAATAATATACTTAAAGCAGTCTCCTTCAATTGACAAAGCCTTAACAAATTGCTTCATGAGACCTAGTTTTATATGCAAAGGCGGAAATACAATGTTTTTTCTGTCGACAAGTGGCTGATTTAAAATGTTTGGATCACCAGGTCTTAGGTCAGATCTTGGCGGCCAGTTCGATTGCACGAAATGCTTCTCACGAGTTCTGCTGTCCCACATGCACAAAAAACAGGGATACTTGGTATACCCGCAGATGATCCATTGATGCATGTTATATTGCAACAAGTCAATGACTTTCTTTATGTCGCTATATTCTTCACGCAAAGAAACTGAATGACCTATTGGGACTGAACCGTATAAATTTCCATTATGTAGGAGAAAACACTTCAAGCTATGCTTTGAGCTATCTATAAACAATCGCCATTCAGTTGCGTTATAGTTAGAAATGGCCAATTCTTTCATTAAACCATCTACGGTCTGGCCATATACAAATCCGTCATTATTTCTGAAGTACTGCCTAAATTCACTTTCTCTGGATCGATAGTAAGTGACTTTAGCTCCTTTGTCAAGCTAATTTTTTCCGTGCGGTCTTGATGCTAATAATTCCGATGCTTTTTTGGATAGTCCCAAATCTCGTGCTAAATCGTTTAATTCATGTTGATTGAATCCTTTACGAACAGAATCATTGGAAACTTTGAATTCTTCGTCGGTGGAGTTACTTCGATCTTCACTTAATTCACATTCTTGTGTTTCTAAATAAGGTAATTCTTGAAAAACTGGCACTGGAATTTCAGCTGAATGAGGCACATGGCGTATAGCTGATGGTAAACTAGGATACTCAATTTTATGTTTGTTTTTCTTGTTGAATCCTGATGTTTTCACTATGTAAAAGTAGTAATCACTTAAGTGATCTTTGGGCTCTCGCCAAACCATTGGTATATCAAACGAAAGGTTATTACGTGTTCTCTTCATCCACATTCGTAAACTCTCTACACACTGCTTGCACACTTTATGAGGGGCCCATGATTTATCTTGGTCACCTATTTTCACTTTAAAATAAGCAAAATAGGCTTGCCTGACAAATGTACTAATATTAGTCCGTTGAATGGGGATGGTAAAACTTCCACATATATAACAAAATAAATCAGGGCTGTTGAAGTACTTACGACGAGAACTACCAGAGGCAGACATGAAAATCTGTAGTTGGGTATGTATACTTTGACTCCACTATATCAGAGCGACACAGACCCGCGTACTTTAGCATCTCATGCGTAACAGACCGAACTAGTTTTGGATGACGCAACATCACTCACGCCCCCACTCCTAGGTCGAAGAAGGTTCGCCGGTAGGAGAGCAGTAGTGACTTCTGTGATTCGCCAAGCTTAGTCGGATGCGCAACAACTGTAGAGAAAAAACTTGACGTGATAGAAAAAAACTAAATAAAGTTTTGGAATTAACATGTCAATTTACGTATAAAACAGCTTAAATATCGAACTCAACAGAAATTATTTTTCTAATTGTTCCCCAGTGTAATAGGTATGACTGTACAGTAGGACACATATTATACGGCTCATTCGCCAAATTTGACTCGGCCTTGTAACCTCCTAGGTTACTTTGGTAAGGCATTGAATAGTTTTCCAAAAACGGCAGTAAAGTAATAAAAATGATGGAGATTATTATGACTTTTAAAATATTTGTTTTTTTTTACATAATTACAATATGCATTTTTAACTGAAATGCTAAACTCTAAAGAACCACTAAACGCCAAACCACTGGTTTTACTTTTCTCAGATGAAGATAAATTTAAAATTTATGATTTGGTATTTAGTGTTAAATCTATTTGAAGTTTATTGTTTCTCACTAAGGATTCCAATACAAGAATTAAATAATGAATTTTATCCTAAAAACAGCGTTATGTTAAATCGTACGTAAATTATATATCATTCATTCATTATCTAAAAAATACTGAATATGGTTCAATATAATTAAAAAAATATAATTAATAATTATAGAATTAATAAGTAGAAGAATAGAATTAATCTCATTGTATTATTGTGCAGAGGAAAACCATTAAACAACTGTTAATGTATTAATTGTTAATTGTATTAATGATAGTTAGTGAAGCGACTAAGATAATAAGTGCTCTGTTAAAGGGAGAAACGAAAAGAATATATTTATCGTATTATTGCAATATTGCATATCGATCTTTTTAATGCAGGCGCCAAATGTTTTACAATTCGTTCTCCTTGCTTTATTTTTAGCCAGTGTAGAATAATTTATTTTTCGCATAACATAATTTCGATTTTAGCTGTCTTCGACGAGATGTACGTAGGCATTTATTTTTCGGAAACTCTGGAATTCACCGATGGTCATATTTCGCAACACCCGATGAAATTTTTGTTTCCTAAATCCCATTTTAAAAATGATGAATGCAGTGTTTGAAAATCCTATTTTCATTTTATAAAGTAAACCTAGATGCCAAACCTCGAACGCTTCTCCAAACAACACTAATAGCTTAATTAAATACATAATTTTTTTAATAGAATACCTTAAGTGATTATTTTAGGATGACAACTGAGAAAGAATTGAAAAATCACAAAGAGCTATATTATTCTTTAATCCTCCTGAAAAACTAGAAGATCAAATCAAATATGTTTAGAGAAATAACTAGTACCATCTACTCAGGATCAATGAAAATAGTTACTATTGAGCCTCATATATAATGCGTACAAGATTCCTTGATATAGAATAAACAGTTGCACACGATAATGTTACAGATAGTGATACTATCATATATAATAATATTCGATTGGTACAAACATCCTAAAGTGGATCGATTGCTATTAGAAAATAGGAAAAGAAGTGGTCGTCCGTCAACATCTAGAAAACATGACAAATAACATGAACAAACATGAAGAAATGCTGCCAGCTGACTGGAAAGAAATTCACATCAAATGGATGGATTATCGCCGAGACAGAGGACTATTTAACAGAGTTCGAGTTTAGTTGTACTTTTTGGGAGGCATAACAAAAAAATTGTTTGGGGTAGTGATTTAAGCAAAAAGGGACTAAGTCGAAAAATAAATCGGTTTTCGGTAACAAAAAACTCTACCCTCGTATAATAAAATACACTGCTATATATTTAGGTAAATCTATTTGATACTAAAAGCGAAAACATACTCTATTTTGTAACTTATAAAATAATTAAATAAACAAAGAAAACAATTCGTTGTGTGCTGATGTGTATGCTATCATGTCACAAAAGTTCAACTTGATTCAAATTCTACTCGTGTATGTGACTGGTTTTCTCCCGGAAGGCAGATTAACCAAATTATGAGGTTGAAGATTCCATTCAAATCCCTCAAATTAGAGCAAATATACCACTGTTAAAACATTTCGTATGTACTTTGGATTTGTAAGATGAGAGTTGTTTGAAAACGTTCTTAAAACTTGAACCGTTGCAGACAACAAACATTTTATCTTTTAAAGTTAAGTCTATATAATGTCGTTACATATACGACATTATATAGACTATAATATGAAGTTAATAGGGAATATTGACATATACAAGGATATTACCAACTATTTACTAAACACTTCATATATTAATTCAGCTCCTTTTATATTGGAATTTAAGTCTGAATGGCAACCGAAAACCGATAAGAAATACGGACAGATCAGGAACTAGATGCATTGAGAGTTCTGGTTGAGAAAGAATGATATAAGAATGACGAATGATATAACATACTAATTTTGAGCGATATGAAGAATGTTAAGGTCGGATTATTTCTAGCAGCAAACATGAAGAGGCTACAATAAGAATTTGTATTATAAAGGGTGGGGCAAGTGTCATGCTACCATTTTAAGTATTTAAAATGTAAAAACAAGGCAGAATATAAGTATTGTCTGAACGATTGTGGCGTGTTCATATATTTTTTCTTTTCTTTTGGGTTTTTCGCCATGATCTAAAACTCAAAAAAATATCAAAAATATCTGTTCTTATATAAATAAAGAATCACTGGGTAAAAAACAAAAAAACGAAACTGAGACAAATTTCAATTCTTCTATTAGAACCTTTGGTGTGATGCACTAAACTTGAAGAGATTTACCACTAAACACCAAAACACTTTTTTGAACTGCTCGACGCACGTTTCGCTAACCATGTTAGCATCATCAGGAGATGATTTAATCAGATCAGAAAATATATATATATATATATATATATATATATATATATATATATATATATATATATATATATATATATATATATATATATATATATATACATATACATATATTGCAAATAAAGGAATTATCCCATGGAAAATGTCCATTATTTTGCCATTATTTTTTAAGATCTTACATACATAGGGATAAAAGAAAATATATTTAGAAAAAGGGTTAATATCCTTGATCTAGTTATGTAAACCAATTATGAAACTCAGTGACTTTCCTCAATGAAAAAATAGCTGAAAGAACTACGTATATATATATATATATATATATATATATATATATATATATATATATATATATATATATATATATATACACACATATGGAGTTTTTTGACTTCTTTGGACTTCGTCCAATGACTACTGTTGTCTCATTGGTCGCAGTCCAAAGAAGTCAAAAAATTCCATGTATAAGCCATGCGACGATAAGTCGGCGAGAATATGGGTTGTTTGATTGTGGAGAGGGACCTCGCTATTCTTAGCGATAGAGCATATGTCGGTACCCTGATGAGTCTAACCACCAACAGACGAAACATGTTGCCTCCAATGTAAAGGATGGGTGGGGCTTCTTTCCGGTCAAACAACCAACCAATATATATATATATATATATATATATATATATATATATATATATATATATATATATATATATATATATATATAAATATCATCATCATCATCGTCAATCCGTATCAATCCACTGCAGGATGAAGGCCTCTTCAGCATGCTTCCAACTCTCGCTGTCCTGAGCTCTTCTCTGCCATTCCAATCCCAATATACTTAATAATGTCATCAGTATATCGAATTTTCGGTCTTCTCGGTGGACGTTTGCGATCAAGCGGTATCCAGTCCAGGAATGCCCTGGTCCATCTTTCTTCCCATCGCTTCGCTACATGGCCTGCCTACTTCCATTTCAATTGCTTTATTCTTCCAATGATGTCACTCACTTTTGCTTGTTCTCGATTTGCTGATCGATGTGCAGGTCTTTCTATCCCATTTAGTAATGCCAAGCATACATCTTTCCATTCCCGTCTGTGCTACTCGAAGTTTTTGAACTGACTGTGATGTGAGTGTCCAGGTCTCACTTCGGTATGTCATAACGGGCAGGACACACTGATCAAAGACTTTTGTTTTGAGGCAAAGTGGTACTTTGCTCCCGGGTACCTCCCGGACGGTATCCCGTTCCATTAGAACCCTCTGCCCAAGATATACATATATATATATATATATATATATATATATATATATATATATATATATATATATATATATATATATATATATATATATATATATATATATATATATATATATATATATATATATATATATATATATATATATATATATATATATATATATCCTAAACAGAACGTTCCTAAAACAGAAATCCTTTATATGTACATTATATAACAATGCCAAACATCAAGGGTAATCTTCGCTAAATAAGATATTTCAAACCGTATTGAAAAACAAAGAATAGACTGAAAGTTCACACAAAAACCTTTGGAAGAATTCTAATGTAACAGTCGTATATTGGGCATAGATTAAGTCATAAAGTGCCCACAGACATAATGAATTGGTATAACAAAACATGATAATGTTCCGTAATCCATTCTTTCCCAGTGCAAAAAATACTATTCATATACTATGTTTACCCATAGTACACGTGAGTGTTTTGCCCTTTCCTTCAGCCGTCACCATAATATCAGCAAGTGTCTCGCATCCATCAAAAGAGAGCCCGTCATCAGTCGGGCTTGAGCTGAGAACTTGGAAAGCGTCTGAAGGAACCGTACCCGTCAATTTGCTTTTATTATTATTGTTTGCAGAAGTGGTTCAATGACCTACATAGTACTATCTTTAATAATTACATTTAGAACAATAAACCATAAGATTTATTAATACTAACACAAGAGCTTGCAAGATTTAAAACGACAATACAAATGTAAAATATATGTGTATATGAATGAGTTAGGACCCTACCAAGAGACAGGTTAAGTGAATTAGGGATAAGATTCTGCTCAAATCCCTCTAAATTAGAGTAAAAGGAGCAACTGCGATTAAACACAGCTTTCCTGATTCTGGATTTGAATTAATAACACCATTAGGGATCGCTTGCGGAAAGTTAAATGGCCATGAGGAACACAAAGGTATTATTTCTATAAGGCCGACTATTACATTAAGTTCTGGGTTTTTTTCTAGTAGAATATAATTTAATAGTTCTGTTAGGTGGTTTGTAATAGATAACATGCATAGAGCGATGAACAAATCTATAAAGGTAAAATTTCTTTTTGTTTATATTCATATTTTCTTATGTTAGTTTCAAGGTTGAAATAATCTAGAATATTTATTTACATTCTATTCGATAATTTAGCATCTCCAGAGTATAACGAATTATCGGTTTTACACTAATTAATGATTATGAGATTGAAACTATACCGAACTATTTTTTCTTGATCTGCAAGAAAAGGGGTTTATATTTATCGCATTTAAGGTAAAGCACTTAATAATTACAGAAAAACCTAACCAGAATTAATTTTGCGAATTTTGCACGCTATGATAATGCGCAATCTGAATGTTTGTCTACCAAAATCTCACCGTAAGCTCCGTATTTACATGATATTATTTCGTGTGATTTTTTCCCTTTGGCTGAAATTATCCATTCGTGGTTATCGGTTAGGAGTGGGTGATAGGAAGGGAGATACGATATCACCAAAACTATTCAATCTGGCACTCGAAAATATCTTTAAAAGACAAATGGGACAAAATGCGGAATTAATGTAAACGGGCAATATCACCATATATATTGTACTGATAATGGATAAAAAAGAACTACAAAGACTGATTGATTAAATAAATATCGAAACAGCAAAGATAAGACTAAATATTACAGTCGCATAAAGGAATATTGAACAAGTAATATAACACATATATAGACCAAATTATACAATACATTAATAACTAAACTGAAGAAATACAGATAATGATAAAAGTTTCATGTTGTAAATACCCCTAATACTTTAAAACTTAAGCTTTTGGTCACTAAAGCTTCATGTCCTTACATAGGCCCCCTAAACTTGGATATTCACAAAATAGATCATTAATGAAAAAGCGAAGCCATCAAGATCAATGGAAATGCAAATGCTGAGCGTCAGGTTGGCTAACAGAAATGTGAATGAATGGATATGAAACTTAACAAAATAAGAAAGATGGAATAAAACGATATTACAATTAAGACCATGGGAATACAAAAGAAAAAGAGGAAGATCCCAACTGAGACGGACGATCTCAAGAAACAAACTAGATCAAGATGTTTAAGATCAAAGCAGTGATTAGGTTATCATTTTGAATCAACAAAAGAGAGTTTGCTGTTGATCCTGAAGGCTGCTTCAAAAACGGTAATACCGGTAACATAAGATGTTAGTGGTTATAGGAAAAATATCCACAATAGTATATTGTAGAAAGGAAGAAAGGAACTATATTGATGAAAAATATTTTTTATTTAAAGTTTTAAGTAAATTTAGGAGCCACCTAAATTAATTCCATATTCAAATTCCACTTATTATTTGATTAGCGATCTCTTGAGAAACAAATTAAATAAGTTAAAGGGTTGACGATTCAATTTAAATTCTAGGAAGAACGTAATGGCCAGAAATGGATTAACAAATTCTGGATGTGGAGTCAAGTTATTTGAAATCGTTTATTAAAGGTGAAAGAGCACAGAAACTTCTTAACACGTTCACTGCCTGCAAAATCCAGTTGACGGTAACCCTCGTCACTGATGCCATTAGTCTGGTGTGATCTGGTGACAGTATTTACCTGTTTGTTTCGTTTGAACCGCTGTTATTTCTATCAGGACTTTGTAAATGTAAGTTAGTTCATTGTGGTACCTTAGAACAGCTTCTAAAGCATAGTTTAACGTGCGCGGTTTTATTTTTTTTCGCTTTTTTTTTAATAAATATTCCGTTTCAATATGGAACAAAATATTAATGAACATGGACCATCTCAACCTAAAAAACGAGCAAGAGTTTTATTATATTGATGAAGCGTTGCGCCAGATTTAAAAAAAAGTGATTTCTTCCTGAAAAGAAAAAAATTCCAGCCAAGAGATGTATATCCTGTAGTCTTGAAGCAAACGGACGGATACCATTTATAAATGTACTGATTGTCCTGATCGTTCAGGATATTGTCTCACATGCTGTTCAATCTATCAAAATTTTTTTTTTTTATTTTATTATTAGTTTTGTAAATATTTTTCATATGTTTTTAGACATTTACTTTTTACATCAAGAGAAAATTTTGTTCATGTCATATATTTTAAAAACCTTTTTTGTTACTGTTATTACTATTATTATCACAAACATGAGTCATCGATCATCGCAGCCTACCTTGTCGGGTTTACAATGTCAAGATGAAAAAGCAGTTCAACTCCTTTCATTCAGCTTTATACCTTACGAAGAATAGGGCAAGTTTGTAAGAGAACTGCTCGTTGTCCTACTTTGGTAATCGATTTTGAAACACCAAGAATTTCCAGGTTTTTGGAAAAGGTTTTGCTTACTAGGCCTTCGGCGGATATAACAAATGGTAACACCTCCACTTTCTGGAGTTTCCATTGATTTTTCAGATCAAATTCAAGATTTTCGTACTTCGTGATCTTTTCCATTTCAGTTTTTCTGATATTGAGGGAGAGTGGTATCGCATGTCAATTATGAAAGCTCTCCTCTGCTTTTTGTTAATTAGAACAATATCCGGCCTATTATAGTCAACCATCCGATCTGTTGTAATTGGTCTATTCCAGTAAAGAATGGCATCGGCTGACTCAAGTACGGGGGAAGGCATATACTTGTAATATGGCGGAGGTATACTATCAAATAGCGAGAGCTTTAAAGCGATTTGATGGTGTCTGCCTATATAAGCATTAGGGGCAAGGACTTGACACCCTCCAATAAGGTGTTCAATTGTTTCTCCCACACCACCGAATTTCCTGCACTTATCGATAACATCCATGTGTAGTATATGTCCTTCATTATTTTTTGTTCTTACTACCTTATCTTGAATAGCTGTCGCGAAGCCTTCTGTTTCTGGATATAATAGTCCATCGGTAAGCCATTTTAGAGACAAATGTTTGTCAATGGAGTCATCATCAAGTGATTTAGAATATCTCCCATGTAATGTCTGTTGTTTCCATTCTTGAGCGATATCCTTCAGTGCTGTTCCACTTTCAACACGATTTTATCTATTTAGATTCAGCAGGGTGAAACACTGGTCCTTTTTAACAACCAGTTTCATTAGTATGCCATGTGAATTAATGAAGCGCTCTCTCATCTTATTCTCCTGATTGAGACAAAGATTCTTGACATTCACAAGTCTTCTGCCTCCCAACTTTCTTGGAATATATAACCTTTTTGTAGACGAATTGGGATGTAAACATCGGAACTTTGTCAATGTTTTTCGTGTCAATCTGTCCAGTTCATCAAGATCAGCTTCAGACCATTTAACAATGCCAAAGGAATATATCAGGGTTGGCACCACTCAGCCGTTGATGGCTTTAATGAGGTTTCCACCATTCAGTTTGGTGTTTAGGAGTTTTGTCAGGCGTTTTTGGTACAGAATCGAAAAATTCTTTATTTTTGAAGCATTCCTAAATATTTGTATGAGTCTTCTGATGCTAGTTCTTGTATACCGCAGAGTGTTGAATGTTGTTCTTTTATTATTCCCTTTTGTATGTTGATAGTGGAGCATTTCTCGAGCCCGAATGATATTTTGATATCCTTACTAAATATTTCGACTATTTTTATTAATGAGTTTAGTTTCTCTCTTGTTTCTCCATAGAGTTAAAAGTCGTCCATGTATAGCAAATGAGATAGTTTTCTGGAATTTCTCATGAAAATTTTGTAGCCAATATTGGTATTGTTAAGTAATGTGGACATCGGATTCAACGCTAGACAAAACCAAACAGGGGAAAAGGAATCTCCTTGAAATATTCCTCTCTCGATATTTGTTGTTCCAATGTACTGTTGGTGAACAAATAAATTAGTCTTCCATTTACTTATAAGATACCTTAAAGAGTGTAATGTGCGGACAAATTTTGTAGATGTTCAAAACTTCTAATAACCAGTCATGTGGGACACTATCGAAAGCCGTCTTGTAATCTATATAGCACACATTTAAGTTATGCTTTTTTTCCGCGCTTGCATAAGAACTACAGCATCAATCGTCAGTTACTCCTTGCATCTCATACTTGCCCTATTACATCCTTTCTGCTCATCTTGAAATATTTTATAGTCACAATGTCGGTAAATTTTGAGCCGGGCTGTGAATAATTTATACAACACGGATGAACATAATGTCTGAATGATTGTGGCGTGTTCATATATTTTTTTCCTTTATTTGCTTTCGTTTTAGCTTTCTGTCTAAATCGATCTTTCATGTCTAATAATTTCTCGCCAAAGTTTGAATCTTCAAATCCAATGCCAGATTTTTTAGGGATTATTTTCTCTTTTTTCGTCACTTTGCTAGATGTATTTCCAGCAAAATACTCAGAAATAATCTTAACTTGCGCTCGAAAATCATTGATATCATTTTCAAGACGCTTTTTCCAGGCAGGTGTATCTTTTTGGATATTACGCCTTGTCGCATTGGGGGTGTAAGTTTTTTGACCTGAAAGCTCGATTACAGTTACTGCTGCACAATACAGCGCAAGATGTACGTCGCTAAGATTCATTATCCCCGATAAATGCGATAACTTTATTTACCTGCATTTTAATAATGCGGAATTTTGCAATGTTGCGCAGTATCGGTATTTGGCCTATTTAGTGGATTTGAGCAAGTAAAATGGATCAAGAGACTGTAAAACATTTCTCGTATGTTAGAAAAGTTTCCATTTATGGATGTTTCTTTATTTTGAGTTGATGATACTTCTGTTGGTCGAATTGGAGTTTGTACTACCGGTTGGTTCTCTGTGTTCAAGTTAAGGACATCCATGTCATTTTCTTAATGTGGGTCAAATGTAATGTTTTGGTGTAATTTATTACTGATTTCTCTCTTGATGTTCATTAATTCCGTTTCGGTAAGATATTTTTTTCTTAATATAAGATTTTTCCGGTATGCTAAGTTTTGTTCCGATAACTGTGTTTCAGCAAACCTCTTCTTATATTCTTGGTGAAGTGCAGTTCTCTATCTAGGTAGCGGTTTATCTGTGCACTGGTTCACGTAATAACAGGCACTCATTACTTCAATATTCATTTCACATATGCATCTAATACGTGGAGTGCGCTCGGTCCTGCTGACAGCCCTCCTTATGGGGGGCGAGCGAGCCGGTAACTGATTATTAGCTCCTGTTTTTTATTGGGTTTGTATTGAAGTCTTTGGTGTTGATTGATTTTAATATTCTAATTGTGGATGGATTTTTCCATTGCCTTGTTCATTGCCATTCTTGTGGTGCCATAGAGTTGGGAGTTGCCACTCGCCCCAGACTCACCAACCCCGGAAAAACCTCCTTGTCCGCAAAACCCAACCGCCTTGTATAATATCATTATATGTTTTAGTCTCCATAAAAACAATTTTTTTGGGTTCAAGGTAAAAAACGGTCACCCAAGGTAGAGTCCCAATTTACCATGGGAAAGCTATTTATTACCGGAGGGCGCTAGGTATCCGGAGACATCGTTAGAGACACTTTAACCCTGTGCCATTCAGCACCTCGGCACGATGGATTTCCACCTTAAGCTTGCGGATTTTTTTTCAGAGATTTACTCCTCTCAGCTCGGGAAGGTGGTGGCGCAACTCACCAAGCAGGCTATCCACCCCGTGCCTTCCTAGATACATGTATTAGATTTGTTTAGTTTTTGTTATACATACGTTTATATTTATTATACCATATCTTGTGTAATTTTTATTTATATATTATCTATTGTTTTAGTAAAATATCTTCTTTGCAATTTCTTCATTTTTATTAACTAAATATATTACATATATATGTTATATATGTGCCGTCACTGACATACCGGTCGTATATTAAGTCTGGAGTGCCACTGACGGCATTAGCCGTCGAAAGTAAAACTCTAATAAGTCTGCAAACTTATTTTTTACAACATTTATAGAAACATTTTAAATAGTTTTCAATAGCCAGCTTTGAAATTTAAACAAAGCCAGGGGTCGGCATCCACCGAAATTTAACAATTTCTTATCGACAGTGAACGTGTTAATGAACATGTTATTACTATTTATTATTTTACTGAATTGTCTAACATTGATATTTCACTCATATCAAGTTTCATCAAATATTGCCAGCTTAATATAAATAATCATTAAATTCATTCGTTTTGACTATCTTCAAAAAACTTTTACATTCAAGTATATTTTACTGGTGAAAAATGTTCTTTTTTACGATTTTTTTTATTTGGTTCATTCAAAAGGTTTGTCTAGAGACATAACCAGAGATACATTTTTGAAATATATACTGAATGATGGGAGAATGTTTTAATTATTTCATTCAAATAAAAATACAAATGACCGAATGAACATAACAAAATGATACTTCACATGTAGCATTTAAATAACAGTAATCACTTAATTCAGCATTTTCTAATGTCGATACTTTCTTTTACTTTTTATTTTTCGCCAACGTCACATAAATTAATCCCTATTCAAATTCCACTGATTATTCGACTACTGATGTCTCGAGAAACAAATTAATTGAGTTAAAGGGTTGAAGATTCAATTTAAATTCTAACAAGGACAAGGACGCAATGACCAAAAATGGATTAACAAATTCTGGATGTGGAATAGTAGAGTTATTTGAAATTGTTTATTAACGGTGAAAAAACACATAAACTTATGTTATTGGTTTTATTATTTTACTGAATTGTCTAACATTGATAATTCACTCATATCAGGATTAAATCATTAAGTTCATTCATTTTGACTTCTTCAAAACAGTTTTGTATTCAAGTATATTATACTGATGAAAAATGTTCTTTCATGATTTTTTCATTTGGTTCATCCAAAAGGTTTGTCTAGTATATTCTGACTATCGTCTTATCTTTCTCAATAAAAACAATACCTTTTCTGTCAATGTATTTGTACCTTTTTTAAAGCACTGGATAGTGGTGGACCAATGTCTTATAGATAGTTACAAAAACATGTAAAATCAGTTTTGTTTTTGTTAAAATGATAAAAACAATTGTTGAGAATTTTGCATTTTAAAATCTTTTGTAATGCAACTCTCATCTTGCACATTTATTTTTCATACATAATATCTTAATCCACTTTTCAAAATTCCATAGATATGGGACACTTAAATGTAGTTTTTACCTATAACGCAGTTTTTAATTATCTGTCCTCAAAAATCATTAACAATACTTCATTAATAATTCCTGATTTTTTATATAAATATTATTATTATATAAAAATAATTTATAATATTATTTTATATTTATAATTTTATTATTTTTTATTATTCCATAAGAACACATTTAAAATGTCTACTAAACCTGACCAGATATAATTTTTTGAAATACAGGGTGTCCCATACTTATCCGCCATAGAGCAATTAGTAATAGTAGAGATCAAAATAAGACGATTTAGTCAATGAATTTGTTGGCAAATGTTAGTCGTTAAAATGATACAGGGTGTTGAAAGTAAAACTAAATTTTCGAAAAATTGAGCTAATTTAAAAACGTTCAAGTTCAAAAGAAGATCAGGTTCAAAATCGGAATAGTTGGGTTTTCAAAGGCGACAAATCGGAATCTGGTACTAGCTTGAGCCTCGGTCTGAAAGGGCGCTTCCTACCTACTTTGTGAGGAACTAAATCCCTCATATCTTTTATCCTATAAAGCTGGGAATATGTTGACTTCAAAATAGAGAAGAGTCATAATTTCCACGTAAAAAAGGTACCCTTGGTCAATATCGATACTCACGCCGTTTGCGAGATATTTGTGTTCGAATATTCCATTGCACATCTTATCGATGGCAGCAAAATATGCAATTCACAAAGTATGCCCTGAACGTCGTGTACAAATTATTACGTTTCGATGACAAGTCATTGTTTTCTATCTCTCCTATCTCCCCTGTTAAACGTAGGTGGAAACAAGTTTCTCCAATCTTGAGTTGGTATTAAAAAATTTCTAAAAAATGCTCAGACTTCATCAGTTTCCTAACCTGATTTAAGGAATATGCTCTGCATTTATGCACAAGCAAAATTACAAAAGTCGCGCTGCAGTTAGGAGATATGAAGAGCTCTACCCAACTAGAATCATCTCAGATCGACAAATCTTTCAAAGAAGTTCAGTTAGGCGAAACAGGTTCGTTTTATTATAACAATCCTGGTAGACGACCGAAACGTATAACGGTAGAACAAGAAGAGTTTGGACGGTATACCTCGTAAACTTAAGACAAGATATGTGGTTCATGCAAGATGGGGCGTCATCGAATTTTATTGTTGCAGAGCGAAATCATTTGAATCAACATTTTCCACATTGATGGATTGGGCGCGGTGGTGAGTTTCGTTAGCCACCTCGTAGCCCAAATATTAATCCGTTAGTCGCACTTTTACAAAAAATTCAACAAGCGGACAATGTTATTAGAAATGAAGAAAATGTTCTTTCAAATGTGAGGCGTCATTTAACAGAGAGCCTGTGTAATGTGTGAAACTGTAGTGTATTGTATTGTATTAAGTGTAGTGTATTGAGGTAAACGGTTGACACCTTCAACACCTATTGAAGTATATTTAAAAAAAAATTGTTTTTTTTTAAATAAAGTCCGTTGTATTTTTGTCATCTTAATGTTTTTTCCCGTATTCAAGGCACACTTTGTGAATTGCAGATTTTTCAACCATCGACAAGATGTGTAATGGAATATTCGAACACGACTGGAAATATCGATATTGACAATGGTCAAGGGTACCTTTTTTACGTGGGAATTATGACTCTTCTCTATTTTGAAGTGAAAATATTCCCAGCTTTATAGGGTAAAAAATTATGAGCGAGTTAATTCCTCACGAACTAGGTAGCAAACGCCCTCTAGGGACTAGGCTCAAATTAGTACCAAATTCGGATTTACCACCTTTGAAAACCCAACTACCCCGATTTTGAACCTGATATCTTCAACTGTTTTTAACTCATCTCAATTTTTCGAAAATTTTGTTTCACTTTTAACATCATGTATCTTTATAATAACTAATATTTGCCAACACTTTTATTGAGTTAATCATCTTATTTTGATCTCTACTCTCACCAGTTGCTCTATGGGGGATAAGTAATGGGACAGCCTATATATATATATATATATATATATATATATATATATATATATATATATATATATATATATATATATATATATATATATTGGATGATGGCAGAATGTTTTAAGTATTTCATTAAAAAAATATATATGACCCAATGGACATAACCAAAATGAAACTTCACATGTATCTATAAAAATAATGGAATATTCTGGTACTCCATATAAATAACAGTAATCCGTTAATTCATTATTTGCTAATGGCGATATTTTGTATTCTTTTTTTTTTCGCCAACGTAACATAAATTAACCTACATTTAAATTCCACTCGTGTATATGGATGGTCTTCTCCCAAGAGATATAGGAGATTGGGGATGATACCCTTTCAATTTCTCTGAACGGGAGAGAATGTGAGCAAATGCTGCTGAAATCAGAAACATCTTTAGGAATTGGAGATTTTGAATAGCCTGACTTTTGCAGCTTTTTTTATATATCGAAGGATCGTGGGAAAGCTTTTATATGGTAATTTTTGCTATAAAAAACAACCTAGAAGAATATAACTTTAGTTTATCCTATTCAATTTATTATCGCACGTATTGTTTATATTATAACAATATTCGAGTTTTTAGTTTATTATATGAGCCCAGACTTCAAAGCAATATTACGAGGTGAGTAAATAAATGCTGAGATCGATTACTTAGTTACAAATCAACATTGTTTTCTTCAAAGTAGTTGCCTTTTGAAGCCACATGGCACCGGAGACGGTTTTTCCACTTTTTATAGCAGTCCTGGAACTCAAATACTGGAATCGCCTTCGACTGGTCGGTTACGGTTTTCTAAATATTCTCTAATGTCTCAAAATGGTGTTCTTTGAAGTTACAAGAACTCAAGGCTGATGAATAAGAGAGCCTCGGACTCACAGCAATGTTTCTATTTGCCAAAAACTTGTTCATTGAAATCGCTGTGTGGAAAGGCGTAATATCGTGAGGCAATACCCAGGTATTCGGTCTGGCAACAATTCGGTTCGGTAATGCAAATGACTATTTTCGGAGTCTTTCAAAAACACCTCGGAAAAACTGGTCGTTCGTCGTTTGGCCTTGAGGCGTAAATTTCTTATGGATGATCCCCTGGCTATTAAAAAAGTAAATCAGTATACTTTTGCGCTTTGACTTGTTCATTCCTGCTGTTTTGACCATATTATGTTTGGAGTGTTCCATTTCTGGTTTTGACGTTTCGTTTCCTGATCGTATTCAATACTTAATTTTGAATCACCATTAATGACGCGTTCCAGAAAATGAGGATAATTTTCTATCCGCCCTTAACATGACCGTCAAAACGTGTTTTCTTCGTGTTGTCTTTTTAATCCTGCGAAAGGTTTTCCGAGCCAATTTCGGGCAGATTTCCTTCATCCGCAATTAACTGGTCAAAATATTGATGAACGGTTCTGTGAGTTAAATGCAACTCTTAACCGATCATTCTGACCATCAATCGACGATCAAAACGGATTCTGTGGACATTTTCATCACTTGTTGCAGTTAATATTTTCAATAGGCCTGTTGAAGCTTTGTAAATGCTTCCGTACTGTGCTCAAGACTGGAACAAAACTTGATAGAACAGCTTTGTTCGAAATTGTTGACACTCTTTTTCAGAACGCACTACAAAAAAAAAGGCTAGGGTTTATTATAAAATTTCTCTTGAGGATATCTTATTACTCATTTAAAACTCCCTATTATAACCATTTGTTCGAAAAACTGTGGGAGATGCGTGGATGAATATGTGTCCCCTATTGTCCTTCCACTTCTGTTGGATGAATGTTTAATATTTTCTTTTCTTTGTACTTATTCGTAAATACGTTGCTTGAATCCAAGTAGTAGTCAATGATATCGTCACGCGTCGTCACTAAACGTCACGCCTAGAACTAGAAGAAATTATTTACATAATTTCTTATCTAGACGGAGAAATGCCCGAAAGAATTCTTCAATTGTCGATGAAACGACTACAGCTCGTTAAAAGGTATGTAATTTTGGAAAATCAATCATTTTTATTAACGAAAGCAAGTTTGTGTGGAGCAAACTGTGTGGAAAAAACATAGAACATACCATCCCCGAAATACCATTCCCATAGTAAAACATGGTGACAATATCACAATCTGGGAGTGTGACTAGGGCAGCGACTGGAAATTTAGTCATTCATAACATTCTAAAAGCTCGGAAGTAAAAGTATCCTGTCATTATATGGTAGTCTGAAAATAATGTCGTTCAAATATCTCCCTCGGCTTCGTCTGGTGAAATGCATTCTAAAGATCCAATTTTCGATTACTCTTTCACTCATATCGCCTCGAAAATTTTCAATGGTGGGCCGAATGTTTCGTTTAAGATGAAGAATTGTTCGGAGTTTATTTCTATAAAACAGAGATTTAACACAAACCAACCAAAAATAATCCAATGGCATTATTATGGCATATAATGGCAGATTATTTATTTATCCATTACCATTTCGCAAAATGTCGAGTCTAGGAAACTTTTCTTAACAATAAATCGATTGCCTGCCGAGATGTGTGCAAGTCGCACTATTTTACTGCAAGAAAACATTGTTTATAGCCACATTTATACTGATAAGGTTTATGATATTCTGTTAGCATATTCAATTTAGCATACTTAGCGCAAAAATTGCACTAAACAGTGACTTTCTGAGGATAAAGAGGCAATCCTAAATTACTTGAGGATTTTCAATGGTCCACCTTCTGAAGTTATGTTTGTTATAAATCCATTAAGCCAGAAGTGTGCTTTGTAGGAAAATATTAATTTTTCCCCAAGGTGGACCACATATTGAAGGTAGATATGAATAATTTCTACGTAGTGTCGAAATGTGTATCTTTTCATGGAGCAATTCTCCACATAATGTACTGAGTACAGCAGTCCCGAGTGACATTTATATTTCAAACAGTTTTGCCGCTATTACGTTTCAGAGTCCTGACAGTCTTATTGGAAGACTTATTTTATGTTCATTTTCTCTATTTTTTCCTAGTGTAATAGAGTTTTACCACCCTGACAGGTTGAGTAGAAGGAATAAATGGACATTCTTATAAAGTGAGAAAAAACTTGATATAAAAAAGTAACCTAGGCAAAAGTGACCCTCGTTGATTATGTCCAACGTATTATAGCGGAACATTTATCCTTTTTAGTGTATTTTTCTCGGCGTTTTTCTCCAATTTAACGCATTATATGACCCGTGAGAGTAATTATGCTGTACTGCAGTATTCTCTCTAACTGTGCCAAGTAACGCAATAAAAAAACTAACATTATTTTAACTGAAAATTTCCTTGTTTTTATTTTTAATAATAAATGATATGAATACGTATATATATATATATATATATATATATATATATATATATATATATATATATATAATGATTGTAAGTATTTTTTTACGAGATTAACACCAAAAAGATACTTCCTATAAACGTTGAAAAATTACTCCATAAGAAAACAAAATAGAAAAATAATTGCATGGGAAGAAACAGAAAATGTAATATACGACACTGACTAGCTGAAAATAAAACAACACTTTGGCAGGTTAAAGTTCGAAATGGTTATTATCATGCATTAACAGAAACATTGAATCTAAATTTGTCATTAAAACTCGTTCAGTTCTTTATATACGAGGTGTGTAAATAAAGCAATAAGACTGGTATCGTAGTGTTCGATCAGGCAACACTCTTCCCTGATCTTTCTGACCATAAATCTACGATTAGAATATAGAAGATCCAGGATATCGTGGACATTTTTATCATTTCTTGAAGTTGAAAGCCTTCTGCGAGGTTTATTTTCAATTGAGTCTCGGCCTTCTGAGAATGACTTAAACCACTTGAAAATCAGCGCCCTTAAAAAACTCTGTTTCCATATGCCCATTAATATTTTGTAAAAGCTTTCATTACACTGTGCTCAAGTCTGAAACAAAACTTTGTAGTGCACCATTGCTCGAAATGTTGTCACTCATTTTCAGAAGGCACTAGCAAAATCCAGTTCACGAAAAAAATTATTACGGATCACCAGATCACTCTATGGAATACAAACTCGTATTGAAGATGCATTAGATTTTGGTATGTCTCCTCTACTACAAAGGAGAAGCTAGCAGTGATGTCATATCGATCGTTTTTCGCCACCAGGCTTATTACTTCAGTTATGGATCTCGTAGGTTTATTAAAATCTATGAAAGAGACATGTTAAAAGTGGTGATTAAATTGTTAAATTGTATTGTAAATGTTGTTTAGTATACATCTACCTGTGTTGACTAGAGAGCACCGCGTGTTTGTCTATAGTACGTTTGTCAAAAGTGGTGAGTTCGTGATTAAAGCGCAACTACCCTTCAGGCGCCACTTCAACATTGAATGCCATGGTGAGATCTCCATCCGCCACACCATTTTCAGATAGGTGTCTACCTATCTTAACCTTAAAATTCATTACCATTTACACATTTATCCGATTGCCGTTCAAAGCGCGAAATGTGGATAGGTAAGAGAGATGATTCTTCGAAGTCGCACTTGCTATATTAGGTAGCTCGCTTCTGATCTCGGGATATTTAAGATCACTCTAAAGGCCATTTTGAATAAGAATTAGCGCTTTCTACCCGTATATAATTATTATTGTTCATAGTTGAATGAAGGTGATTATCAAAAACGTCTCACATCATTCTCAAACAATGTTTGAAGAAAATCAAGATTTGAACATCGTCATGAGTGTTGAAGCTTATTTTCGTTTAAATGAAAATTCAGTTAAATAAAACTACCAATTTTAGGTCTCAGAAAGACGAAGACTTTCGAAAACTATTCCAAACGTGTGTCCGTAAAAATAGCCATAACTTGACATTATTTTCCGCACAATTTTTTTCTTAATATTTTTTTTTTTGGACACCTTGTATTAACTTTTCTATAATAATTTGATTATACTAATATAATTATACATACTAATTAATTAAATATTAAACTAATTATTAGTATAATTACCGCTTCTCTCATGAGAAATTTTAACACCTAACATACATTTGAACTTTTAACATTAAACATTGAAACATTGAACATTGAACATTGAAAAAATTATCATTGAATAGAATATCCCTTTATTAACTTATAATTGAAAATTGCCTAATTAAAAGATAACTACTTTTAAATCTTGTATAATTGTACGGTAATTTTTTGAGCGAGTTAATTGTGCATTGCTGATGGAAAATCCAATATAACTTTTCCTAGAATAAAACAGTTTTGTAATTAATTGAACTTCAAAGCAAAGTCAATTTTACTTTTAGATGGGAGTCTCTAGCATTTACCTTCTAATCAACATTAAATAAATTACTACGGTAGTTTAAAATTTTTCATTATAAAAATTTTATTATTACTAATAATGAAAATAATCATACTAATAAAGAAATATATCTGTATTTTCGAATATAATACTATTAACAAATTTTCTACCATTAAAATGAACATTATCCATCTACATTCTAAAATATCATGTTAAAAAAGAAAACAAATGCAGGGAACAAAATTTTTATCATAATGAATAGAATTTTTGTCTGTATATTATTGTATTTAGACAAAACATGTGAAAGAAAGTTATTTTGAATAAAGGCGTTTTCAATGTTATTTCTTTTGCATCTGTTTATCAAAACTTCTTGTATAGAAAAGTTATCAACTTTTATTCCAAACCCCCACAAAAAAAGAAAATAAACCTTTGTATTACTAGCTTGTCGTGTTTTCACTAAAACTTTTAGTGTTTTGTGCGAATACAATTGAAGTTTGAACATGTGAGTTGCCAAAAATAACTCCTGAATTTTAACGCTAAAACTCAATATAACTTCCTCCGGCAAACAATTGATTAGAACTGTATTGAATTGAGTTTTTTTTCTTTCAAATTCGAAATAAACATAAAGTTAATGTTAGTTTAAATAATAATATATAAAAAAAATGTGTGCTATAAATATATAAAAACTTCCTCTTCCATCAAGTACGGAACAAGGACTGCTCGGTATTTCTAGAACTCTCTTAGATTTTCTATGGTGATAGAAATTTATTTAGATATGGTAATTTTTAAGTGCGTCGGAATTTTAAATTCGAATAAAACAACCATCAAATTACATGCCTTGAAACTATTTATTTTATGTGAAATAATATTCAATGGCATTAATATTTGAAAACAATATCGGACAATTGTCTGGCGCGACTACTTCTGGCAAATCGTATTCTGTTAATCCAATTTCCGACCATTTTTTCAAGCAATTGGCGTTTTATGTCCGCAATTGTTCAAATTATGTTGGCTTCCGAGGCATCAGTAATTGCTGGTTTATCGGTATAGACTAAAGATTTAACATAGTTCCAAAGAAAATAATCTAAAGGCGTTAAATAAAATAACGTTGGTGGCAATTAACAGGTCCGTTCCTCAAAATCAGTTTCTCACCGAACTGTTCCATCAATAAATCGATTGTTGTGTTGGCTATATGACATGTGAAGCCCTCCTATTGAAACTGTATCTCCTCCAGATCAATACCATTCAAATTACATAATCCACGTAGTCGAATAACAAAGCCCAACTTCCTGTGAATGGTTACAAATTGATAAATTTGGATCTTCATCGATACTGCCAGCAACAGCGGTGATATTTTCTTCAGAATGCACAGTTTTTTATCTTGTTTTTGTTTTAGTGTCGAGCAACGTGAAATGCGTACGCAATTTATCGATAATTCGGCGAATACGTCACGAAGTTCAAATTCACGAAGTGCTCTATAAGTTTGGTGCACAGAACACTGATTTTGATAATAAATGTCGAGAATTTGTGAGCGTTGCTCTGATGTTAAACATTCCATGATAATTTGCCACAGTATTAATATACAGGTTTATAGACTTTCTCGCAAACTCACAATTAGTTTGACAGCGACCCCTATCGGAAGTTCGAACACACTAAAATCATCTGGCCGACAGAACTCCAGGAGCGCTGTCTTTGGCTTTTGTCCACAAGAGACACTTTTTCCAATTCAAGGTCAACTGATAACCAATGGTACGAAGAGCACGGAAGGTTAGTTAGAATTCGGGCAATCTATCGCAGAATTCAGATCTTTTACCCATATCTAGCTTTACCTTTAACGGCGGAACATCGGTAAGAGTCAACGGCTGGAGTGGTGCAGAGAAAGCCATCAGTGTGATGCGGAATCGAATCGGCTTCTGTATAGGTGGTCATGAAGTCAGTGCTCGTGTAAGAAGATATCGCGGAGAACGACAAAATCCAGAGTTCTTCATGGAAAAGCACGTACATCGCACGATGGGTGTTATAATTTGGGGTGCCATCGCATGTGGTAGTAGGTTACCTCTAGTTTTTGTCCAAGGTAGCAGTATGTCGAAGAAATTGTACACCCTCATTTGTTATACTACCTTCCAATACCTTCAAAATCAACTCTTCTAGCACGATAATGCACGCCCACACGTTACACGTGTTACTTTACGTTATTTTGAAGGATCCCAAATCAATTGAGTGCCTTGGCCATCGAGCTTCTCGGACCTTTCCGCAATAGAGCATGTGTGAAATCTCATAGGTCGAAGATTGCTCAGATTGCCACATCAACCACAGATGTTGGAGGCACTGCGGGGTGAAAAAAAAACTAGTAGGATACACAATACCTCAAAAGGAAATTGGCCACCTAATTAGATCAATGCCTAGGCGCCTCCATGAATGTATATAAAGTGTAGGTCGATCCACCCATTACTGATTGTAGCTCCCTAACTCGTACCTAGTAATTAGATCTTCAAATTTGAATTTCCATTTATGTGCTTTTTCTTTGATATGATCATAAACTTTATTCTTTTAATGTTCAGGGCGTGGAACCATTCTCTTGGCCAGCCGCAACTACCCTCTGTACAATATTTTGCAGATCTTTCAAAGTTCCAGCAATTAAAACCGTGTCTTCGGCGTACCTTTTATTATTAACAAGCTTTTATTCATTTAGGCTCCCTTTTCTTCTTCTTCTTCTTCTTTCTGATATTGAGAAACACTTTTTAAAAGATTTATCAGCTAACGATATTCGTAATGGAATGAATGATGGTCTGAATGACTCGAAACACCTTCATTTTTTAGATCATTACTTGTCTAAACGTAACCAAATGGCAGGGGATTAGGTAGAAAAATTGAAATAATTTCAGAGAGAAAATACTTTTCATATTTTTCAGCTTATCTTCGTATGTACGCAATATTTTTCTAGGGTGTTATAGTTATTAAGCACATATTTGATAATGCGGAGTATGAATATCACAGAATTAATCTAATTGAAAAAACAATGTTGCATTTGTCACAATACAGCAAGCGGTAAATGTTTTTTTTGTAAAAATGAGACGACATTTTAAACAATAAAGAAAAGAATATGTACAAAACCTATCCAATTGGAATGAATAGTTGGATTAAACATACTGCCAATTAAAAATGTATTTGTTGAAAAAATATATTTAAATTTTATTTTTATCGCGTAGCAAAGGAATTTGATATATATCAGTAATACCATAAGCTGTTCAGGCCGCGCTTTAATATAGGTTTACTACTCCATACAAACATTTTTGAATAAAACACCTGTAGCAATCAATATAGTGAAAAAGAGATTAAACATACCATTTGATTTCAGATTCATTAGTGGTTATACATCAATAATGGATGGATATATTTGTGTATTTTACATTATGTGGTTATAATACTAAGGGCATAGAAATGTAGCAATTATTGTATAGGGTCTGCTAATTTTAATTAATTATTAATTATTAAATCATCATCATGATTTACACTCATTTCATGGCAATTGCCAGTATCGAGTTAAAGTTTCTTAATCGGCTGTTACTCTCTTCCTCGACTCCCCTCTATCCCTCGCAAGTTTCTCGGATCCTCTCCAGTCCTGTCCCATTTCTCCAAGATACTTGCAAATCTCATCGTTCCATTTTTTTCGTGGTCTACCCCTCGTGTTCCTTTTAATTTTTCCCATTTTCCACACTCTCATGGTCAGTCTCGTGCAAGACATTCTGCATTCATGTCCAAACCATCGCCATATATTTTCCCCTATCCTTTCTTCTACAGGTTTTACCCCCAATCTCTTCTTAATTATTTCCTTGTTTGATATTCGGTATTAGTCCTACAGTTCTTCTCAATATCCTTATCTCACAAGTCTGTATTCTTCCTCTCTGATGTTCATTTAGCTTCCACATTTCGGAGCCATATGTTAAAATTGGGATGCATAGTGCATTATGTACTCTAATCTTAGTCTCTGTTTTCATTTATCTCTTGTTAAATTCTTTCTTAATTAGTGAATAATATAATCTAGTGTTGGCTTTTAATCTTTCTTCTATTTCTATTACTATCTTTCCATTTTCTGCTATAGCTATTCCTAAGTATATAGATTGTTTAACCTGTTCCAGTTCTGTGTTTTCTAATCTAGTTCCTATGTTCTTGTGTTTTCTAGATACCACCATTATTTTTGTTTTACTTCGGTTTATTGACAGTTTACTTTTGCCCAGCTTCTGGTACCAAACATTTAAGTTATACTGAAAGTCTTTTTCTCTTTTCTCAAGCAGTATTATATCATCCGCAAAAGCCAAATTATTAATTTCTACCCTTTCTAGATAGAAGTGTCCCCATGTTGTTGCCTTTATTCTTTTGTTACACTTTTTAATTATCGCGTCCATTACTATGTTAAACAGATGGGGGCTTAATATTCCTCCCTGTCTCACTCCAGATGCAGTTGTAAACCTTTGGGATACTATATTTTTTGTTCGGGCATAGTTTCTAGTTTCTAAGTACAGATTTGAGATACTTCTAATTATTTCCTTATTTACATTATATTTATTCAGTATTGTCCAAATCTGCCTTCTATTTACTGAGTCGAAAGGCCTTGAAATATCTATAAAATATACATATATGGTTTCGTCTGTCTCTATTGTTCTCTCAATTAATTGCTGTAATACAAAGATTACATCGTTTGCTCCTCTGCCTGGCCTAAATCCGTTCTGTGCATCATCCAAGTCGTTCTCGATCTTTGCTTTTAACGTTTCCGTTAATATGCTTTCATATATATTTTCTGTTGAACTCAGTAAGGATATGCCTTTATAGTTTTCACAATCTCTTGTGTCTCCATTCTGGAATATCGGAAGTATTACCGCTAATTGCCAGTCTGCCGGACCGGAATATTTAAATGGTTGCCAGTCCGGAATACTTAAACGGTGTAAGAAAGGGCTTGTAAGAGTCTCAACTCATTGGATATATAGGGTGATTTTTTAGTACGTCCGAACTTTAAATTCAAATAAAACAATAATCAAATTAGATGCTTTGAAACCTTTTTATTTTATGTGAAATAACATTTAATCGGATTAATGTTTGGAGAAATGTCTGCCGCGGCTACTTCTGATAAAGCGCGTTCTATCAATCTAACTTCCGACCAATTTTTTCTTATCTTCTATAGAAACTTTGCCAATAGATTTTAGGAATAGTTTTCGATAAAAATTGCAGCAAATTGGGTGTACGTAACATGTTAAATTCAGTGGATTAGGAGAAGTGAAACAACGTCATATCAGGCGAATCTACAGCTTGTGGAATTATTTGCTTATGTACAGAGATGCGGAAGAATTCTAAGGTAAAATGTGTGCATTTTCAAGATTGAAAAATTGATCTACTATTGAATGTAGGTCTTCTCCATATTCAACCATTTCATTTTATCGGTGATCTGCGGTGATCCAGTTTATCGCCATGCGTTTTCTTATTTCATCTTGCTAGCGAATATTTGGTCATATGCATCATATGAGCCTCGCTCACCTTTCGTTCTGCAATTGTGCTAAAATCTGTCCATTACCTCTTAAGTTAAGAAACTCTATGTAAGATATCTAAAATGTTTGTTTGAGCTTCTATTCAATCGTTCATCTTAAGCTCATTCAGTACATTAATTCTCAGTATTTGTCTTTCTGGGCCTTTTTGTACTTTGCTAGTTTTTTTGGCTTTGTAGCTTGATAAATCGCAAGTTTCTGTACCGTAAATTATTAAGGGTCAGGTGTACTGGTTATAGACCTTAGTTTTCAATGAATATGATTTTTAGAAATAGCTTAGCTTACTGCAAGTACACGTCTTAGTAGTTGTAATCCCTAAGTATCCCAAAGGGTATCGTCGAAGAGGATGTTAACTTGTATCATAATATTATGTAATATTCAAGGCTTGTTATTCTTGTTGTTGTCCTATTTTCCGAGATCTTTCGTTAATTCATTGATGATGTTTTGTAATTCAATGGGTATACTCTACTGTATAACTGTATGTAATAAAAAATGCGCTGCTAAAATACGAATTATATGAAAACATACACAAGAGGGAACGATGTACTTTTAATTTGTTTTAGTATCCAAGTTTCGCATCCGTATAATGCGGTTGGTCTTACTGTTTTGTACAGTCGTAATTTTACTTATTTTGATATTGGTTTGTCGAATGTCACTATTTGACACTATGTCACTATGTCACTATTTGACAATGTCACTATTTGACACACACAGTATTCACCAGATATGCTATCGTGTGACACTTTTATTCCCAATTTCAAATTTCCACTTTGTCGAAGACATTTTGAGTTCATTCTAGCAATAAAAAGTAAATTTGCAGAAACAACTGAAGACCATACTGGAAAGCATCTATAAGAAATGTTTGAACGATTGGATTATTCGTAGGCCAGTGTAAATGGGACGACACAATTAACTTCCAATGTTTTGTGTTGTGTTGAACAATTTCCCATATTTATTTTAAAGAATATATGTGTTTAATATAACGACTATTTTCAATTTTTCTCCATTGCATGTACTACACAAACATGATCGAAAATTTTGCGAATGAAGTGATTTTTGTTAACCAAATATATAATTAACGTAACATCTGTAACAATGCCACTAACAGTATTGCCAATCTAACTAATCAAAAGACCTTTGGCTGTTTGAATGAACCAGTTCCCCTCTAAAATATTTTACTAAATTGAAAAAAATCCAATTCATTAAATATTCGTCACGAATTTCGTTTCGCAAACTAACCGGAGAGAATACTGTTTTTATTTTTTTGCACCGCACATTTTTGTTTCCTTTATTTTCGTTATATGTTTTATGACAAACGTCTCGGCGGAATTTAATCGAAAGAACTTTTACCGGAAGGCAGAGCACAGAAGTTGTTTTGCCAATTTAAATGAATTCAAATTACCCCCAAAAGCTGGGAAGTTGAGAAATATAGAGGAAAACGAAGGAAGAGGGAGATAGAGAAAGAGAGAGAAAAAAACTGCCGAAAATACAAATTAAATTTTTGTATTACAGAGTTGGGTGTATTCCCATGGTTCAGTAGCCAATTGAGATCGGAGAGTTTAATAAAAAAAGTTAAACAGGCCACGTTTCCATAAATCTCTATTATTTCGGATTAAACAATACAGTAATCGATTTATACGTTAATTGAAGCTCAATGGACCATTTATCGTTTATCGGTTTTTGGGAAAATTTGATTAACATGGAAATAAAAATGGTATCTTTGAAGGGCTTTTAACATTAATTAGTTAGTTGACGAACAAGCGCAATACATTCATCAACCTTTGAAAGATAAAAGAATGTCAAGTTTTATTTTATGCCCTCTAGAGAAAGAGTGGAAATATTGGTATCTGTATTTTTTCGTGTTTAAAACATTTCATATCTGCTAAAAATGTGAGCAATATTATACCAAAAAATTTTAACAACCAATAAAAAATTGTTTAATATCAAACTATATTTTTTCCCTAAACTCTTTCAAAAGGAATGGATCAAAAATTGCCTAAAATACAATTGCTCCACAAAAAAATATATCCTGGTAAGGTCTGTTTCAAGATACTTCATTGTCCTTCGGCACAATGTTAATTGCCCCAATAAATCTCAATAAAAATATTCCTAATTTCTTAAAAGGCGCCAGAGCCGGTGGTTTAACTTCTGAATAATTTTGGGAAAAATAAAATAAAGTTAAATTATGCTTAAATTATTATTATTATTATCCTGTATGACTAAAACATTGTTTATTGGTTTGTGTATTTTGAATTTATTAGTACAATAAAAATAAATAAATAAATAAATAAATGTATCTATTAGTACAATAAAAATTATAACTTGAATTTAATTCGGATTCGCTCTCACTGTCACTTTGATCTATATTAATAATGTGGTTTTATATTATTAGTAAATGTTACATAGGAATCTTCTGGTTAATCGAATTTACCTAACTTTCTTTTTAATGTTACAGCACTTGCATTTACAGTCGGAGAAATATTTTCTGCTCTAACATTGGATTGTACCTGATGCCACATATGCTCAATTGGATTAAAAATACAGTAATACGGGGGAAGGCATAAAACCGTATGTCCCATATCGGCAGCAATGGTATCACATACATATTCCTTTCTAATATTAAATGTCTTTAATATTTCTAGATCACATTTTTTATATGTATTTTCGAAGTATATATCGTTTTTTAACATAGAGTTCTTAATTTCCAATTTAGTGTTATTTGCATTAGGAACTTTATTTTTTTGGCGGTTATGATAACTATCATTGTCCATCACAATTACGCTTTCCTTAGGCACATTGGGCAAAAGTTTATTTATAAACCAATGTTCAAAAAGTTCTGCTGTGGTGTCGTCATGGTAGTCCAAAGATGATTGTTTAATATTTTTGGAGGACAACCGTAAACAATTTGGAACCGACACATCTTCAGAACCAGCATGTAAAATTGTAATTATTTTTCCCTTGTTCGCTAGGGCTTTGATTTGGCATTTTATTGATGTATCTACCCATCCTTTTGCTGACGTCTCAAGTGTATCGAACCATGTTTCATCAAAGTAGATAATGGCATGATTTTCTAATCTGTATTTTTTATAGAGTTTAAGAAATCAAACCGCCATCGCCGCAATCGTTGTGATTCTATTAATATTTGTTTTTTTTAATGGTCCGATATGCAAACCCATTTTAGATAATATTCTCTGGAAGCTAGTTCTGCTGCAAAGAATGTTGGTTTCATCTTTCCTTAGTCGCTGTTGCAATGAATGCAATGTAGGCTCAGTTTGCGCTTCATACATAGTATAAATTTTTCTTCGAATAAAGTCTTTGTCGCTTTCGTCAACACATTTACTTTTACCAAAATCACTACGGATTTTTTTGGCTATAATTGGCTTCGTCACAGTATCTTTAACTGTAGACGACGAAGTTTTCGTTAATGAAGACGTTTCTGCTGCGGCTGTATTTACATTAAGCCCCCTATTCAATAAACAAAAACACACATTTTTAACAATTTGCTTTTTAGCATCGGGCGATAAATGTTTTCTTTTAAAATTAGCACTACCGGAGGTACAATGATCACAATTAGCTTGCGAAGAACGCCACATTTTTAGCACGGTTGGAATAACAAAAAATACGATCGAAATTATAGAACTGCATTGTTTAAGAAAATAATGCGAACTAAACTAAAATATTTCGAAACTACTAAACCAGGTATAAAATTAATGTTATCTTTTTACCTTTTATTTTATTAGGCCCGGCACTGTTTACGTTTCTTGCTACTTTGCCGGGTTTCGTTACGTTAGGAGTTGTTAAGAGTTTATTGAAGCCATTCGGTCAACGAAATATCTTGAAACGCACTATATCGGAAACGTATAAAATAAGTTTGGATATTTTTATGTACTCATTCTAAAAATACTTTGCTGCTTTTCGTAGCAGCTTTAGTTTTTCAGATATAATACGACAACATTTACTATTCATAATAGGCAGAATTAATGAAATATAAATATATTGGGAGAAAAATATTAATAGGTGTTTCGATTAATAATGTCGATTTTGGTATAAGATGGTGTTACTTATACATTTGTTGGTATAGACTTGTTGGTCTATAACATTTTGGAGGTTTAAATATAAGCCATCAAAAGCCAGTTCGTTATTAATTGTCATTATGCAAAAAACATTTTTCATAACTTTGAATGTGTCGAATTATGTACGAGAAAAAGACGTTTTGCAGGGAAGTTTAATAACCTTCTTTTATTTGAAGAAAACGGCTACTGAAAGTTATCGATTGTTCGTTGAAGCTTATGGTGAACATGCTTTAGCCAAAACAACTTATGAACGATGGTTTAAATACTTTAAAAGTGGTGATTTTGATATAAAAGACTAGGAGCGTCCTTGACAACCGAAAAAGTTTGATGATGTAGATGTACAAGCATTGTTGGAAGAGTTAACTCATACGTTGATACAATTGGCAGAGATATTGAGCGTTGCCCAATCCACCATTTCCAAACATCTACATGCACTGGGAAAGATTCAGAAGAAAAATGGGTTCAATTTGAATTGAAGGAAAGAGACATTGAAAGGCGAAAAACCACTTGTGAAATTTTGCTACCAGACAGAAAAGAAAAGATTTATAGCATCCACTGGTTACAGGTGATGAAAAGTGGATTTACTTTGACAATCAAAGTGCAAAAAAATATGGGTAGACTAAAGCCAACCTTCAACACTGAACAAGCCCTTTCGATCTACAAGCAAGAGCGATATCATTTGCGTAGCATAATTTCATTTAACTAGTACTTGGAAGGTCAGAATTATAAAGACTAAAGAGAAGAGGGGCCAGGACTGAGCCGTATTGCAGACCATTATTTAATGCCTTTGTTGTACTTTTGCTTTCACCCAAGAAAACCTGAAAGTTTCTGTTGCATATCATGTTATTAATAAGAGTTAGAGTTGTTCAGCACTTAATCACTTTGAGGAGTTTACACATAATCCCCTCCCTCCAGATTGTAGTAAACTGCCGTTAGATCGATGCAGGTCACATATCTTAAGTATGAGCAATATAATAATAAAATATATAATGTAAAAATGAGAATTACAATTCACTACTTCCACATGCATTTCAGATGGATTTCTAGTAGACCTAGGAGATTTAAGTAAAGAAGAAGATGAACTCTTCCAGAACATGATAATAGACAAAATTAATTCAACCTCATGAAAATGCTTTAAAATGATATAAGAATGTGTATTTTTTGTAAAAAATATCTTGAAAAAATACGACAATTGAGTGAGAAGTAAGTGATATTAAGTAACGAAATATTGCCATTTTGGTCGAATATCGATTTATTTTTCAACACAGTATCCATTCATCTTTTTTAGAACTTTCATACATTCGAACTTGCAAATCCCTCATCTGATTCGAAGATGATCTCTTCATTTTATGAGGTTTTTTTTTCAGTTTTATTTCTTCATATCTGGAGACAGAAGTTGAAGATGGCGAACAACGGAGAATAAGGTGGATTCGATATTAATTCATACCGCAAACTGATTAATTTCGCTGTTAAAACGCGGACAAATAGGCGAATGCATAGACATGGTGAAACAACGTGTTTTTCATAAGGGTTTTTTCTATTAACTCTTTCTAAAATTTCATGCAACGTAATATTTTCCTGAGATCGTCATTCCCTTTTTGAAATAGTTGATGAAAGTCATACCATGCTAATTCCAGAAAAGAGATGTCATGACGTTTCTGGTCGATGAAAGCGTCTTCGTCTTCTTCGGGGCACGTTCGCAAGATAACATCTACTGTTTTAACTTTTTCTTCATTCGTTTTTTCCATTTCAGGAAAAATACCGAACTTATGAACTTTCGACGATTGTCAAAACAAAATTTAATGTCATATCTGTTTGAAATTCATGCAGAGTTACTAGAAAGAAAACTATTTAGAAATATAATCGTCATTGTGATCGCACCGCCATCTATCTGAAAGCTATGTGACTTTTCACTATATCCTTGTATTATTGTTACTTTTTAACATACATTAATACTAACAACTCAAAATGCATGTTTAAAAATTAATATTTTATTATGGAATTATCGACTTATCTAAAAAAATAAAGTAAATATAACGTACATTGGAAATTAAATCATATAAACCCAATTTGACAAAATTGTTGGTTTTTGCGCCCCAAAATGCCCTTAAAATACTTACGAAATCGAAGGCACAAATTTGTATAATTTTTTGTAAATCCAGTTGTATACATAATACGACAAAAATATATACCATATATTGTGTAACAATAATACCATAAGCTGTTTAGTGGTTGTTTTAATATGGAATTATTTTTATATAATTATATTGTATTATGATTAATTATAAATGGGTCCGAATATAATAATGTTTACTTCATTTTCAATTATTTCCCAATTTTACTACCAAAACAAAATTTAGTAATTTATTTGATACAAAAGAGAATGAACATAACATTTGATACCAATTTGATTGATGATAATGGTTTTGGTTAATATATTAAGAATAATGATGGGGTTTCTTACAGCAGGGAATTATAAACAACATTGTACCGTATCGAACAGCCTATATAATTTTCTTCGCTTTATTTAAAAATAGTCATTTTGTAACACATTTTTTCTATTCCTCAGTAATGTAATCAGACATATTTTTATTTAACTGCTGCGTAAATAAAGAAACTCTGCTATAATATTGGAGGAAGAAAATCTAAGTGAAACTATCGGACCATTACATATTTAAAATGTTACTGTTTGATATTAAACTGGCTAGGAAGTTAATCGTCTACTAAATGATCTTGCTGTAAACTGCAGGGTACTGCTGTATGTAATATATAAATAAAAATATATACTCTATCTGTATCTATACGTAAAGAATAATTTTTTTAATGCGAAATTTAGATTCAAACAGAAAAACATCCAAATTAGATGCATCGAAACTATTTATTTTATGTAAAATAATATTTAATGGCATTAGTGTTTGAAAACAATTTCGGAGAAATGTCCACCTAGGCTACTTCTGTCAAAGCGCATTCTGTCAATCGAATTTCTGACGACTTTTTTAAGCAATTGGGATCTTATGTCCGGAATTGTCCGAGTTATGTTGGCTTTCAAAACGTCAATAGTTGCTGGTTTATTGGCATAAACTAAAGATTTAACATAACCCCAGAGAAAGTAATCAAAAGGCGTTAAATCACATGTCCTTGGTGGCCAATTAACAAATCCGTTCATAGAAATAATTTCCTCACGGAATAGTTCCATCGATAAATCGATTGTTGCCTTGATTGTATGACATGTGGAGCTTGATTGTATGACATGTGGATCACTTTATAATGATCCCGTTTAACGGTAGCGTGCTTTCCAACTGGTTTTTAAAGAAATACGGCTCAATGATGTCACCGGCGTACAATCACTGTATTTTTCTGGCAACAACGATGATTGTTAGATCATTTGCGGATTATTTTCACTCCAAATGCGGCAGTTTTATTAACGTAACCATTTAATCGAAAATTAGCTTCGTCGCTGAAACAAAATTCTGCAGTTAAATTGTGTGTCAAGTTGCAAATGATTCTGAGCCCCTTCACCGAACACACGACACAAACTATGGTCTTACGGCTTGAGTTCGTGCATAAGCTGGATCTTGTAAGGCATCAAACCAAGATCTTTATGCCGACTTTTCCACATATTCGAATAACAGCCCAACTTCCTGCGAACGGCGACGAATTGTTTCTTCAACTCACAGTTTTTTGTCTTGTTTTGGTTTTAATATTGAGCAGCGTGAAAAACATTTGGAATTTGTCGATAATTTTGCAAATACATCGCTCGGTTAGGCGATTATGTGCTCTATAAGTTTGGTGCACAGAACACTGATTTTGATAACAAAATTCGACAATTTGCAAACATTGATCTAATGTTAAACGTTCCATGATAGTTTGCTAGACTATGCTGAATAATTTTGATACTAGAGGCGCGCAAACTTAGTTCTATTGACAGCGACCGGCACACAAATTCGGGTATATATAAATAAATTTATATCATCACCTGTTTCTTTGCTGCACCCTGAATTTCCCACTCGATAATAGTAATAATAAAGCATTCTTAAAAATGTTCATTACACTTTTCTTTTTGAGGATGATTGTGGCATTTTCTTGATAGGAATTCAGACTAATTTGTATAAATAAAACAAAGTTGTCTAATTTTCACTTATATTTTTCTTTAAAACATAACGCGTTTTGCTACAGTGTAACTTCTTCGGATAGTTGACAAAGAAATAACTTTTCTCCTTTATGGCTTGATAGTCTCTCAAGGGTTTTCGCCTCCCCTAGGGGTATCCAGATCTTTGTTTTTTACATGGAGTGATGACCACCCGTATCCATAATCTCTATAATCTAGTCTTAGAGGGATATCGTCTTTTGTTTTATCGTTTTTTCGGCTCTTCCGTTATCCTTGCACACACCTTTCTCTCTCTCTCCTTCCCTTTCAAATCTGTTATTCTTATATCTTGCAGATTCATCCTCACTCTCTTACCCCATCTTTTTCTGGGATTTTCCCTCGGCCTTGATGCCTCCATGCCCCTTCCCAATATTTTCTCGCTCGCTCTTTCGCTGTCCATTGTCTCCACATATCTCCCCCCAAACTCTTTTTTACTTCATTTTATTTCTTTCTTTGCATCTAAACTTTTAAAGATTATTCGAGTTCTTCGTTTCATCTAATTCTCCAAATTCCTTCGGATTTGATGGAGCCATATATTTTTCTTAAGAACCTAACGATAGTTCATCTTTGAGTCCACGTTTCTTACCCGTATAATACTATTGGTCTCATTATTGTTGAATATATCTTAATTTTTGTATTCCTCGATATTGATTTAAATTCCAAGATGTTCTATAGAATGAAAACACTTTTGTTTACCGCCATTATTCTTGTTGCAATATCTTCCAACCTTTATTTGTTAGTCGTAATTACTGCGTCTACATATTTATATGTATTCACTTTTTCAAAACGTCTTTTATTTATTGCGAGGTCAATATCCATTTAATGTTCCTTTCTTTGTTTTGTTGACCTCATGTTTTTTTGATTTGTTAGTTTTATTCTTAGACCCATTCGTGGCACGGCCTCTTCGATCTGCCTACACATCTATTCTAATTTTTCTTTCGTTCTACACATTATGTTAATATCATCTACATACGTTAAGATTTGGTAATGTCTAGTGAATATAGGCCATTTAATAATAATTCGTATTCTCATTAATATTTCCAGTGTGAAATTGAAAAAAGTAGTCGATAGTGGATCACCCCAGTTAGTTCTTCTGAAATATAGAATATACGAGGGGTATTTTTTAAATAAAGTCTGTGAAAGTGAAAATGAAGCGCAATCGCTGCAGTGCGCTTGCTCCCAGCATGCTTTGCACGCGTTTAAGCGGCATTTGCAGCCGTATCGTCTATTTGCTGAGCTGTAAAGTTTATAATGTTTAAGAAAATTGAGTCGTCCGCCGCCTGTGAGATACGATCTGCAATTAGATTTGTGAGTGCAAGAAACTTGGCAGCAGCGAAAATTCATCGTAAGATTTGTGAAGTTTACAGTGATAATGCTATGAGTGACAGTAAGGTTTGAAAGTGGATGAGAATGTTCAAGGACGGGCGGGTTAATGTGCATGATGAGCCACGCCCTGGCCGACCTTCTCTGATTTCTGAAGATTTGGTTCGTGATGTTGACAACAAAATCTGAGAGAACCGACGATTCACGATTTCAAAGCTATCAAGTTTCATGGTCAGTTATGTGCACCATTGTTTCGGAAAAACTGAATTATTGAAAATTGTGTCCTCGATGGATTCCAAGACTGCTTTCTGGCTATTACAAAACAAAGAAATTGGGCTATGCTTTATCGTTTTTGATTCGATATAATCAGGGAGGAGATAAATTGTTAGACCACATCGTTACAGGAAATGAGATTTGGTTCGTGATGTGGACAACAAAATTTGGGAGAACCGACGATTCACAATTTCAAAGTTATCAAGTTTCAAGGTCAGTTTTGAACACCATTGTTTCGGAAAAACCGAATTATTGAAAATTGTGTTTTCGGTGGATTCCAAGACTGCTTTCTGACAATCACAAAACAAAGAAATTGGGCTGTGCTTTATCATTTTTGACTCGATACAATCAGGGATGCGATGAATTGTTAAACCATATCGTTACAGGAAATGAGACTTGGGTGTCTCACATGACTCCTGGTCCAAGCAGCAGTGAATGGAATGCGACACACATCGTCGCTAACCAGAGTGAAAGTCAAACAGAGAATTTCAGCACGAAAGATCATGACAACTGTCTTTTGGGACAGGAAGGGGATTTTGTTAGTGGATTTTATGCCGAGAGGTACCATCAATTCTGATGCGTATTGTGTCACCTTGAGAAAACTCCGGCGAGCCACACAGAACAAGCGGCATGGGCTATTGTCTTCCGATGTGATATTGTTCCATGGCAGTGCAAAGCCACATGTTTCTGCACAAATACAAGGTCTAATCAGGTCTTTTGGATTGGAAGAACTGGATCATCCTCCTTACCGTCCAGACCTTGCACCCAGTGATTTTCACTTGTTTTGGTACTTAAAGTGGTCAACGGTTCAACGATAACGAAGAAGTTAAAATTGCAGTCATGGATTGTGCTTCTTCACCGGCGGCAGATTTCTTAGAGGTCGGAATAAAAAAACATGTTGAGCGGTATGATAAATATTTGAACCAAAATGGAAATTATGTAGAAAAGTAGACAAAAGTATGTAGAATATGGAAAAATATGTTAAATATATTTATAGTATTTTTCTTCTTACTAAAACCGGACCTTATTTACATAATATACCTCGAATTATATGGATTCTTTTTAGGTTTGATTTTTAATCCTCAATTTACTTTGGTATGTTTTATAGATAGTTTTATTAAGTTTAATAATTTCTGTGGTATTTTTAGTTATTTCGTCCGTTATGTAACTTCTATGTATAATCTTTCTGATAAATGAGGCGTACGCTTGCTCTTATCTATAAATGGTGAAAATCAATATTATATTCGTAGAAATTTTCTAATATCTTTCTTAGTACAAATATTTGATCAATCGTTGATTGTCCCCATCTGAATCCTTCTTGATATTGCCTACATTTTCTTCCATTTCTACATCTAGCCGACCTCTTAGTAATTTGAAAAATATTTTGTAAATCTCATTTAATAGCCATATTCTTCTGTAGTTTTATATTCTGATCTGTTACCGTTCTTATATATTGGGCAAATTGTTATTATTTTCCAGTCGTTTGGTACTTCTTTTTGTTCCCACGTATACTTTATTAGTTGGTAAAATTGTTTCTGCAGTGATTGCCCTAGATACTTAATCATTCCTATCGCAATCTAATCTTTCCCTGGAGTCTTGTTATTCTTCATTATCTTTATTGACTTCTGTCAATTCCTCGAATGTAAATGATGCTGTGTCAACTTTTATTTCCTCTTCTGTCACGACAATTACACTTTTATAAATATAAATTGAAAATTAATATTCGGTTAGTGAAAATTGTTTGAATGAATCAGTACCAATATTTTCTAATTATAAAAAATTATTTCTAAAATACCAAAATAAAAAATAATTTTTTTATAGTGATAGCCTCATCTCTAATTTCTCTTCCCTTCGGATATATCATCTTTAAAATATTTAACTAAATTGAAAAAATTCCATTTCATTAAAAATTTGTCACGATTTCTGTTCCGCGAGCTGGGCCGAAAAATACAGCTTTTGTTTTTTTTTAACGAAATTGTATCATTTTTTTCCTTTATTTTCGCTATATGTTTTATGACAGACGTCTCCGTGGAATTTAACCGAAAGAACTGCTGCCGGAAGGCAGAGAACAGAAGTTGTTTTGCCAATTTAAATGAATTCAAATTACCCCCCAGGAAGATGTGGGTTGAGAGAACGAGATAGAGAAAGAAAGAAAAATCTGTCGTAAATACAAATTAAATTTTAGTATAACAGAGTTGGGTGTATTCGCATGGGCGAGTAGCTAATGGGGTATGGATATTGTTATATAGAATCAAACAGGTTACCTGTAAATAAATCTTTATTAACTTGATGGCGGATTAAACAGAGCAAGAAATTATTTATGTTTTAGTTGAAATTCAGTTATTCATTACCAATCGTTTCACATTTCTTGGAAATATTTGTGTATAAAAAATATAAATATAGAGCATGTAAGGTAAAGTACTTTCGTAAATTTAACCATTCTTAAAATTTTATGAACAAAAAGTTTTCTTTTCTCAAACATATATCTAAAATCTAACCATTTCTATGAAAAACAGGTCAATTTTTTTTAACTATTGACGACGTAGGCAATTGTTATTTTGAATGTCATGTTTAATTAAATCGAAATTCAGATTTTGTTGCATTGTTGAAATTACTAGTACTAATTTTTCACTCTGTAACACGTTTTAAATGATTCACATCACATTTGAAAATATATTATTATAGCCGGGTCACCGAACAAATATGGTAATAAAATTGGGGACGGACCCAAAAAATGACTTCCGTGACTTTACGTACTTCCTGGTCATTTTTCGACCATTTTTTTAAATCTTTCGACCATTTCCTTGGTGACTTATTAAAGAGAGCCCGTTTATATTATTGCTATATCTCTTCGGTGGCCCGATTATAATTGTTTTATTAAATTAACTGTTCAAAGTATCCACCATCCCATTCCCGATGAAAGAAGCTTCGTCCATTGATAAAATATTGAAGAAAAATTGAAAGAAATTTGGTTTATTTTTATTTTGGCCAATAAACCATTCACATTATTTTTGTCTGTGTGAAAAATCAGTGAGTAAGGGTACTTATACCTTTTGTACATGATAAAGGTAGAGTAATTGCTTTTTTAGTGATCAATGTACAATCCAATGGGAAACTCCAACTCCGCGCAACACTTCAAGTTTTTCTGATAGAATCCTCTTCAACAAGATGTTGTAGCGTTTACAAATTATTGGCCGTTACAGGTAAGATCATTATGTGCGAGTCTTAATTGAGAGCGCTCCGGTATCGTACAGGACAAGATCGAGATAGTCTAACATCACATTCCGTTAAATGTATGTAGAATAGCTGCCCAAGCCATACTGAGGCTTAATTTTTGGTATTCTTATGGAGGGTTTTATGATCCGGTAATTAGAGAACCCAGTCCATTAGGGACCAAGCTGTTAGAAAGCCAGTCATATTACAGCCCAGACATTACCGAATCCGGTCATTTTGAGGCCTACTTTTTGCAGTACCCAGTCGAGGCAAAATTCAGACTTTTTGAAGACCCCCCGCATTCAAGACACGAAATTTCCAGTAAACGAACTCATTAGTAACTGGATGGTCCAAAAGTTGGATGAACGGGCAGCGTAACAAAGAAGATAAGGCCTGATAAAATGATATTTTTTTATTGCGTTAATATTATTTTCGATTCTTTTACTTTAAGTGCTTATTATTCTCACTATGACCAGATAAAAGACAGCGTATCATTCAATCTGATTTACTTCAGTTTGCTTTAACATATTTTGATTAATCTATTTGCGTACATTTAATTTCATTTTCTATAATTAGTATAATTTTAGTAGGTTTAAAATAACCTAATTTGAGATCATTGTAAATCAGAAAAGTAGTTTTTTTAAGATAGGAAAACACGTTAGGATCTGCAATTTTTTTGGCACGTTTAAGATAGTGGAATTTTAGTGGACCACACCACTAAACCTTTTGATTTTTTATTGCCATTTTATTTTTATTTTTTTGTTCTGTGTGTTGTTTCCTGGGATTGTGTTTGTGCTTATTAAATGTATAATATTACTGTTGAGTTATTATAAAAAAATAGACCCTTTCGCAGTTTTAGGGTTTATTTATACCAAGAATAATTTAAAGGAACCAGGTGATGCCCTCTTGACGTGCCTCAACGATTCATCCGAGACTTACGCCTAGATGCCTCCAGTGAACCGCTGCCATCGCTGCAGCCAGAAACTTCAATTTTTTTTATTAAAAGCAAACATTTGGTTACAATGTAAAATTTGTTCTTCAAGTTCAGGACTGATTTCTCGCTGCCGCCCACATTCTTGACATTTTGAAACTACACTACCCGTATGTAAAAGTAAATGTAAAGAAACTTGGACAAAACGACACATAAATACGCTCAACTCGTTCGGAATTTTGGAAAGCTTCTACGTAAATACAAAACATATCGTGATTTTTATCTGTAGGAATTTTTTTTTTGTTGAGAGACATGTAAATATGCAAGGAAAAATCATGACGCACGAGGAAACGCAGAAGTAGCGAACCTACCCCACCCGTGGGTATGTTGCGATTTCGCTTTCAACTTCTTGTTATACTCCGTAGTTTACAACGTTAATTTAAAGTTTAATTTTAATAAATTAATTACATATATTGAATTATATATTTAAGAACAAAAAATAAATATATAATTTTGAAAGTAATACATTTTTTAATTTTTTTTTTTGGTCCGGAGCAAGACGAAATATCACAGTAGAAATGATGAAATATATGAGAAATGACAAAGGGAGAATTTTTGTCACTACTAAACGATATCATAACAGAAAAGAAAATATTAACAGACTGAAATATGGGTATAATATTGTCATTGCTTTAAAAAGGAGATATTAAACAATGTAAAAACTGCAGAGAATCACACTAACAAGTTTATCTGGAAAAATATTTAAGAAAAACTGTTAAGAAAATAAATCGAAATCTATATTTGTTTCATTGCCCTGAAAAAAGCATTTAATAGAGTAAAAAAAAGGTTGTCTGGAAAAGTCTAAAGAGAAAACGAGAAGAAGAGGGAGTAATAAAAATTATCAAGAACTTATACAACAATAAGTATAAAGTAAGAACGCATAACAAGGAATCCACATAACTGGGGATAAAAATAGGCCTAAGATGGGGCTGCGTACTGAGTAAACTGTCATTTTCAGTAGTTATTGACGATGTAAAAAATAGCAAAGCAAATTTTCCACATGTCATACAGCCAACGCAACATTCGATTTATTGAGGGAACAATTCGGTGAGAAAATTATTTCGAGGAACGAACCTGTTAATTGGCCGCCAAGGTCATGTGATTTAAGGCTTTTAGATTATTTGGTCTAAGCCGATAAACCAGCAACTATTGACGCCATGAAGCCAACATAACTCTGAATTCTACAGACATAAGATCCCAATTGCTTGAAAAACTGGTCGAAAATTGAAATATTCCATGTAAAGCAAAAAAATTATTTAATTCTCATATTTGTTTCCCCTTCAATAAGCTTAAAAGTTACTGCCAATAAATTAAAATTTATTATTATGGTTTTTTTATTATGATTAACAGAACTTATAAATTAAATAAATTTATAGTTATATGTATATATTTCTCACAATTATATAAAAGATGGTAAGACAAAAATAATAAAAAATAAATGAAAAATAAAATTTTTTGTATAAAAGATATTTATAGTTCATTTATAATTCTTAGCATTTTTTACACATTTAAATTATGTCCAGTTTTTAGAAGATTTGAAATTATTAACAAATTAATAGTTCAAATTAAAGAATAATTTGTTCACGAAACACAATTTCACTCAAATTTATAGAGCATACAAAATGAAACATGGATATATTAAAATCGTTAGCAAAACTAGGGAATTAAATTAAAAAAGGAAACAAATGGTCTGGTTTCCCATAAATCTGCGTCATTTAATTATGGTCGAAACCGTACAAACTATTTTTCCATTAGGAAAGGACAATGGGTCATTTGCCATGTTGTTTGGTTTATCAGCGACCAGCGAGCGGTGTCCATTCGTCACAATTTAAACTGGGAGAGTAGGGAAAGACCGATAATTTACAACTACTGGTAATTATCATGTGAACGTTCAGAATTATTGACTGGATCGCATCAGTCATAGCTGAAATTAGAACAAATCTGTTTTAGAAGTTAGATATAGTGCAGTGGCCTAACAACGTCTATACGAAAGGAATGAATTATTGTCCCCTTGTCAAGAGGGAACGTTTGAAACAATTTTGTTTTTGAATATAGCATTTTCAAAAAGAATTCTTCTATTGAAACCTTCAGATGAAACACTAAACCCGAAGAGATTTACCACTAAATATCAATTAACTTTTTTTCTCTTTTTAACTTCTCGATATTAAAACATCGTCGAGAAGTTAAAAAAAGTGATTTTAATGGTAAATCTCCTCGAATTTTCTGTCGTAGTTTTAAAGAAGCGGTGAGCTTTATGCAAACATTCCATGTATAGAACTTTTGATTCTGAATCAAATATATAAAGCTAGGTATCCTAATAAAAATTGCATTTTCTAGCTTGGTGGAAAATGAATTAGCGTGTTTGTCCATACTAACATTGTCATTTTAACCTTCAAGCGCGCGTGCCATTCCGAATCGACCGAACTTGATACATTTTCGGTCATAAAATCTTACATCTACTTGACAAGTATTTCCCATCGTTAGCAGCTTCTTATAGGTTCACTACGAAGACAAAAGTCTGTCCTGTACGCGGCCCGCGAGATATAAAGAACATTTGTTTCAGTGGCAGCGTAAACGTTGATTAAATTACGCGCACCCGATGTTGAAAAAATTACGTGCGACGCTCTTTTTTGCCTGTTTTGCGTTTTGAATATTTACTTTATGCTGGTAAACAACCAGATTGATCATAAAATTTCACTTGTGGGATCATTGCGAGAAAAAAAAAATCAAGAAAAAGTAACCCAATGCTTCACAGCAAAAAGCAAACCTAAATATTGTTGTCAATTCTGATTTTCTGGCAGTGTAGTATTTCTGGCTACACTTGTGTCGTATGTGTTGAAAAAAAAATAGATCTGTGATATTACTATAATCACTTGATTGTGCAGCTAAAATAGATGAAAGTACAAATGAAAAACGGAAGCCAAACATCCTAACTTATTATAATAAAACAAAAAGTAAATAAAGTAGTTGAGAGTTAATAAAACAAATAAAGTAGTAGTAAACTAAAAAAGGTGAAAATATTTACGTGACTTTTTTGTATTACGTATTTGGAGTATATATAGAAAAGATCTACGATAGCCAACTGTCCCAGAAAACTCAAAAGAAAATTTAGAGGCCCCTTAAACATAAGTGAGGGAAACTCATATAAAGAACCAGGAACCAGTTCCAGGGCATGTAGAGGAAAGTGAAAATATGTCCTGCTAGAAAGAGGAGACAATCCAAGACACAATGTGCAGTTTGTATGAGGAATCTTTGCCAGGACCACACTACATTCCTTTGCAATGAATGTTACCGTGACGGCGAGGCTGATGATGAAGAAAACTAAACCTAAGATAACGAATTAAATATAGGCAGATAATAAAAAAATATTACTATTTCATTGAACTCATTATCAAGCTTGTTAATTTTATAAAATTGATTTTATTTTACGTTTAAGTAAAAGTTATGCTACTAAAATGGCTCCTTATCCAAAGAGAACGTATAAAAGTATAATTAAATCAAAAATTAAGAAATAAATACAGGTAAATAATAACTGCTGTGTTTTTTATTACTTGATCTAGACAAAATGTAATTTTATAAATTCAATTCTATTTTATATTTAAGCACAAACTATTACCAAATTGATTCCTAATTTAAAGTTAATGTGTCTAAATAAATTAAGTGTGATAGATAAAAATATCTAGAAACATGCTACCTCATTTTAACAGATTAAGAGTAATGGCTTTGTTACAATATGGCTTTAATAAAAGTGATATCGCGGAAATTGTAGGTCTTTCTCAAAGTGCTGTATTAAAAATTCATAAAAAATTCCAATAGACAAATGACGTAAAGGATCGCCCCGAAGTAGTAGAAATCGATGTACATCTGCACAAGACCGGTAGATATCAATAATAAAATAAATAACTCGCAGAAATCGTATGCAATCTACAAGTGGTATTTCAAGGAAGCTTGTTAGGCTTGAAGGCGTAAATGTTTCAAGATAAACACGCAGAGTGAAAGCGGTAAATTTGCATCGCATAAGACCTTTACGTGTTCCCAAACTAACTTTTCAAAAAAAAAAAATTAAGATTGCAATGGGCTCGAGAAATTATGGATCATAGTCCTAGCGGGAATAACGTGAGGTTCTCCGATGAGAGAATTGGCTTGGTTTCTGATTCTGAAAGAATATTAGTTTGGAGAGCGCCAGATTGACAAGCCCAATTAGAAACAGCTCAACCACGTATCCATTTGAAGGTAGGAGCGTGATGTTTTGGGGTGGTATCATGAGGGATACACAGACCCCTCTACTGGTCCTGGAGAGAAGAGACACAGGTACGTCGAGAAAGTTTTAAATCCTGTTGTACGGCTGTTCTGAGGAGCAATAGGTAACCGATTTGTTTTCATGGATGGCAGCGCACATCATCGAACACCAGTAGTACAAAATTTTCTTGAGGAGGGGGTAATAACCAAGTTAGGATGGCCAGCAAATTTTAAATAATTTGCTGTTCGTTTATTGTTATCGAAAACATTTTAATATCTTTGGTATACTTTGTCTATGCATCCATACAGTTTTAAATGTTACCATGGGTCGCGCAAAGTAATGTACTCCCGAAGAGAGGCGTCTAATATTGCAGTTACGGAGTCAAAACAAAACTTATAAATTTATTTCTCATCTATTAAAGCGATCTTAATGCCTTATTGCTAAATTTTTAAAAGGGCAAAAATTATTAAAGATATCACCACAAAGCAGTGGTCGCCCAAGAAAAACAAGTTAAAGATTGAATAAATGTATTGTACGAGAGGCGCAGAAACACCCATTTTCCGCTTCGTTTGACATTAAATGGAAAATGAGTCTACAAAGCAGTACACGGACAATTCCTAGACGATTGGTAGAAATGGATCTTCATGGAAGAGTTGCAAGAAAGGTACCACATTTAACTAAAAAAAATATTCAGCATAGATTAACTTTTGCTAGATTTAACTTAAACAAAAATTATAGCCGTAATTGGAAAAATATTTTATTTAGTGATGAAATAAAAATAAATATCTTTGGAATAGATGGGAAACGGTACATTATACGATATAAGAATGAAGAACTAAATCCGCGAAATATATTAGGAATAGTAAAGCATGGAGGAGAAAATATTAAACTGTGGGGTTGCTTTTCCTAGAATTGTAGTAGGTCCACTATATTAGATCAAAGATACCATGACCAAAGAAACCTACATGAAAATATTAGAAAAAATTATGCTTCCTTATGCCGAAATGGATATGCCGCTAAAGTGGATCTACCAGCAGAATAACGATCCGAAACATACCGCGAAAGTAGTGAAACGATGGTTCCTCGCAAATATGATTGAAGTGCTGTCGCAATCTCCGGTTTTAAATCCGGGCCGGACCGGTTTTAAATAAATATAATAGAAAATCTTTGGCAGCATTAAAAAAAGGCATTGCTAATAAAAAAACATCAAACAAAAATATGCTAATATTTTATATTTATTAAGTGTGTTAATAAGCATTAGCTTTCACAATTTAAGGCTATAAGTGATATACTCTTATTTTTTTGACCAGAAAAAAAAGCATGTATTGTTTGATAGTTGTAGTAACTTTTGTAATACTAGAATAATGTTTTGTTTTATCAATATTTTTTGTATCAGCACACGTTACACAACCTTAATAATATTATAATAATTCTGTAATAAATTCGTTAAATACATTAAAATAAAATGTTTAGATTCAGCATTCGTACTCTTATTATTTTGACTACAAATGTATGTGTAGATGTTTCTATTAGTTTTCCGATAGTTATATTTTTATAAAAAATGACTGAATATTTATAAATTGTGTAATTCTACAGAGTAAAACAGTTTCAGATAATTACAAATTTATTGCTCTTAATTGGCTTTAAATTTAATGCGGATGGCTAGCGAAACGGGCGTCGAGAAGTTAAAAAATGTGATATGGTATTTAGTGCTAAACCTGTTAGAGTTTAATCTCCAAAAATGTTTATTCATTTGATGCATTGAGGACGAAGATTTTCGAAACCTTGCGGCTGAAGTCCCTTAAACACTCCCACAAACACAATAAGGATTTCGTTTTCGTCCTCAGAAAATAGAATTAATTTTCCTTCAACTTACGAAATATCAATAAAGCGCTGTAGGCCAAATAAGGAGACAGAGGCGGTCTGTTAAGAACTTCATAACATGGGTTGTTGATGACAGCTATTAATACATCGACTTCTTTGAGGTATTGTAGTAATACAATATTCCTTGGATCAATTTCTTCGCATTTTTTTAATTTTTCGCAAAAAACTGGCTCTTAACAGAATGTCCAAAGGGAACATTAATGAGCAAAAAGAACCCCATCAAAGTCCCAAACAAATGCCATTATGATAATGCTGGTTTTAAAAGTACTTTAAAAATTCATAGATGCAGTGAGCTCTATGCAGATAGTCCATCATTAAACTTTTGATTCAGAATCAAAGATATGAACCTTGCTTTCATCCACCTAACCTAACCTAACCTAACCAAACCAAATCCTTCCAAAAGCTTAACCGGGCAAAGGCCCAATTGGACGTGCAATATATTCAACACTGCTTGTTGGAAAACCCCATATTTAGAAGCGTATTTATATTGTTTTGGATAATTTTGGATTGATGTACAAAATTGGAGGGTAAACCCGATAACAAATTCGAATGAAAATAGTCCGACCCTTCTTGGATTAACGTTATACAGAAAGTATAACGTATAACGTTATACAGATAGTATAACGAAAGTATATACAATTCGTTGTATTCTAATGAAAATTACATAATCTAGCAGGATTTCGCGAAACATGGTCAGACTTGGTGCAAAATTAATTATCTTGGTTACATACTGCGTACGTAATGATTGCCTGTTTGTCCTGACTTGAATCATTTTAAATTATAAATGTTTCTACTACTTTCTCGACGATTATTTTTCTAATAAAAATTAACTGAAATATTATAAACTGTATAATTCTAGAGAGCAAAAGGGTGCGCGACATTTACAAATGTATTGATCTTAATTGACTTTAGATTTTTCATAGGTATTTGAGTTTGAATTTTTCAACGAATTTGCTAAAGAGTATCATCCTATATCTCACAATTGTGTGTATTGTATATTTGCTATTTCGATACCTTAAATTTAAACATCAAACAAATCTGATTCCAAAATCATCACATGCATCAGATGTGGTACCATGAACTATTCCCTGTTTCCTGGACCTGTGGCGAAAAGTGGACCTTCCTCAATAATTCAAACAAGCGAACATCGTAGGTTAATCCTAATGAGCCATTAGCCAGTTCCGCAAAACTAAAAATCTACTCCAAAATGTTATTGCTGTGTATATGATTAGATCATCGGGGTCGACCATTGAGAGTTACTTCAATTTGGTCAGCTGGTCACTGGTGACTATTATCAACAGCAACTGAACAGACGTGATAGTTACACCCTGGAGAAAAACAGGGCGTTTAGTGGTAAGAGAAGAATGGAAATGATTTTGCTTCAGTACAGCACACGGCCATATACAGCAAAAAATACTCTGAAAACGATTACCCAGTTGGGCTGGGAAATTTTATTGCACCCTGCGTATTTTCCATACTTGGTCCCTTCAAATTGTCATCTATTTCGGTGCATGTAATAATCTGGTTGGTAGCCGTTTCACATCTCTTGAGGAAGACATGAAAAAATGTACAATCCAGGATTCGATACTGATTTAAATTAGTTCGACGATTTCGAGTTATTATTTTATTCTCAAATAAATGTCAAAGGTAGTCAAAAAAGTGCGAGAAAGAATTTAATGGTCTAATACGAGGGTAGTCTGAAAAGTTTCTGGCTTCAATATGAAGATATGGACATTTTACGTTGTGGGCCGTTAATTACTCGTTAAAAATATTCTGATGTTATAACTGCGCATGCGTCGAAAATTAACCTTCAAAATGTCAGCTATATTAGATGCTCATTTGTTGTTTAACAATAATTTATGTCAGTCAATGTTAATGTGTCTGTAAAGACGGAAAAATAATATCCAGCCGTTATTAAATTGTTGCATTTGAAAAGCAATTTATGTAAATTTAAGCCGAGATGGATGCCGTTTACTTGGACTCTATACCATCATTTGCCACGGTGAAATTTGGGGAACCTGAATTTACGAGTGTTCGTATCAGGTTGGTTGACGATGAATGTTCGGAACGGCCAAAAACTGCAACCACTACCGATAACAGTGAAAAGGTTTCCCAAATGGTGCTAGACGAGCGTCGAATTAAGGCTAGAGAGTTAGCAGAGGCTGTAGGCATCAAGAACGTGTTTGTTATATATTGACTGAAGATTGAATGGGAATGAAAAAGCTAACAGTGCGTTGGGTGCCATGATTTTTCGCAGGACCAAAAATGCATTGGAATGAACATTTTCGAAGCCCTATAGAAGCAGTTGAAGCGAAATTAGTCAGAGGTTCGGCATGGATTAGTGACTGCAGATGAAACCTGGATACATCACTACACTGCCGAAACCAAGGCATGGCCGAAACAATGAACTGCGAATATGAATTAATTCCAAAAAAGGCAAACACTGTTCCATTGGCCGAGAAAGTTATTGCGACTGCTTTTTTGGGATAGTCATGGAGTTGTGTTAATAACAGGAGCATATTACGCATCATTACTTGACAAGCTGACGGCAGAAATTATGGAAAAACGGTCGCATTTGCAGCAAAAGGAATTTTATTCCACCAAGACAGCGCACCGTCTCACCCTCTAGTGGTCGCCATGAAAAAATTCACGAATTGGGATTCGAATTGATTGACCACCCACCGTATTCAGCAGATTTCGCCGTCGTCAACTGTTTTCTCTTTCCTAGGCTCAAAGCTTCGGTCGAAGGACAGATATTTTCATCGAACAATGAGGTCATTACATTCGTAAACTACTATTCTTTATATATGCAAATTCAGTTCTTTATATATGTTTCGTCATAGTTGTACACTTGAGATATTTAATTAAACAATATTTTTTGCACTAATTTTCTAATTGCACAAGTGCATGTCTACTGTATAAATGTCTTAACTTAAGTATACATTACTACACTTTGTTAGAATTTCTTGATATATTGAATAATTTTTCAAAATAAGGTTATTTAATTGTTCGTTTATGATTTACCATAAAATATCGTGCAGCCCAGAAAAACTTTATTCTACGTCACAACTTGTAACTGGAGCATAACTGAAAGGTTATGCGAATTTTATACGAGGTGTGACTATTAAATAACGAGACTGGCACTGTAAAACATTATATTTTTATTTCATACATATTTACTTTTTATCACAATCAATATATACCCCACCTCTATCCCTACAAAGCTTCATTCGAATATTCCATTGTTCGAAACAGTGCTGGAAGTCAACGGACTCAAATCTTGTCCCTTTCAATGTAGATTTCACCTTAGAAAACAGATAGAAGTCGCATGGCGCAAGTTCCGGTGAATAAGGCGGATAGTCTAACACTGAGGTGCTGTACTTGGCTAGAAACCCCATGACATACAATGCGGAATAAGCCGTCGCCTTGTCTTGGTGGAGAACCCATGATCTGTCCTTCCACAATTCGGGTCGTTTTTTCGCCGTTGATTAATAGTGTGACCTTCAGGAACTCAATTAAGGTATACAACCCCATGAATATCGAAAAAAACAATCATCATTGCTTCGAATTTTGATTTGCTCATTCGAGCTTTTTTGGCTCTCGGTGAATTTAGGCTCTTCCAGTGCATGGATTGGCGTTTCATTTCAGGATCATAATTAAAAAACCATGATTCGTCACATGTTATTATTCTTTTCAATAAATTTGGATTATTTTCAATGGCATTCAAAGTGTCAGATCAAACATTTTTACGAGCTTCTTGTTGTTCAAACGTGAGAATTTTAGGCACCATTTTGGCACACACTTTTTGCATGTTAAAATTGTTATGTAAAATTTGCCGTATGTATTCTTTGTCAATTCCTATAGTTTCAGCAATCGCATAAAAATTTGGATATTTGAACACATTTCATTAGCAACTATCGATGCGAGTAGGTGCAATATTTTATTTTAATTCACTAATCAAGTTATCAATTTTTAGTTAACAGTCTTGTATTACTTCACATATTCTGTGTAAGCCATGAGCCAGACACGTAAGATGTAGCATATTTGGGAAATATTCTTTTAAGTACAGTCCAGTTTTTCAGATATATGCCACATTATCCGTCAAAAACAAAAGGACGTTTTCACGAATAGAGTTTTGTTTGTGGAAACAGTGAAATTAGACTTTCCTTTTCTGTCTGAGCTAGACTCTCATTATTAGTTTTGGTAACAAATTTTTTGCTGATTAAATAAGATCCACCAAACTTAAAGGGACTTAAACGACCCACTATGATATTTGCGACAAATCTCCAGTTTATATTATATTTTTTTCATCGATACTAATCGATTTCATCGATAGTGAACCATATTTTCTTTCTTTCAGAGCTTGCCGTTCTTTGGCTACAGTTTTACAATGTACTTGTATTGTATATTTATTATTATATATTTTACGAAGTATTCAGTGCCGACTCGTGGGCTTTTAAAGTGGGAGGGCATAGAAGAAAATAGTGCTGCTGAAGATTTTTTTTGCTTTCCCGTTCCTTCTTTTTACTTTTCGTGCTATTGAAACCCTATACAGAAGGTGAATCCGAAAAATTTATTAAAGGAAATCTGTGAAATCACACCCTCCCTCATGTGCCGCCAGTGGAAGTGTTTATTTGACTGGTATTGTTCTCGTAGTATATTTTTCTAATAAGGATTTTACTGAAGTTCTGTTCAATTTATAAAGTGGAATGTTAGCTGCAATAAATCCTTCGCATAAATCCATATAAAATTCTTCTATGATCAGATCAGGTTCTAGATATAAAAACATGAAAGTTATCTAATATTCAAACAATCATGAAGATAAAATATACCCTTAAGTATTGATGGCCCCTGAACAGAAGCCTTTCTTTTTAAATGATTGGCATCATACATATCTCATTTAATATATATATATATATATATATATATATATATATATATATATATATATATATATATATATATATATATATATATATATATTGTGCAAACAAATTCAGCATTGCATAAAATACACAATACATCCTTTTCACTTCTAACTAATTTTAGCTTTATCATTGTGTTCACTTCCTACTGTTACATTTTAAGACAGAACATAAAAATACAAAATAATTCAATGTACTCACAATTTTGATGCGAATAAAATGAATTTATGAATATTTGGACGATATAAATATTTTCACAAATTGAAGCGATCGCACACGCCATTGCATGAAACGATTTAATCACTTATCTTATATTACAAGTCAGGTCTCTAACAATAACGATAACACTATCTTTTTCAATTTATATTAAAAACATCACTTATATAGTATATGAATTTCTGATCACGAGTTTCTATAATATACAATCGATATGAATCATGTGATTACGACAAAAAATGTTGTCAATCTAACAGCGAAGTTAATGTAGGTACAAAAATAGCTTCCAGAGTGGTTTATGTAGGGAAAAAATAACAAACAAACAATTAGCATATCAATACTGTCGGATATAATATCAAACAAGATAAAGCAGCCTACATGCAGGCTTTTATCGACTTCCAATAAAAACTAGCAAGCAGAAAACGAAATCATCGTGTAGGATTTATTTCCAAAAAACGCTATATTCTACTTTCACTTTACGTCACCGGAAATAGAAAAGAAAATCGTCGCCTGTGCATCATAAATTATAAAATTCAAGAAAATAACGACTCTTCACTTAGTTAAAAATGAATGGGATGAATCGGGATGATAAGTCTTAAAATGTAATTTTTATAAGTCATTCTAGACGTCGTCGGTTTGTTCTTTCCATCTAGTCTAAAGCTTCGGTTATGTTACAAAATCGATTAATTTTAATACCACCATTCAGGCAAAATGACGTTGAGAATCGCTTCTCTATTTTATTGCAGCGCAGCATCTTCGCCTTTATTTAATATGCAAAACAGGAAACATAAATAAAAAATAGGTAGTACTTTTAAGAATATAAAAAGCACAATTAATTTTTTGAAAGAAGAAAAGGAAAATACAGTCATTAAATCTGTAGAGTGAAATAGGACCATTCGTTGTTATAACTATCGAATAACCAAGTTTTACCTTAGTTAACAGTTCTCTGATATATAAAGAAAACAAATAATTTTGAAAATTATTTTTAAAATTTTTAAAGTAGTTTCCTTGCAATTCAATACATTTACACTAACGACGTTTCAACTTTTTTATATACTCACTATATTGTGATTTATCCAACCGAGAGAAGTGCGTAGACGCATTATCATTGTAAAAGATAAACATACTAGATGTTTTCGCTTTCTTTGGCGCATTTTTTTCATCTTCTCGTAACTGAGGTTGCTGCTTAATCTCTGGTGGCATATACCCGAAATTAACACAGAAGAACTAAAAGCAGCCTTGCGTCAAGTGAGAAATTGGAAGTCCCTTGAAGAGGACAGCATTACATCCGATATGCGAAAAATAGGAGAAGTACCCTTGATGGAGTCGATGCGAATTCTTGACAATGTACCGAAGTCATACTGCTCTTTAAAAAGTTGACATATCTGCTTTGACAGCATGGTTTTTGCCTTTCGGTTACAGCCCGTGACCCCAGTTAGACCGTTTAGTCGTGCCGAAACTACTGCCCCCACGAGTGGTTTGCCAACTGAGCACTAGTGGGAATCAGCAACTACTGGGAATCCGCTCCCAAATGGTTCCCATATTAGATTCTGGATGGATCACCCTTCATGCCGCTGTAGTGAGAACAGTACTATACTGAGATCTGATGTCAACGTCCCTTGAAGTGTCGGGATATGGTGGTTAAACACCAATTCTGTGGTAGGTGTTCTACTGTGAGCGTCAAAAAGTGGGCCGCTCTCGTCCCATCAACCTTCTGTTACAACTTTATAAACTATTGACCAAAATAATTATAAATTGGCTAACTGCTAAATTAGATTTCTGTCAACTTGAAGAGCAGGCGAGCTTCCGAATAAACTGCAGTTCTAGTCATCATTTTCAAGGGCTTAGAGCTCTCACCAAAAAAGCCACGGAATATAAAATCCCGATCTATCTCGCTTTCATCGATTTTATTAAGGCATTTGATTCTATTGAATCCTCGGCAATTCTGAAGTCACTGGACAACCCTTGAATCGACACAAGATAGTCTAAACTTTTAGAATATGTCTATAATAGTTCTATAAAAGTAAGGGTTAATGACGACTTATTAAATGATCAAATCCAAGTAAGGAGAGACGTGCGCAAAGGCAATACTATTTCATCGATGCTGTGCGCTTTTGGGTTTGGAAAAAGGAAGGTCTTAACATGGATAAAACTTCAATTCTTCTATTGAAACCTTTGGTGTGAAACACTAAACTTGACGAGATTTGCCACTGAACACCAAATCACTTTTTTTGAACTTCTCGACGCACGTTTCCTTAACCATGTTAGCATCATCAGGAGATGATTTAATCTCAGTCAGATTAAATCATCTCCTGATGATGCTGACATGGTTAGCAAAACGTGCGTTGAGAAGTTCAAAAAAAGTGATTTGCTGTTTAGTAGTAAATATCTCCAAGTTTAATTGATAAAACTTATTTAAGCAACTTTCGATTCGTAGACGATGTTGTCTTGCTCAGTAACAATATAGATTGACAGAGCTTCGCAGAACGTCAAGACGAGTGAGTTTGAAAATGAACATTCAAAAAACAAAAATAATTGGCCCAGTAGAAGACAATATTGTCATAGATAACAACAAAGTAGAAGTAGTGGAAGAATATGTATACTTAGGTCATAAAATCAAGTCTGGGAAGGAGAACCAAGCCGCCAAAATATTAACGCAAATTAGCTTACGCTGGGCTTCCTTTACTAAACTTAGCCATATAATAAACTCAAACATATATTTAGGCTTAAAACTAAAAACGTACGAAACATGCATATTTCCGATTACAACATATAGTCTAGATATGACATTGAGTATGATAAGACTAATAAGTACACCTACAGCCATAGAATGAATTATGGCTGGTGTTAATCAAAAAATTCCAGATAAACAAATTAGACAAAACACAAAAGTAACAAATTTAAACGAGGAGGAACTAAGAATAATACATTAAGAAAGAATTTGTGATACAAAAATGATGGAGCCAAAGATTTACGACACAAAGCAGTGGAAGACCGCAGAAATGATGGACAGACGATATAGAACAAGTAGCGGAAAAGGGATGTTTTGAGACTGTCCACTATATAGATAGATGGAAGGAGTTTGGAAGAGCTCTTTGTCTATCAGTGGATAGCATACCTTCTACCTACAAACTAGCAACAAAAAGCACTCGTCCCAAACACAGAACTCCATCTAACGAATCGTTCTTAACAAATAATATAATCATTGAGTTAAAGTTGCGCCATCTCATTTAATGTATAATAGTTTAATAATATATCGAATAAAACAATTTTTTACTTTATTATATATCACTTATTTTATTTTTAACTTCGGGTGACTATATTTTCGTAACCAATGTTACATTATGTAATTATGAAACATGACATTAAACATTAAAAAAATCCTATATACAGGTATATATATATGTATATATATATATATATATATATATATATATATATATATATATATATATATATATATATATATATATGTAGTTAGTAGTGTTAGTAGTAGTATATGTTAGTTCGTAGTGTTTCGCGGATGGAAGAATACGCTAGACTATTCGTCCGGGAGTACATCCGATCGTTTGTGTATCGTTTGTTGGGAACGTGCAGATGTTTCGCCAAGGTCACACTTGGCGTTCTCAATGCTTGTCTGAAAACTGTATATATATATATATATATATATATATATATATATATATATATATATATATATACATCGTATATTCCTATTACCTCTAAAATGTTTAGTTTTTTAATTTTTGGGGCTGAATGGCAAATTTTAAAACTTAAAGAATATGTCCGGTATCTGTGAAATGGTTCGCGAAATTAGAATTTTGTTTCTTTAATAGGTGCGCAGCTTAGTCTTTTTTTAATCTGGTTTGAAAACCTCGGCCGGTTTTCCCCACATAGCAGCTACTGCACTCGTTGCAACTTGACACATAAACTCCTGATTTTGTTTTGCGTTGTTCAATCTTTCGCATTAAAAAGTTGGAGGTCCTAGTTGACTAGGGAGTTTTTATTATTATTTATAAACTAATGTTTTTTAAAGAGCACGCTACTTGTTTTCAAATTGGACTGAAATTTGTCATCTGCAGTATTTTCTATCATTTGGTTGGTTTACTTTATGTATATGATGGATTAACTATTGCTTCTGTTTTTTATTTATTAAATAACTAATTTCTTTTTAATTGAAACCTTTATTTTTTGTTATGAGTTTTATTTTTCGTAGTTCTATTTTTCGATTATGCTGCATATTTATATATATAATGGGATGAATTGATTGTTTTGTAATTGCTTTTGTGTGGGTTTTCTATAGATATTAAATTCTAGTTTGATTTTTTCTTCTTTTTCAAATGGAAATTTTATTTTTGGATGTGTAATATTTAAATGTTTGAATGTCTCTTCTATTTCTCTGTCATTTCCAATAAAGTAGACCAAAATGTCGTCTACGTATCAGAACCAAAACAGTATATATTACAAACGAAAGAAATTGTTCTAGTAGTTTGTATGCTTAACTTTACAGATTTCAATGAATCAATTAAGGTTTATTGTGTGAAATTGCATTCCATGTTTTATTTACTATTAACATGTGGATTCCGAGAATTATTATAATGAGAATTCGAATATTAATCCGAATCCTGGCGGAATTACATTATTTATTCCACTTGTCAATTATAATTTGAAAATGAATATTTTGATATTGCCCATACTTGGCTATCATTTAAAATGGGCGTGAATTGTTTGCCGCATTTGAAATCAGTTCAGAACAGGTTATTGAATTCCCTCCACGCGAGGGATGGCATGTTAAGCATCATTATAGAATTGCACCATCATCTCATATTTGAGTACATTTCGTATGAAGGAAGTTCCAAGGATTGACAGAACCTTTCAGTATCTCAAAATAAAGATCTGAGCAAATAACTGAGAACCTGCATAGAACTAGAGAAATGGTTTGAAGATATACAAGAGTTTTTCGAAAAATTGTTGGTCAGAGAAACAAAATACGCGATTTTTGAGAAAATTAATATTTATTTTTAACGTAGTTGCCTTGCAATTCAACACCTTTAACCCGAAGACGTTTCAACTGTTTAATGCCGTCAGTATAAGGCAATGCTTAACTTTTGCCGACGATGTAACAATTGTAACATGAAAATTTGAAGACATGCGAAATGTAACCTAAAGATTCATGAAAGAAGCAAGATGGTTCGGACTCCGAGTAAATAAAATTAAAACAAAATATATGAAAATGAGAATTAAAAAAGAAGTGAAGGGCTGAATGTTAAAGCAAGTGAAGAAACACTCCACTTCAAAAGGGTTGATCGTTTTTGCAATCTTGACTCAACTATCGCAAACAAACATTGAATGAACGCGGGTGTTAAGGCCAGAATAGCAAAAGGAAATAAATGTATAGCGATACTGCAGAGACTTATGAAAAATAAAAATATACAAAGAAAAGCCAAAGTAAGAACTTATAAAACAATAATGAGACTTGCTGAAATATATGCCGTAAAGACTTGGACCTTAACTAAAACAGTGAAAGAATGTTAGAGGTATAGGAGCGTAAGGAGAACAAGTGGAGAAGAAGGACCAACGAAGACATAAGTACGGTCATCAGAGCACGGCGAATAGCCTGGCTGGACCATTTATATATATACACTCCCGAAAGCAAACTGAAAAAACAGGTTGTGAGCAAGGGTGAAAGCAAGTGGAAAATGATGAGAGGAAGACCAAGGAGAAAGTGACTGCAGGAGGTAGAGGAGGATTTGATCAGAATGGGTGAAACACAGTGGGAAAGAATGGCAAAAAACAGAGCTATTTGGGGGCAGATTATAAATCAAGTCAAAGGCCTTAAGGACCTGTAGAGCTGTGCATATATAATGCAAGTTATCTGACTCTGTTGAATAAGCAATTGGATCAGCTGTTGCCCAACATTTCAAGTTGATTCTCATCTAGCAAACCATCACTTCAGATTTGGGAAGAGTGATTTGGGCTGGACGTTAAAACAGACGATTAAGGCGCATGTCGAAGCGTAGGCTATTGTAGTTACGACCTAACAACTATAATGCAAGCGCACTATAGTGGTAAAAAAGTACTGTCTTTTTGATTATATGTAGATATTTAGACTGAAAAGCAATCTTCAATGGATACATCAGTAAAGCATAATACTCCTCGGTGATGGTGACGGTCTTGTCTGGTGGTAGTCTATGGTATGAGCAGCATACAAGAATCGCAAAAAACCGTAGGCATGCTGCTTTCATTTTTTGTTTCACTTTCACCTGCGCCTAGTATTTGGACTGCTACTCATTTCTAGCATATGGTTGTGAATCTATGTTTTACCAATTATCATAAAAAGACGAAGAAACTCAACAGAATGGCATTTAAATATATCTAAACATTCTTGACAAGTGTTCATCTGAATGTGTCTTTTGTCGATTGGTAACACACGCAGACTCATCGGATGGAAAGCTTTTCCATAAACAGTACATCAAGTAATATGTAGTGGGCACAGTCTATCCAGATGTTTACAATAGCAGTAAGCTCACTTAACTTTAGTCGACTATCATTTAATATGGCATTGTAAATTTGTGCTCATAATCATTAATGCATGCTGGATTACGGTTGAATTTAGCAGCCCAGCGTTTTAACCCTTTTTGTAAGTCCGTCAAGATGAAATCCGCTAAAACCAAGTACTGTACAACAGCGCCAACTTCAATTTTATCCATTTTTCAGAACAAATTAAAACTTTTTTCCTTTACTCGGTCGTTACATACAAGCAGCCAAATGTAGCCGTCTGAATCGTCGTTGTATGCCATACAACGAACCATACTCACACTATCTCTGTGTCAGGCCTAGGCCGACTTTTCGAACAAGCCACACATTGGTCAATATGTTCCCGGTCTGACAAATAAAACACACTTTATATTTGTCAATTTCGACTTTATTCATCAATATATTCTCTTTGAACAGCAATAGAATCATTCCAGCGCTTTTCTAATATTTCTGCACCTTTTTTATAGAACAATTTATCTTTGCCTTCAAAATATCCTTTAGTTTCGGAAATTATCTCTTCATTGGAGCGAAATTCCTTTCTAACAAGTATTTTTTTGAGGTCTAAGAACAGGAAATAATCGCTGGAGGTCAGATCTAGAGAATCCGGTGGATGAGGAAACAATTCGAAGTGTAATTCATGCAATTTAGCCATCGTTGCCAACGATTTGTGACAATGCATTGTCTTGGCAAAACAACACTTTTTTTGTCAATTTGGCCTTGTTCTTTGCCTTTTTTGCGATCTCGCCCTTCAAACGCACCAATAACGTTATGCAATATTCACTATTAATGGTTTTACCTTTCAGGAAATAATCAATGAACAATATCCCATACGCATTCCGAAATACAGAGGTCATCAACTTATCTACCGATGGTTGTGTTTTTGGTCGCTTGACTCCGAAGTATAGTGATGGATCCATGATTCATCTATTGTCACATACTGCATGAAAAAATCCTTCTTATTTCGGTTAAACAGCTCCAAACATTGCTCAGAATTATCAATATGTTATTGTTTTTATGGCCCGCTGTGAGCACGTACCCATATCAATAGCAATTTACGCATTCCCAAATGTTCAAGCAAAATGGTGTAAACATTTCCTTTTCATATCCTCATAGTATTAGCTATATCCTGCAGCTTAATTTTGCGCTTTTGCGAAACAATTTTGTATATTTTTCTAATGTGGTGTGGTGGTAATCACCTCATTTGGACGTCCAGAGCACTCAGCATCATTGGTGCTTGTACGGCCACGTTTGAATTCAGCATACAAATCAATTATGGTTGATTTTCCTGCGACAGAGTCGGGGTAATGTTTATCAAGTCAGTATTTTGCTTCAACGGTATTTTTCTTCATAAAAAAAATGCTTAATCAACACACCATTTTTTAAAAATTTTCTTCAAAATAACAAAAGTAGCGTCATTTAAAGTAGAACAACTCAGAAACTCCAATAGTAGACAGATTGTCATGAAATTTTGACACATGACGTTTGAAGGTTGGGACAATTAACCACTGGTAGGACTGGTAGGACGCCATCTATAAGTCAAACCGGAGACCGATGTGATATAAGAACGCTTATCGTGAACGGTATATATTATCGATCAAAACATTTTCTTATAGTCTTTCGATGCCAAATCCTAACTATGAACAGGTTTCTGTAAATAAGAAGGAACATAAATTACTGAATACAAATAACCTTTCAAAATAATCAGCCGGGTTGGCGCTGTGCCTAAGCCGGCGGCCCCATGCTATCGTAGTTAACGTGATAGCGGGATCGATTCTCACTCTCAGTGTCGGTGATTGTGACTTTGTTTAACTATTTGTAAATGTTTCTAGGCAAGAGCGTAAAATTTGACAGGGAATTTCCCCTCAGTCAGCGAATTCAAGGTTAAGTAAGGCCGGATGCCTTTTGAGAGCTAAGCACTACTCTACCTTGGTTACTCGTCAATCGGTAGATTTAAGGCGAAACTGAAAACTCAACTAGAGTGCTGATTGGGATTAATCGCTAGCTGATGATCGTGTTTCAGAGCCCATGTTAAGATGTATATGTATAAGCTAAATCATTACCCTAGTTACCCGGACAATTGTGGACACAAGACACCAATTGCTTAAAAAAGTAGATTGACAGAATGCACTTTATCAGAAGCAGCCGCGACGGACATTTGTCCGAAATTGTTTTCAAACATTAACGCCATTAAATGTTATTTCTCATATAATAAACAGTTTTAAGGCATCTAATTTGGTTGTTGTTTTATTTAAATTTAAAGTTGGGCGCATTAAAAAATCACACTATACTTAGCGTCTTTTTGATCTGTCAGTGCTGTCTTCCAATGAAAGGTTTAAGCATCAGGATTATCTGATTGTAGTGGGCTGATGTAAATGTTCCTTCCATTGTTTTTGAGAAAAATTGAAGACAAAATGCATTTACTAAAAATATTATTTAATCAACATAATATGTGCAATTCCGGTCAATGACTCTCCACCATCTCTGCGGTAGCTACATAGTAGAGTGCACATAGAAGCTTCTGTTGACTAATGGTTCTGGTTGATTGCTCGCTTGATTGCTTCACTTAGCTGTGAGCAGTATTTTATCGAACTAATAATTTAGTTTTCAGGCAACAGCTCATAATAAACCATTTCCTTCCAGCCCCATCGGTCTTGTTAACCATTTCAAGTTGACGTAATCGCCTTGATACTGTTGACTGATTGATTCCAAGAATTTATCTGATTTCGCGAGTTGTTTCATATTAATCATTTTCAATTAGCGCCAATATTTCGTTGACATCAAGGCATGTATCGCTGAGATTAAAATTGTTTTCACAAAACCTTCGGAACCAACTTTTTTGCATCTGTCAAGCATTCTTTTCGGAAATAAAAAAGCATAATATGTCGAAAATGCTCCATATTTTGTTCTATTTTTTAGGCTTACCCACACAACCAAATAACAACCAAAACACAACCAAATAACACCAGTTTTTCCTCAAGTACTCGCTGAAATTCCTTCTGCTAAACAGCATTAAAACTTTACACGTGTGAAATAGGTTTTACGATGCAATATAATCTAGAACCAAAAACAAGCTGAACTTTTACATCAACACAAAACAAATTTTAATTGTCGCCTACGGATGATAATAATTAACTATATAACATCCACTAAATTTCCCAACAAAAGTTTCGGAAAACTTATGGAAAGCCTCTTCGAGTTTAGCTTTTATATCAAAAGTTCTACTTCAAATGTATCAACAATAATCAACTCATATGAATTAGCAGTTTTATATATATTTCAAAAAATAGCTTTCCATTTTCAATAAATCATAAAATCTAAGTTTCTAATATATCAACAATAGTTATATATCAACAATAATATAAAATGATGATACGAAAAAAAGAACAAATAATATTCTTTTAACGATATCAAAACAATAAAAATGTTTCTTTTGTCAGTTCAATAAATTATTAAACCTGACGAGAAAATTACAACGCTTTTGAAATTTTAAACTGGATCGCTAAACTTAGACGTTCATTCATGAGTTAGGTTCAACTCAGCCTGTAATAAAAATAAATTATTGTGGATTTCCAAAAAGATATATTTAGACAGCTCGGCTGTGTTGTTTTTGTTTTTGTTTTAAAAGCGAAAACTAATGATCGGCGGAGTTGAACGTGTCATTTACGTCGTTTACAAAGGACAGCAATTTTTTTTTAATTGACTGTTGTTGATGACTATATTGTTTTTGTGTATTTTTTTTCCTCTCAATTTTTAAATTTATACTTAACTATTAATATACTAATATAGAAATTGTAACAACCAGATGAAATTAATTCTTCAATTTAAACCTTTAGTGTGAAACTATAAAATCTCAGTCCAAAACGGAGTGTCTGATTTTAGTTGCTTTTTATAAAATCTAGATATTATAGCAAACGGTAGATTATTTGAATTTGGAAAAATACCAACCATTTAACAAGTTTTTTTTTATCTATCTTGTTATTAATTACTTTAAATCCTTTACCCAAAAGATATAATACGGAAGCCTTACAAAATTAAAAAATTAAGCAGGAATAACTGGAATTAAGCTGGAACTAACAAATGAAATTAATAACCTATGGAAAAATATCAATGAAGTAATAGTGGAAACAAATACATTAATGATGCCCCGAATAAACAATAATGAAAAAAACAAAGCAGTGGTTTGATCAAGAGTGGAAAGCTAAATTTGAAAATTAAAAAAAAAGGCAACATTAAATAACGAGAGACTGCGGGGTGAATATAGTGGATCAGGAAATGGCGTGGACTATATGGATCAGTAAATAAAAGCAAGAATTGTAAAAGGAAACTAAAAATATACATCCTTGAGGCCATTAGTTAAATCAAAATTGGGTAGCAGAAATATTAAAATAAGTATATACAAGAGAATCTAAAAACCAACAGTAACATGTATAAGTGAAAAATGGGTATTAAACCCATTTAAAGGTGGCCTATTAGACATTTTTGGTGGGACAAGAACAGAAGGTTGGAAAAGATAAACAAAGACATAGAATAATTATATAACCAACCTAAATTATCCATATAGAGTAAATCACGAAGAATTAGGTAGTTAGGTCACGTAGATAGACTGCAACAGGAGAGAAGGACAAATATATTTCTTTACAGAAAAGGTAAAAAAAGAAAAGAAAGACCATAAAAGAGATGGATGGATCAAGTATAAGAGAACTGAAAGCAATTGCAAATGGAAAATGGAGGATCCGATTAACAAATATAGTACAATGGAGAGGAATGATAATAAAATACCTACGAAAATTTGTTTCATGCCCTAGGCTTCCATGGCCTGTAGATTACATTGACCTAAATTGAATATGAATTTATCGTTTTCTACGATGCAGTTGAAATTACTCAAATGGCAGCAAATTGAGATTGTATAACAGTCCTAATGATGTTATAGGTAGGTAAATTATTCAGAAACTTATAAATGGGCCTTGTTCTTCTATCATATCAGTCTATATGTGTCTATATGTCTATGAAGGCGTCTTAGACGTCAATTTTGAACGTCGTTTGTGTAACTTTAACTACTAGTCTTTGGGTTTTCTAGGGTTTTTACTATTCTTCGATTTCGAGTATTATCAAATTACGCTGACAATAATATCATTACAATAATCAAATATTTCTCATTAAAATTTGCTCAGAGAGTAATAGAATTAACAAGCTCGGGTTTTAGTCATTTTAATATCACCAAAACTAGATGGAATTATAAAATATTTTAAAAAACTAAAAAGAATTACATAAATCTGCCAAGGCAGTCTCTTCGAATCACGACAATCATTCTATATTTCTTTACTAAAGTTTAATCATTTAGTTTTTGCTATAGGATTTACAGTGGGTTGCCGAATTATTAGGAATACTAACCAATTTTTGGAAATTGTACGTTCAAATGCGTTTTTAGGCCAAAAAATGTGTTTAATGTGATTTGTAATATAGTTTTTATTGTCGGTAAAATTATTTTCTAAAATTTGTAACATCAGTGTTCTTTATGAAGGCTCTGTATTTTGATTATCATGAGGTGATCAAAATTTCCAAAATGATTTCGTGGATAAAACTTACCTGGTCATCGACCAACAAAAAAGCCACGCCTGCCTGAAACAATGAAGAAAAAATCACTTGAGTACATAAAAATATAGCTAGAGAAAATTGGAATTAAGTAAATATAATTTATTACTATGAAATTTTTTCCATTTAGTAGTTTTTCTTTATACTTATATTTATGTAATAAAGATTTGTTTACTATTTCTCTTCATTACAACAAAGCTCAAATTAGTAGAACAAAGCTCATTTACTCAAAGCTCATTTTGGCGATGATACCTCACCCTCAAGTTAGCTCTGGGCCGTAGAATCAAAAACTTTACAACATTTCTGGCTAAAAATATATCAAGCTTCTAGCTTGATCACGTAATTTATCAAATTTGAACCTTATAGAAAATCTGTGGGAACTAAAAAAGAGGCAAATAGCAAAAGAAGTGATTACTAGCAAGCGATAATTTGTTCAAAAATACAAAAAGGTGCATAGAGAGGACATAATCTCTATGCACCTTTTTCTCGGACGTCTCGGAGCTGTACTATTGCCAAAAGCACATTCGGTTGTTCGCCCTACTGGTTAACCGATGGGTCGGTTGCCCTGATGGGTTTGCTCTTTAAACCTCGGCCTCAAGAGACCATGGTTGTTATAAGAAACTGTCCACTGAGTATTTTGTAATGAAATGTTTATTTGTTGAAGCAGACAGTTGAAATCGGATTAAAACTTAGGAGTGAAGTAGAATCCTATATTTATAAACAAAGGAAAACCCGCTGATGCTTTTGTTACTAGTAAATATTCTAATAAATTACAACCCATTGTATGTTATATCAATAAATTATTAAAACCGAACAGCTCCTTCTAGATGTTTCAATTTTTAGGTCAGATATTACATTTTTTGATGACTTATTTAGACAGCGTCCAATGAGACAACAGTAGCTGATAGTCACATACACCCAACCGCTGGGTTCCACAATCTCATGTGTAACACGCAGCATCCTGCGTTTTCGCTTAAATAAACATATTTTTAGGTGCCCAGCTGGGGACGAGTCCTATCCATCCCTGCAATTGGAGGGCACATGTTTTGCCTCTTGATGTTTAGGCTCGTCAGGGCACATATGCTCTCCCGTCAAGAATAGGGATACCCTATCCACAGTCAACAACCTATACTATATCGGATATATATGATTGATGATTGATATGATGATGAACTGATTGATTGATGATTGATGATGATGATTGATGATTGATGATTTTAACATTCATGGCAGATTTATAACAAATATACTTGAAACTGACATTGATATGAGTTGCCCATATCTTGATTGGAGAATACTTCAGCGGGTGTGATCAGAACACTATCACCACCTGTTATTAAATACAGAAAACTAAAATCTGGGGTATAACTGCCGCCTGCGCATCCACCGAAGGGTTAAGGGCGTTGTTTCTCTAAACAGAACATTTATTTATGAGAATTGTTATATTAGGAAGATTGTGACTTGGCCTAGATTTTTCTCAACCACTTTTTCCAATATCTCTAGATATTTCAATACAAAGTTCTCTGTGCGGCTATTAAGTATCAGAGGTGCAATCGGAAGCAGAAGTACTGAAAATGAATATTAACAAAACTGTGCAAAATTGGTTCCAAACAGTCGCATAATCTGACAATTTGGAACGCTTGATAGCTTTTCTATTAATTATATATATATATATATATATATATATATATATATATATATATATATATATATATATATATATATATATATATATATCGTGCCAGAACCATCAAAACCATATGAACAGCACAAGTTGCATAGTTATAAATTCTAAATATCAAATAGGCAATAATCTGTTCTTGTCCACAATCGCACAGCACCGATTCGTCTAACCCCCATGTGTTCATACTACTTGGGGACTTTGCAACTCCAGAGCGTAATTTGGTCAAGGATCTCTATATCGCCCATTCCTCTGAATGTCCTGAGGGAAGTTTCTTCCTTGATAAAAACTAATATGGAAAATGGGCGTTTCTATCTTGCCACGTTTCTAATCTAATGTGTTACGGTGTGTGGGAAGATTCTCTGTTGTGTGTAGGAAACTCTTTTTCGATTTGAGTCGACGTTGGGCACATTGATGTTCGGATAGGGAATGGCTCGTAGACATAGAAGATATAGTTTTTTCCCTCCTGGATGCAAGTTATTTCCACATTTTTTGTCCATAAATTTCGTGTTGTCACTTTAACTTGTGCATGTGTATGAAACTATGATTGCTTTAATTTTCGTTCAGTTAGATTTTCATTACATATATTTGATACTATTTTCGATGTTCTTTCGACATTATTAACTAAAATGTTTGCCCATGACCCAATTACAGTTTCACTGTATCGTGTCCCATCCAAAAAAGGTTTGGCTTTAATTTGCACACAATGTAATTATTTCGAAGCGCTGTATAATTTGATTCTTACGAAATAACATCTCTTTATTTGTAAACTCTCTATTCCTCCGAACAAGAGTTTCGTTATTAAAAGATCCTTGGACAAACCTAATTGAATCGTCTAACTTATCAATGTTGGAACAATTACCGTCCTTTTTCATTAGGAGGAGCCCTACCGTTCGCCAAACTTTCCGATGCTTTTGAGTCCATTACGCTCAATTAGAAAAGTTTTCCCAAGTTTCTCTTAAGTACTCTCATGTCTATATGAGTTAAGGTCAAAAAAAAGATTGTAAGGAGGCTTGGTGTGTTTCGCCAACCACGTCGACATTTTATATCAATCATTTTCCTTTATATCTGGCAAACGAAAATTTTTTTTTTTCTGGTATTAATTGTATGCCTTACACCTTATATTTCATAATATTTGTTCGAAATTTAAGAAAATCAAATCCTTGTGTAATATGAATTTTAAGTATGAATTTCTAAGTTTATGTTAGAAATGAGTAAGAAGGAACATTTCGAAAACTAACTCAACGGCTGATAAACGAGTCTTAAAGCCTATCCCTCGAAAACCTACAGTTAACTATGAACGAAGAGCTCATCATAGACGAGGTAGAAATGGAAATCCGGAAGCTAAAAAACTCTACAGGCATGCATGGAAGACCGATGAAGATACACAAAACTTGTTCCAATATGATTCTAAACAAACTCCATGAAATAATTTGTCTGTGTTGGAGAAAACAGAAAATGCCATCGGACTTTAGACAATATATCTATTTTTAAAAAAGGAGATAGAGCTGACTACAACAACTATAGAGGTATATAACTGCGGGAAATATTCTGACTACAGTCGTACTAGATAGACTGGCATTATTGAATTAATACTGTCAGATAATTAGTGCGGATTCAGAGCAGGCAGTGAAACTGCAGATATGATATACGTCAGATACGAAAAAAATTTCAAGAGAATTCATCAAGGCAAGGAGAATTCATCAAATCTTAAGAAGAAATGGCAAGACTATCAGACTAATAAGAAGATGATTTAAAGAGCATAGAATCCCAGATTATAAAAGCTCCGCTGAGATTGCTAGATCTTTGCCAAAGGATGCAGGATTCTAGGATGTCGAAATAATTAAAAAAAAAAGTAAACTAGATTTGTACACCCTCATTGATTTAATCAAAAGGCAGTAAAATTTAATAGCTGGAAACAGTGATGTGTTTTGAAAAGTTCAGTGTTTTGATGAAAACTATCTTGTTTTGCGTCCAACCCTCAAACACATCTGCTATTAGGACTTGAGTTTAGTTAAAATTATTTAAATATCTATAAAGAATTGATCGTCTTCTTACGATATAAGACGCATAATTATTTTATTATTAGATACAAAATTTTCTTCAATAGTTTTATGATCATTATTCATTATTAATTTATTTTTTGTTCCCTAACATTTTCGTTCACAACATGTATGTAATTGTAAAATGTAATCGACATTTCTGCATCCGAGAGAGCATGTCCACGGTATAGTCCAAAAGTTACCAAGCTATAGGAAGATACCAAGGAATAGATAACGATCTTTTAAATTGGAAAGAACTACTGCAAAATCATACGACATTTCGACTTCATTACATCAAATTAGAAAAGTTTTCCTCGCTATGTTTTCAATAGTCTCAGGCTAAGAACAGTCAAGGCCGAAGAAATAATTTTACCTATTGCAGGGGAAACCTATTTATTTATTGTAAAACAGTTGAAAGGGGCATAACTTGTTTTATATACCTCAAATATGTCGGAGAACAAAAAAGTGTCACTGAAGATACTTGATTCAAAATTTTCTAGTGCGACTAAACTAAACCGTATTCATGTGGTTCAGCTAAAAGGGCTAAAACGCTAGTTTATAGATCACGTCAGTTCTGGGCCAATTATTCCAATTTGGAAAGGGTCGAATTATTGGTATGAATGAAGCAGGTTAAATATTTCGTAAAAATGTGAAAATATATTAGGTATATGTTTTGAAAAATATAGGCGACAGTGTAAGCTGAATTATAATAACATATTAGATTGGGCAATAGGGTAGTAAGTTTTTTTATTGTGTAATAAAATATTATTTATTTCATACATACAATAAATTCTTTGGGCATTGTTATCAATGCTCTCTTGTCATCTTGTTATCAATTTCACTCTGCCGGCATAATTTTATTTCTATTTTTTTAATGCAGTTTTTTAAGCTAGCCCTGGGCCCTTCCTTACATCAAATGAACATGGGAGTTGAAAGAGTCAGGATCAGTCTCTAGTTGAATCAGGATCTTTACAGCTTTTTTACTACTTGTTTGGAATATTGTGCATGAGATCACCTATTGGCAAAGAACTTTGCTGAAAGCTTGTAGAAATTAAATCAAAAGAAAATGAAATCGGGAGATTCCACCTTCCTGATGCATATACTTATCACTGATAAACCAAGGCAAATTAAGGAATAAGGCAAAAATATTGAAAATCATAAATTTGGGAATATCTTTACTTTACGTATAGAGTATTTATTTTCTAGCATAACAAAATTAAGAAAATAAAATAATTAAAAAAGAAAGAGCAAAGTTCACCTGTAATCTAGAATTAAATTAATAATAACAAATAATATGAAAAAGACAAGATTTGACAGAATATTTCTTACTCAGTCCTTAAGCTACTATGAAAATTTCGAATCAAAAATTAAAATTATCTTAATCTTATACGTGATCTTATTGAGATTCATTAACTTAATAAATTAAACTCGTTATACATATATATATATATATATATATATATATATATATATATATATATATATATATATATATATATATATATATATATATATATACATATATATATTTATATATATATATATATATATATATATATATATATATATATATATATATATATATATATATATATATATATTGAAAACGCCAAATTCAGAAGAAACTGTAACCCTTTGAACTGAAATGGTAGATTATTTGAAATTATTGAGATGCGAGGAATCAAAACTTCTCCTTTCGCTGCACCAGTGAGAATAGTGGTTCTAATTACATTTTTTCCCAGCTCTCTAATACGTAATCTCGCACCATTGTATAACCTTAGGACATCCAAGTTGTTAAACTAACTCCAGTTTGTGAGACGATACTCCTGATAACTCCAAGGAGTTTAATTTAGTTTAATTCAATTAATTTAGATTTTCTTAATTATATTTTCATGTTTTAAGCAAACGCAATCAAAATATTTGACTGACAAGCAATAAATAATTGTTTTTATATGTATTAATTGATTTGCTTTGTTTATATCAAATGAATTTACTTTATTACCATGTATGATGTGTGTTTATAATTTTTAACTTAAGCCTTAAAAGACGTAAAAAACGAAGTATATTTATCTTTTAGACCCAGTCAATCACTCTGGGAGTTGATTTTTATGAACCCTCCTATTTATTGAACCTCTACGACGCATGATCGATGTATGATTGATGATCGAAATGAATCGAAATGTATGATCGATGTATGAAAAGAAAATGAAATCGGGAGATTCCACCTTCCTGATGCATATACTTATCACTGATAAACCAAGGCAAATTAAGGAATAAGGCAAAAATATTGAAAATCATAAATTTGGGAATATCTTTACTTTACGTATAGAGTATTTATTTTCTAGCATAACAAAATAAAGAAAATAAAATAATTAAAAAAGAAAGAGCAAAGTTCACCTGTAATCTAGAATTAAATTAATAATAACAAATAATATGAAAAAGACAAGATTTGACAGAATATTTCTTACTCAGTCCTTAAGCTACTATGAAAATTTCGAATCAAAAATTGAAATTATCTTAATCTTATACGTGATCTTATTGAGATTCATTAACTTAATAAATTAAACTCGTTATACATATATATATATATATATATATATATATATATATATATATATATATATATATATATATATATATATATATATATATATATATATATATACATATTTATATATATATATATATATATATATATATATATATATATATATATATATATATATATATATATATATATATATATATATATACATATTTATATATATATATATATATATATATATATATATATATATATATATATATATATATATATATATATATATTGTATAATAAATAGAAAAGCTATCAAGCGTTCCAAATTGTCAGATTATGCGACTGTTTGGAACCAATTTTGCACAGTTTTGCTAACATTCATTTTCAGTACTTCTGCTTCCGATTGCACCTCTAATACTTAATAGCCGCACAGAGGACTTTGTATTGAAATATCTAGAGATATTGGAAAAAGTGGTTGAGAAAAATCTAGGCCAAGTCACAATCTTCCTAATATAACAATTCTCGCAAATAAATGTTCTGTTTAGAGAAACAACGCCCTTAACCCTTCGGTGGATGCGCAGGCGGCAGTTATACCCCAGATTTTAGTTTTCTGTATTTAATAACAGGTGGTGATAGTATTCTGATCACACCCGCTGAAGTATTCTCCAATCAAAATATGGGCAACTCATATCAATGTCAGTTTCAAGTATATTTGTTATAAATCTGCCATGAATGTTAAAATCATACTAAAGGAGGTGTGGACACGATACAACAAATGTGTTTAGATTAATCTACTGCCAAAATCATAAGGAGGTAGTATCTTGTAGACTACTGGAGTAATTTTTGTGGGCATCCTGACAGTGGGCATCAATTCGCTAGTTATTATTTTATCAATTCTAAATATAAACATCAACGGTGAATATTTTTTAAAAATCTCCACTTGAAAAGCGAACAAAACTTAATTTGCTTCCAAAGGATATTCAAGTTAAATTAGAAAGATATCACATGATGAAGTTCACCAGGAACAAGTAAAATAAGATAATTGTTATATTTATGAAAAAAAGTGTTACAGTTCAAAATGTGTTAACTGTTTTTTTTTTGTAAATACGTTATATATCTTTTATTCCTACTTATTCACATAATTTAACTCGTTACAAAAAAGGATTCAAATAGAAAGTAATCAACCAAAACTATTAATTACGGTAAAAATGTAGCAGCGCACTCACCCAGGGGAAAAGAAAGGGCGCGCCAACGCCAGGGTTAAACGCAACTAAATTCTGACAATAATACTCTGCGTTTATGAGAATAAAAAGTGGAATCAAGCTACGTTTGAATAATAAGTTACATTTTTTGACTAATATACCAATTTGATGTGAGTGGATGTGTAAAATGTGAGGAGCATATTCATAAAAAATCTATTCACATACTAGTTTACAACGTTCATAATTATTTTCTTCATGTTTAATGATCGGGGTTTGCCGTTTTCATTGTGAAAGCTTCTGATTTGGATGCATCATAAAATCGGTATCATTATTCCAGGATCTTGCTCGATATAGTCCATTGCTATACCTTCAGGATCATTTAGGCACTGACCTGCTATCATAGATGACCGATCCATTTAAATTTGCTGCTCGTTCTTTGGCATTTTCGTAAATAATTGAAGGTGGGAATGAAATTGAGTAATTGAACAACATATGAGGCAACCAAAAATAATGAGTTCAGAAACTTTTACACAAAGTGGGACAGTTCATTGTGCAATGAGCCGATGACAGAATGAAGGTTAAAGAGATTGTTGAGCTGATAATCAGCTAAGACGAATGCGTGCGGACTATTCTATATAAATATTTAGGAATGAGAGACCCATGAGTGCCGTTTTTGCTCACTGCGGACAAAAAACCGAATCGAGTTACCATTCTACAGTGGTCTTTAGACATGTGTACGTGCAATCTGAAGGAGTTTCTGCGGCAATTTGTGATGAAGGAAATTTGAATTCATCACTACCCACTTCAAGTGAAGGAACTATCGAAACGACTATATTAACTATGGTTAACGTGCTCCGCGATGACGCTTTCATCGACCGGAAAGGTCATAACTACTATTATTCTGGGATTTACAAGTTATTATCTTCATTGCCTCTTCGGAATAAGGATAGCCAATCACAGCGGAATATTATAGGTCAAATTTCACAAAGAGTTGATGAAAAACGCCCTCATAATACAAAGAAAAAGTACTGTTTCACCACGATAATGCAAGCGTCCATTCATCCTACATTGCGACTGCGAAATTGGTTAATTTAATCATTTGTTACTTACCCAACCTATTCTCTGGAGTTAATCCCCTCTGAATTATTTTTCTTTCTAGACTTTAAAAAAATTGTTAGATGGAAAAAAATTTATATGAAATGAAGAGATCATGACTGAAACAAAAGATTATTTTATAGTGTTGTGTACAAAAGTTGTACTTTTTGAAAGGCATGAAAAGTGGTAAAATCGTTTGGCAAAGTGTATTGAGCTAAAACAATGCTATGTTGAAAACTAAATCGATTTTTGATCAAAAATTAAAATTATTTATAATATAATTTATTTATCCTAAATAAGGCATGTTCGTTTATGAATGTGTTTCCAGAGTAGCGGTTCACTATTTTTAACAACTGCACTGAATCTTTGATTCAGCCCTTGGCCCTCCTTTTTTTTTCGTTACATGTAGTTGTACATAGCCCACTTTTCATAGCAATATACCGTCTGCTTCAGAAATGGACCTACCAAATTTATTTTCACCAAAAGATCACACGAACAGATTTGATCCAGTAAAATTCACCTACAAGTTCATGAGGAACCCACAAATCGTATTAGCAGACGTACCCATTTTTTTTAGGTGGTCAAAAACTGTCGATTTGCCAATTTTTAACTTATCTGATATTTCACGGACCATGATGCGTGGATCCTGAATGATCTCCCCCGAACTGACTAAACCACTTTTACACTGTGGTTTTCCAAACAGAACCCTTTCGATAAATGGCATAAATTTTGTTTTTGTTTGCACAGCGTTATTGCCCTCTCTGAAATAAAAAACCATAATGTGTCGTAAATGCAAGTTATAGACCAACATTTTCAATTTGAATCAATTTGACTAATCGAAGGCAAATCAAAGCGAATCTGAAAGTAAACATTGTAAATACCACAATAATACAATATACAGAAAAACATTATTAATCCAACAAAGATTTTTATTTACAACAGTTAAAAGAGCAACCAATGGAAAATCCCAACGAACTTTCCGAACAACTTAATGTATTCGATTCTTATAAATTAGTCAGAATACGAAAAGTTAACATGAGCATAAAAAAGAAAAAAATAATAGTTAAAAACAAATTAAAAGTACATTGTTCTCTTTTGTAAATTAAATATTTAGATATAGTTCGACATTTTCCTAGAAATTTTCTATTTGTTCCAATAATTTGTACTTCCGAAAAGAGTTAAGACTTTTCATTTATATATTTCAGTTCATTATTGTACTGAAATAATAGTTTTTAGTTAAGAATTTTGTAACTTAAATTTTTATATATATATATATATATATATATATATATATATATATATATATATATATATATATATATATATATACATCAACCTGAAGCTCTAAACTATCTAATAATAACAAAACAAATATCAAAATAAGTAAAATTACGACTGTACAAAACAGTATTAAGACCAACCACATTGTACGGATGCGAAACTTGGATACTAAAACAAATTAAAAGTACATCGTTCCCTCTTGTGTATGTCTTCATATAATTCGTATTTTAGCAGCGCATTTTAAATTATTAAAATTTTATTCCTTATTTAAGTTATATCGAGTTAAGGCTTTTGATGTATATATTTCAGTTCACTGAAACAATATGTTAAGGGTTTTGTAACATAATTTTTTTTATTGTGGGTTTCTTTTTGGTATACATTAAAATGACTAACAACGTAAAATTGCCTTTTATGACGTCTACATTATGATTTAAAATTCAAATATTGTCCTTCTTCTGTGTCATTCAATATTAACTCTAGCATCGCATTAAAAGTGACAACTAACCTTGTAATGGCGTAAGAATGTCCTTTAAATTAATAATTTCATCAGTAATATAACAATCGAGTTATATTATTTTGTTTTCGTTTACATTACTTCAATGTAAATGATTTGTGATGGAAAAAAGGAAATTGATTACAAGTAAATAAATTCAAGTAAAAGCCTTGCAGCTCTAAACTATTTACAAATATTACAACAAATATCAAGATAAGTGAAATTACGATGCGAAACTTGGATACTAAATTAAAGGATACAAAGGCGACTATTAACATAACATAGGAATATACTTTACAGATAACTGTGAGAGAAGAAGACCAAAAACTGATACGAAATAATATCAAACATGGAAATATATGAAATTTAAAACGAACTAACAATAGATATAGTAATAAGAACCCATATATTATAGTGGTTGGGTCATATTGGAAGGATAGTAGAATACAGAACAGTTAAAACTATTAGATGGAAATAAACCAAATTATAATAAAGACAGAGAAAGGCCAAAGAAAATATGGCATTCCTAGCCTTGATTTTCTCCCTTTTTATATCTCCATCTTCCACATTTTACAACACCTCTCGTCATCTCTATCTCGGTCTCCCTCTCCTTTTCTTAATTTGGTATATTCCAGGCTATAGATTTCACTGTTCTCCATTCTACCATTATATAAACATGGCCTAGACACTGTAACTCTATGATCTTCCCAATCTTTATAATATTCCCAATGTTATGATTTATTTAAATACTAAAGAAATATAAGTTGACACTATCATCGACTATACGAGGTGTAGTCATGATTTTTATATAACTAGATTTTTTTTAAATATAAATTTCTGGTTTACATTATCTCCTTCAAAGTAGTTGCCTTGGGAAGCCGCACAGCGCTGAAGATGGTTTGTCCACTTTTTATAGCAAAAATAGAACTTGAGCTAAATTTTCAAATTTGGAAAAACGTGAAAGTCACAAGTATGGTAAATATGTCTGTGGAGCCACAGTGATATTTATATTTGCCAAAACAATAATTGAAATCACTGTGTGGTAAGACGCATTGTCGTGATGCTACACCCAAGTGTTCTTGATGTTCAGTCTCACACGAATGATCCTTTTTCGAAGTATTTCAAGAACTTCTGGGTAAATTTTTTTTTTACAGTTTACTGTTTGGTTTTGAGGCACAAATTGGCTTCTGATGAAATGTTCTGTGAGTCAACTTCAACTTTTCCCCAATCATTTTGTCTATCAACGAATGAACAAAATGTACAAGATTCCAGATTGTGTAGACATTTTCCTCACTTCTTGCAGTTGAAGACTTTTCGCTGCGAGGTTCATCTTCAACCAAGTCTCTAAGAATGTCTTAACTTTCCTGAAAACCTGGGCCCTTGACAAAACACTGTTTTCATAGGCTCATTGAAGTTTTGCAAAAGATTCAGTGGCACTGTGCCCAAGTCTGAAACAAAACTTGATAGCGTACCGTTGCGCAAAATTGTTGTCACTCATTTTCAGAACGCATTTTCACGAAAAGAATTTCTACGGACTACTAAGTGATTTTAGAGAGTTCAAACTCGTTCTAAAGAAACAGCAGATGTTGGGCTACATCCCCTCTATAGGGAAAGCTAATAGTATTGCCAGATCGAACGCTATGCCACCAGTTTTATTACATAATTTTCACACTTCGTATTTCGTTTACATTTAAAAGTAAATTTTTAGTTAGAACATCATTATGTATTAAATTACATATATTATTCCGAGTTAAAGAATTGTCTTATAGAAACATTACTCGTACTAGAAAGGAAGTTTTTAATAAAACTATAGCTAGAGCGTTTAAGTAGTTGGCGTAGAAGCAAACCACAGTACATCTACCAAGTTTTGGAACTAGCATTGTGCGATGTATTTGCATCAAACTTTATTATTTAGTTTTCTCATCACTCATTCATTCTAACTATGTACGCTGCTCGCGAACAAACTTTAAAAGTTCACTATTTCATTATAAATCTTATAATACGGAAATAGTTCTATTATGTCAGAAAATAAATTTGTTTGGTATCTCCAAATGTTTGTCCGTCTGTCTCATAGATTTCTCATATATACAGGGTGTTTTCAAAGTTGAGTCATTTATTTTATCAGGTTGTAGAACTCGGAAAAATAAATTATTTTACCAAAAATCATTTATATAAAAGTTTGAGTTTAAAATTTGAAAACAGACCTGACTTTTTAATATACTCGACCACTGCGGCAAATACATAAAGTATTTGTTTACTGCTGATACTGGGTATGACTAGTTTTTTGTATTCTTGTACATTTCTTTTGAGTGCGATGTTCGATTTGACCAGTTGTAATAATTCTTTAATAGTGTGTGTTTAATTTTTGGGTACTTTGAGCGATTAAAATGCCACACGTCTATAAAAACATTGAGCTAGTGGACATAATATTAACGTACGGGGAGTGCCAATAAAATGCACCCGCAGCATGTGGTTTGTACGGGGAAAGGTTTCCTTTGAGAAATCATCCGGTTCCGCGGATGATTTCCTTAAAGACACAATGAGGAGGTCATGCTGGCGAAATGGTAGAGATGGATAGATAAATTTTGGAAATTGTGAAAAACGACTCAACAACGAACACTAGTTCTATAGTAGGTCAAGCTAAAGTTGGTCATAGTAAAGTGTGGAAGACTATATGACAAGAACACTTTTATCTCTATCATTATCAATGGGTACAAGCGTTACAACCTGAATATTGAATGAATGATTATTTATTGTTTAATAGGCTACTGCCAAATTAAAAGACAATTTAAAACACAAATAGATATAACAAAAATAATTTAAACTTAACCTGGTACAATGGTACAAAAATATATATATATATATATATATATATATATATATATATATATATATATATATATATATATATATATATATATATATATATATATATATATATATATATATATATATATATATATATATATATATATATATATATATATATATATATATATATATATATATATATATATATATATATATATATATATATATATATATATATATATATATATTAAAAATTAATTCTAAAATCATTACAGAAAATTCTTTCCAAAACAGCGCACGAGCCTTCAGCACTCCCTCAAAATCTGAGATATACTGAGTAAACGCACAGAAACGTTCCCGCTATTGCAATAACTAAGTCGAGAATATTGTTTTGTATATTAAATATGTGATTGTATTGGTGAATATCAAAAAATGCGTAAAAGCCGTGTAGTGCTCGTAGAAATTGATTAAATAATTGATAGTTAACAGGGCTTTGATAATGTAAATTAGAATCACCTAAGATTAGAATTTTATAATTCATGATATAATAAAGAGATTCGAAGGTATCAAAAATGAGTTTATATTGGTGAATATTTGATTTTGGAGGAATATAAACAGAAAAAATAAGGATTATGGTCTAACTTATGAGTATTTTGCAAGCAACAATATCGACACTTGGAAACAACTCCTCCAAGATAGACAGGGCGAATTTCGGCGGTTGTAAAGATGAATAAACGGCAAGGAGAACTCCGCCGCCTCTTTCGACTCCAAGGGCATCCCGATCCTATCTGAAGACCATGTACCTGAACAGATCAGAAACAAAAACAGATGGCTGCAGCCAGATCTCCGACAGAGCAATAATGTGATAATTATTGGATAGGACGGACTGGTAGAGATCCGCAGTTTTTATTCTTACGCCATGCTCGTTCTGATAAATAAGAGTAATGCTATGAATTGAGACTGGGTTACGCGTGTAAGACACTCTATTTAGTTTAAATAACATGTTGACTATTTAGATAGCTCACGAGGTACAACAGGTGGTTGGTCATTATGATAACCAGTTTTAATATTACTCTCGCCAGTCTTTAAACGACGAACCAGTTCGTCTTTAACTAAGTTGTAGTGACGAATTTGGGCGTTAGTTCTATCAGACTGAACTGATATGCCCCCAACATGGCACCATTGGCTAGGTTTCTAACGTTCTTAGAACAAATGTGGCAATATCGCGCAGAATTACACGTCACCTTGAGCGGGCGCTTTTTCCCATCTGAAGGCGATGTATTATAATTTTGCTGGAATCAATCACAAGATCGCACGTGGATAGAATGATGCTTTCCACAAGTGATCTATCGTTCTTAGATATAGCTTGAGTGTTTGAGTCATCTATGCCAAAGACAATAAAGTTTGATTTGCTTCTTTCGCGGTTGGATAGTTCTTTTAGCAATTCTTCGGAGCTTGTAATCAAGGTCTGATGAGAATCATTGTTAGACTTTAAAATAGCTAAATTATTATTTAATAGTTCGATTTGATTCTCAAGGACATCAATTCTGTTAGAGTTATTTTTTAGATCAGTTAACTATCTCAGTAGTGTCTGGGTTGTATTATTCTATTGCTGAATCATACTGTACAATTCAGAGACTAACGTGATAACGTCTTTAATATTAGGTTCAACTTTAGACAGGATAGAAGAAAATGTGCTTTCACCAAAATCAGGACCAGTGGTATTTACCCCGCTAGGAGTTAAGCTACGCCGGTTCGTGAAAGAATTTATAGGGCTTTTCGAACATAAAGGTACTGCGCAGGACTTCTCTCTGCACACCGCAATACCACATCTTCTTATTTTGTAAACAGTCTTCGAAATCTGCCGCTGTTAGTTGGGCACAACTTGAATGGAAACAACCACCGCAGCAACCCGAACAACCAATTCTGTACGTTATCTTGTCAATAGTTTTATTGCAGCCGCGACACAACCTGCGAGCCATGATGACAACCATAAAATGATTAAGAGAATCAATTAACAGTGGAAGGTCGAAAATTCTCCAACTAATAGGAAGTCACAAAACAAAATAATTCAAATTACGATCGGTCACTGTATGTTGAGAAACAGAAACAGAATATATTGAATATTCTTGATTACGTAAGTGTCACTACAGCATTTATGTCCACACACAGTTCAATAAAACCTATATATGTCCAAATTCGTAATAAGCTAAAAGAAGATTTTTCGTTGCACCGGAAACCGGGAAAAACGATCTTGTCGCGAGCATCGAAACCGAGCGTGACCTTCCAAAACCGTAGCGTTGAGTCGACTGTTAAATATTATCCCAGAAGAGTTGAATTTTGTCAGTGGCTTTTACATCAGTACAATAGGAATGAAAATTTTACCCAATTTATATTGGCTACCGACGAGGTCAAAGGTATTTATTCCATGTCATTTACAAGTAAATTTAACTCCATGGAAAGGTAACATGGAAAAAATTTCCAAAACAACCATGTTTGGGCAGTAGAAAATCCGCCTGCTGTAAAAAGAATCCATTTTCAGCACAAATTTTTAGTAAATGTTTGGGCTGGCATAGTAAATGGCATATTTATTGTGCCTTTCTTTCTTTCTTTAGTTAGGCCTTCTTCAGAACGATCTGAGACAATTATTACAACATGTTCCTTTAAATGTTAGACAGAATATGTCGTTTCTACATGATGGAGCTTCGCCACATTATAAACGAGAAGTTCACGAACATTTAAATAATGCATTTCCAACAGATGGATAGGACGCAATGGACACATTTCTTGCCCTACACATCCCCCAGATTTAACGCCCTGCGATTTTTTTCTGTGAGCTATTTAAAAAAGTTTATCACGATGGATACGTAAATACAGTGGAAAAACTACAACAACGCATCGAAAACGCTAGTGATGTTATTCGTGGACACCCGGATTTTATTTTTGACGCGTGCAGTGACGCATTAGTACGCCGAACAAGATTTTGTGTTAACTGAACGAATGGTGACAGTTAACTGAACAAATGGTGAACAATTTTTGTAACATGTAACATTTTTGCTTTGGTTATTCCGCAACTTTTATATAAATGATTTCTTCTAAACTGACTTCTCTCTGCGAGTTCTACAACGCAGCAGTCGTGAATTTCAAAAAGTCTGTCAGTCAACTTTTATATAAATGATTTTTGGTAAAATTACTTATAATTAAGAGTTCTAAAACCAGATTAAATAAATAACTCAACTTTGAAAACACCCTGTATATATACAGGGTGTCCCGAAACTCAACTTCGGCGGGTATAGCCAGATTATTTATACCAGTTCTGACAAAAATACGAAAAAAATCCATGTCACCGTGTTAAGTGATAACAGACATATTTTTAAAAATCTTGAAATTCGACACCCTAGGCTATATCTTTAGGTACTGTGATCACAAATTCCACAAATTTTTAGTGTTAGTTTTTATACCGTTAGTTAGTTTTAATACCGTGATCCTAAATAACAGTGCTATTGATTGCAGTTACAAATCAAACAATGAACGTAATTGAGTCCTGGTTTAAAAAATTATGTCAGCTACCTTTTACACTTCATCTTAAAAAAAAAATGTATTACACTACCATAGGCAATTTATTTCAAAAAATGGTCTATTTAGTCAAGATTTCAAAATGGTACCATTGGCTCTTTTCTTTCCACAAAAAAAATGCCGAAAAGTATGCCGTTCACCTTATATGGTACTCATTTTCCTGCCTTCAGGATCTTTTCTATGACATGCAGACGATGACGATCACAAATGGTTCGGCAACCTCATTTAACCTCTCTGCCATTTGTTGTTGAAATTGCATAGCGTCTTCTTTCGACAATGCTTGCAATTCGGCATTTTCGGTTGACCTGGTAGTACTTTCTTTTTGAAGTTGAAATCAACACTTTTGACTCGTCTAAACCAACGCCCACAACCATCTTAGCTTGGAATATTGTCAAGTATACAACGGCTTTGATTCGCGTTTTCCTTTTGATTGAATTGAACAAAAAAAGCAGTACGTGCTGCCAATTCTTGTTATTTGCTCTTGTTGTCTGCTCGAAACGCGACATGTTTACCACATGAAAAAAACATGACGCTAACTCGAAATCGTTTAAACATTAATGGCGTTTTGAAAGGTACTGTTCTAGCAACAAAATGACATACAAAATATAACTGCCAATTAACACTAATTTCCAGCGCCATCTCTTAAAAAAAACCACTAAGATAGTTAGGCAAACATAACTTAATTCAATAGAAACGGCACTAATTCAAAATGGCTATGACATGCGTCAAATAAAAAGGCATATTAATAAAGTTCAGGCAACTGGTCAGACCAACCAATCTATTAGAGAATTGTCACAAAATCCCAAAGTTCTTCTGCCATACACCAAGGGAGTTACTGATAAAATTTACCACGCATTCAGATCCCGTAATGCCGAAACGATATTTGCAACAGAAAGAAATATATCCAGTTTCCCCAGATCAGTGAAGGATAATATTCCACAAGAGTCACATGGTGTCTATGAGATTCCTTATTCTGGCTGCTCCCAATCATATATCGGTCAAACTAATAGACGTATTCAAAATCGTATATACGAGCATTCTCTCGCCGTCCAAAAATCTGATCTCTCCTCGACTTTAGCAGAACATCATCTTCAAACTCACAGCCAAAGTAATCGCACCTATATATTTCTACAAACCCCACATAATTCGTGAAGCAATTGAGATCGAAAAACGTCCAGACTGCTTAAACAAGAGGGACGACGGTCTTAGAGTTCCAAATACATGGAAACCGCTCATTTCCAAATTGCCCATCCGAAACTCTTCCAGTCAAACGTCCACCTGCCAAACCAAGTCCACGTTCTTTTCTAGTTGTGAACCCTGGGGAGTAAGCAGATTGAGGCCTCGGAGTAAATCAACTAGATTCTCTTGAAAATGGCTTCAAAGTGGAAGCCGAAACGTCGAGATTTTATAAATCTAAAACAAAAAATTAATGGGGTTATTATCCGTTTCCCGTGTATCACCTTGTATCAACGTTGGTATATTTTTTCTTTCAAGGTGCCTGATTTCGTCAGTGATAACGTTAAGTTTTTGTTCGGTCAACTTTTGATGTAGTTTGGAATTAGTTCAAATATGAAAAATGTCATATCTTAAGCCAAACAAACACACCCTGGGCACAAGTCGTTTCTGACATTAAAATCGAACTTTTTAAAATTAGCATTGAAGGACTAAACACCCACACTAATCTGAATGATTTTTTCTTAATTAATACGCTTTCGAGCTTACTACACTTAACATTATAATTTTTTTAATGTCTGGGGGAATAATTTGAAACTGCTGCTTTATTTAATTATTTTAAGTCATCCGAGATTTGAGACAATGCGTTTTCCATTTAATAAGCACCTAATAAAATCTCATCCACTGCCATTTGGCTTTTCCATTTTCTTCCAAGACACTAGCGTCTGAGTATCCCATAATGCAATTATTATTTCGAAGTACTGCGAAATTAAACCTTAACAAAGTTCAAGCTCATTATTTATAAACTTTTTCTGCACTTTAATTAACGGTCCACGAACAAAACTCAACTGTTGAAACAGTAGTTTCCTTGATTACTCCCAAAGAAATCTTAAAATAACTTCAGATTTAACCTACTTTTCTGTAGTTTATTTTAGAGGTACTCCTATGTGGATCAATTAACCTGAAAAAAATATAGTAAACAAGTTATATAAAATTGATTTTTAACAGGTCAAATATATATTGTTATTGATAATCAACAAATAGAACTCATAAAATATATTTCAACAAGCAATATTAATCCATCAATCAATTATTGAAATAATATTCATAAGTATCACTAATACAGAATAATACATCACAAAAGTCTAAATATTGCATAAAACTAAACTTCAGATCTAGGAAGAGAAACTTACAAGAAATATTTGGCTAACTCTTGTGGGATGTTAGTGCTGAAGTCACGTCTTTCAAATATCAACAATATTTTTGAAATTTCTTTCAAAATGAGCGGTTATTTTAATTATTGAATAAAACACAGATGGCGTTATGAATTTGCTTAAGTCTAGTCTAATTTCAAAAGTGTTATGTATGATATTTATAAAAATGGCGTCGTACACAATATAACAACGCGTTAAAATTCTTGAATGATTTTATGGAATTAAAGCGTTCAGTGAAAAATGTTCTTAGAAAATTACGACATATTTACAGTTTGCACAATCGTCCATCTGAAAGCATTGTCAATCGAATTGTTCAAAAATTTCAAGAAACTGGTTTGGTGAATTATCAAAGAAGGGCAATATATAGTCTTAGTGGTCCTTCACATAAGCATATTGATTTGGTACGTCAAAGTGTTGCTGAAGACCCAGAAATTTCGATTAGTTGACGTTCAAAACAATTTAGATTCAATGAATTCACAACATGGCGTATTATACGAAAGGATTTAGCTCTGCGGGCATATAAGTTTCAAATAACACAGGAACTAAATCCACTGGATCATTTGAAACGTCATGCATTTGTCAGTTGGATGAAAGAAGAAACATATGATTTCTTGAGAAAAATCATCTTTTCAGATGAAGCACATTTTGAAATTGGTAGCTATCTTGATAAACAAAATTACCGCATTTGGGTTGAATAAAATCCAAGATTGCTTCATGAGAAACTTTTACAAGTCACTGTTTGGTATGCGTGATCGTCAGGAGGTATAATTGGGCGGTATTTCTTTCAGATTGCTGATGGTGAAACTGTAAATGTGAATGCTGTTCGATATCGTGATATGATAACTCGGTTTTTGTGGACTGTAAATAATAATTTATATTACTGTAAGTATTAACATTCATTATTCTTATAATATTGCTTTGTTTTTTATATCATATGGCATAGTTTAAACCTTTTATATTATATTCAGATAATAATTTACATTAAGATGGATGAAAATCAAATTAAAATGATTTTGGAAGAACATTCTGATTCAGACTATGAAGATGGCAATGACAGCGAGGTAGAGGATTATATTGAAATGCAAGAGGATAGATACGAAACCGAGCAAGATGATTCTAGACATGAGCAAGTGGATCATTCTGCACAGGACGGTGATTCTAAAATGGAGTCAGAAGAATCATGTAACTTTTAGGAATTATTACCTGAAAAAAGACGGTCGAACAACATGGAGCAAAAATCCTGCTTGGAATCAAGTAAGGAGGCGTAATAGAAACACGGTAACGCAACTTCAAGGTGTTAAAGCTGAAGCTAGGTATTTAAAGGAATCAGGTGAAATAGAGAGGTTATTGGGAGGGATTGCAAAGTACACTAACGAACAAATAAAACGAATATCCGAAACGAGAAGAGATAGTCTACTGAATGCTAAATATTTATTCAGAACTGATGGCTCGTCACCGGATATATTTCAATTGGCTATGTACGGGAACCGTTTTTATTTACTGTTGCGGTGTCTATGGCTTGACGATAAAGACACGTGCTTCTTGTATTTCCGTGGACAAACTGACTCAAATTAGAGAGTTGTTGAAGAAATTGCAGCGTTCAAGAAATACTATAATTTGTTTCAGTTAGTTACAATCGACGAAAAGCTAGATGTCTTCAGAGGTCGTTGAAGCTTTAGGCAATATATTCCTTCTAAACCCAATAAGTACGGCATAAAATTAAAAAAAGCATAAAATAGGATTTTGAATTTTCGGTTTATCAGACCGCGCACGGGTATACGAAGGTTAATACCATGTACCTTGACTAAGCAAAAATAACGGTTATCGTAGTGATTTACCATTTATTCATTGTTTTAAATGTTAACTACACATTTTACAAACGTCCATACTTTATCAACGTTTTTGATATTCAAGTTAAAGTAAGCGAAGTACGAATTTTGCACGAATTCTGATGTTGTTTTCGAAACTTTTTACCGTATATCCGCCACAAACGTAACAAAAAGTGTTCGGGCCATTTAAACACGATCGTTTTGACAATGACATCTTCAAGATTTTATTTACTAATTTTTTAATTGAACAAACAAGTGTAGATTAAAAACTGTACGTACTTTTAATAATTTAATGTTACTGAGAGTGTTGCTAGACACAATGCTTTAAAAGTAGGTTGAAATCTCGGCGGCACCATTTTTTTAATTTTATGGACCTGTGTTATTAGTGCCTCAAAGAATTATTACGGAATTTTTTCACTATCTCCTTTCTTAATCCATTTACCTCTTGTATTCCGTCTATTTCTCAAATTATTTTATTGAATATGTTCCTAATATAACTGTTACTTGGATGCGCTACGAAATTAAGTTCTAACAAAGTTGAATCCCATTGTGAGTCTTTATTAAAAGATCCTCGGACAATTTCCAGTCTTCAAAGTTATCACTGCAACTGGAAGTAGTCTCAGCTTTCATTAAAAACTTTTAAATTTAACTCAAACTAGTTACCACTTTTGAAATGTATATAGAAATAATAAAAACTTTTTTTTCCATTCATGAAAGTTTTGATTCTTAACAGCGGAAAAAATGATTTAAAAAGGAATACAACTTTTGCTTTCGAAATAGTAATAGCCACGTTATCTAATAATAAATAACTAAACTCAATATTTCGAATGTTATAAAGGGCGATTTTTTTGGTGTGTTCGAACTCCCGATAGGTGTCGCTGACAAACGAACTGCGACTGCACGTAAATCTCTAAATATGCGTCTCAATAGTCTGGTAAATCATCATGGAACGATTAACAACACAGCAACGCTTGCACTTGTCGAAATTTATTATCAAAATCAGTGTTCTGTGCACCAAACTTACAGAGCACTTGGTGAATTTGACTGAACTTTGTGATTTATTAGCCCAATTATAGACAAATTCTAAAGGCAATTTGGGCTGCTCGATTTTAAAACAAAAAAAAGACAAAAACTGCGTGTTCCGAAGAAAACATCGATGCTGTTGCTGGCAGTGTTGATGAAGATCCAAATATATCAATTCGTCGTCGTTCACAGAATATTGGGTTTTGTTATTCAACTACGTGGATTATTTAATTCCTTATTCGCATGGTATTGATCTGGAGGAGATGTGGATGGCAACAAGACGGCTCCATGTCATACAGCCAACATAACAATCGATTTATTGAGGATACAATTGGATTAGAAAATTATTTCGAGGAACGGATCCGTTTATTGGCCACCAAGGACATGTAATTTAACGCCTTTGGATTATTTTCTTTGGGGTTGTGTTCAATTTTTGGTCTATGCCAATAAGCCAGAAACTATTGATGTCTTGGAAGCCAACATAACTCGGACAATTGTGGACAGAATACCCCAATTGTCTGAAAAAGTTGTTTGAAATTGGATTGATGAATGTGATGAGAATGTGCTTTGTCACGAGCCATGACAAAGTAGATATTTGTATGAAATTTTTTCAAACATTAATGTCATTGAATGTTATTTCATATAAAATAAATAGTATCAATGCATCTAATTTGGTTGTTGTTATATTTGAATTTAAAGTTCGAAGGCACTAAAAAAGTCCCCTCTATATATATATATATATATATATATATATATATATATATATATATATATATATATATATATATATATATATATATATATATATTGCCTATAACATCATAATATGCCTTCGTGAAAGTTTCATACACTCATTGAGAAATCGCGATAAAGTAACGCACCGATATTACATTCTGTATCAAACCAGCGGTATTTTTTACTGAAACTTTTATGTTACTCAAGCATGTATTTGGGGCTGACTAACTCGTCTACAAGACAGACTCAATATAGTTAAAAAGTTATTAAAAATAATTCCAAAAGTGCAATTCCTTCCGAAGATGTATTTGAAAGATATTTAAAAATTAAGATTGAATTATGAATTGAAGATTTTAAAATCAATTGTTAAGTGAACAGAGGCAGATCGTGTTCAGGAAAACTGAACTGGTCCTTGACAATGGATTCTCGCAGAAAAGCACCTCTATTCGTTAATTTTTAGCTCTATGTGGTATTCTACTTCTTTGCTGACTCACCCTTGAAGATTGTTTTTTAAAAATATTGGTCGTTGTTCGATTTTTTAGGATACAATTATATAGGAATCGAATTCCATGGCTAGCACACCGAACCAATGCATTAATGCTTAAGAAACTAAATGTATATGTGCACAAACGACTTATCCTTTAAATTCAACGACAGGGAGAATTATTTTGAAAAGCTCGGTACTGATTCTGAAGGCTGCATTAAAACCTTATAAATATTAAAATTTCTATTGCGCATATTATATAATTATTTTGAGTTTGTCCAACGCATATTGCCTCCTATTTAAAAATTTTCAAAGTATGTAAAGATGTTTCCAATAAAAGTATCAGAACTTTGAAACATAATAGCGGCAACACTATTTAAAGTGTAAATGCCACTAATAGACTGTCATATTCAACATATTGTGTAAATTCACCATGAAAATATACTCGATCCAACAGAGCGTAGAAAATATTCGTATCTACCATCAAAATAGTGACCCCACTTTGGGGAAAAAATAATCATTTTCGACGAAACACAGTTGTGGCTTAATGGGCTTGTGAATAAAGATATCTGAAGGATTTGAATCAATGAAAATTCTCAAGTAATTGAGGAGTTACTGTTTCATTCTCAGAAAGTCACTGTTGGGTGCGGTATTTGGACAGAAGGAGTGAGGACATTATTTGAATGAAGACAATGATGGAAATCGTGTTGCTCTTAATGGTGAGTGCTATAGGAACGCGTTAACAGAATATATTTGGCCTAAAGTCGTAAATGTCGATATAAATAATGTTTTCTTTCAACAAGATGATGCAACTTGTCACACATCTCGCCAGACAATTAATTTATTGCAAGAAACATTATTTGACCGTGATATTTGGCTAAATGCGAATGTCAACGACCAAAGTCATGCGACAGCCTTGTATTACTTTTGTAAGGTTATGTTGAATATCTGGTTTACAGAAGTACCTAAATCTCGAATAATTCTTGACCTTAAACGAAACATTTTGACCACCAAAATATACCACGCAATATGTGTGAAAGAGTAATCGAAAAGTAGGTCGGCTGGTAGAATATATTCTACCAGCCGAAAACATAATACTATTATTTGCTATTCAAGATAAAATAAAAATTACCGGACAATTATTGGTAGTTATAGTTATGCCTTTTTAATATTTTAAAGTTTCGATACCTTTATTGGACAACCCTCTGTTATACAAATGGTTCTTTGAATGTTGAAAAGTTGGCGTCAAAAAAAAATGTCTACATTTCTCTGTATGGCAGGGAATAGCTTTCCATCATAAATATCCATCTTAAATAATTCCTATATCCATCTTCAATAAACATTGACAATCTTCTTTACAGCGAAAACTACAAAATCTGTCCAATGTAAAAGATAACTGTAATAAATTTATGTTTCCGCTATCAGATCAATTTAATTTTTTGCATCTGTTTTAAATACACAATGGCCCGAAATCCAACAGCAGGTTTTATGCTTCGCCATATAATAAACAAGTTTTAATACTGTTCTATGTTGGGTATTGATGAAGATGCTTTTGCTTTTTCTATGAACAGTTTTAAAATGGTTAAGTCTGTTTATGGTATTGAAATAATGAAACCATAAGAGCGTTTTTAACTGATTTATTTTTCTACTTCGCTATGGGCAGACTATGTACACTGATATTTAAGGATAAATAATCCCCATTTTTATATATCTACTGATAATGCTCATTGGATTAGCGAAACATCGAGTGAGGACAATTTGGTTGGTACAAGTTTTTATTTAACTCCAAAGATTCCAAAATCAAAATTATCTATAAGTAACCACAGTCTTTTCTTCCCGGGTTGTAATGTTTCCTTGTGGTCCAGAGCCTCATCTGGGATGTTGCTCACCTTTTTCAGATCTGTCTCTCATCGATTACCACAAATTTATTTCCCCAAATATGTTATTCGTATAAACCGATTGAGTATTAAAAATATTTCTGATGTGAAAGCGTTCAGTGGAATTGCGCTGTCTTTCCTCTAATTATTCTAATATCTCCAGTAATTTTTCATGACTCCTTTACGTTTGTGAATAGATAGAATCAATCTAAATCTGGCAATTACAATGTTTGTGTTTCCATTTATTAGTGTTTCCTATTTTCGAAATAATTCTTACCGACACGCAATGTCTGTTGTGATGTTTCTACAAAATCAGGAAGGGATAATTTAGCTACAAATGCTATTCATTCATTACAGTATAATCTGTTATTCATTGTAACGGAAAGATAAAAAATTAATTTCGTAACCGAAGCTTCGAACCGCTATGAAAAAACAATCGTGTCAATAAATTGTAAAGCACATCGAAAACCCGCGTTCATCGATAGAATGGTGATAGACAGAATTTGATTGTATCTGATTGACAGGATTGTAAACAGGTTGTTAACTATGAATTGTTATCAAACGAACAAAAACTTGACTTATATATATATATATATATATATATATATATATATATATATATATATATATATATATATATATATATATATATATATGTATATATATATATATATATATATATATATATATATATATATATATATATATGTATATATATATGTATATATATACCAATCAAAGACTACAATGCCCACGGAAGAACAAATGCCATATATTCTAGTGGAGGAAGTAACAAATGCTATAGAATCGATGAAAAACGGCAATGCTCCAGGAAAGGACAGTGTAACAGTCGAAATGCTAAAAGCTGGTGGTCGGACGTTACCTAAAATATTAGCAAAATTATATTCAAAATGCCCCAAAGAACAAGAAGTACCTGCCTTAGGGAAAAATGCAGAAGTGATCCTTTTACATAAAAAGGGAGCATAGGAAGACTTAAAGAACTACCGTCCAATAAGCCTCCTATTAGTAATGTACAAAGTTTTCACTAAGATCATTTCTAAAAAAATATTTAAAAAAATTAATGACGCACAACCAAGAGAACAAGCAGGATTCAGAAGTGGATTCAGTACAATGGATCACATCAAGGTTGTACAGCAGACCATAGAAAGGCACAACGAATACACCATGCCACAGTGCTTGGCTTTTATCGACTACGAAAAAGCATTTGACTCCATCTCAAAGCATGCAATAATGGATGCACTGCTTAGCCAAGGGGTAGATAAAGCATATCTAAACCTATTAGGATCGATGTATGATAGAGTTACAGCCACAATTCACCTTGATAATCTTGAAGTGTGAATGTAGAATGTGGTGTACGGCAGGGTGACGCAATACCGCCTATTATTTTCTCGGCTGGCCTTGAAGAATTATTCTGTAAACTAGATTGGACACGGGATAGTGTAAAGATCAATGGTGCAAACTTAAACTATTTTAGATTTGCTGATGATATCGTTCTCCTTTCACAAGACCCAGAGGAGCTGCAAAGAACATACAGAACTGCAAAGGTATACAATAACTGCAAAGGGCTGGCGAACCATTTGGCTTGAAAATAAACCTAAAAAAGAGTCAGGTTATGTTCAATAACTTCGCTCAGGACAGAAGATTTTCAGTTTTAGGAAGGGATTTGGAGATTGTGGACCACTTTATATATCTTTGGCAGAGGATTTGAATGGAGGGAAATACAGCCCGGGAGGTGAAACGGCGTGTTAAATGTGGCTGGCAGGCATTTGGCAGGCTCAACATTGTGTTTAAGAGCAGGCTCCCACTTTGCCTGAAAAGAAAAGTCTTCGATCAGTGCGTTCTACCCGTTATGACATACGGAAGTGAAACCTGGACACTCACATAGGAAACAATTGAAAAACTTCGGGTAGCACAGAGGGGAATGGAAAGATGTATGCTTTGCATTACAAGACGAGACAGAAAGTCCTGCGCATGGATCAGGGAAAAAACGAAAGTCTGTGACATCATTGGAAGAGTAAAGCAATTGAAATGGAGATGGGTAGGCCATATAGCGAGACGATGGGATGACAGATGAACCAAGGCAATCCTGGAGTGGATATCGCTTGATCGCAAACATCCGCGAGATAGGTTGAAAGCACGATGAATTGATGACCTCGTTAAGTATATTGGACCAGAGTGGCAGAGGAAAGGCCAGTACCGTGAAAGGTGGAAGCATGCTGAATATATATATATATATATATATATATATATATATATATATATATATATATATATATATATATATACCCTATATATATCATCATCATCATCATCATCAACCCGTATCGATCCACTGCAGGATGAAGGCCTCTTCAGCATGCTTCCAACCTTCACGGTCCTGGGCTTTCCTCTGCCACTCGGGTCCAATATACTTAACGATCTCATCAGTCCATCGTGCTTTCGGTCTTCTTCGCGGACGTTTGCGATCAAGCGGTATCCACTCCAGGATTGCCTTGGTCCATCTGTAGTCCCATCGCCTCGCTATATGGCCTGCCCATCTCCATTTCAACTGTTTTACTCTTCCAATGATGTCACAGACTTTTGTTTGTTCCCTGATCCATGCGCAGGACTTTCTGTCTCGTCTTGTAATGCTAAGCATACATCTTTCCATTCCCCTCTGTGCCACCCGAAGTTTTTGAATTGATTGCGATGTGAGTGTCCAGGTTTCACTTCCGTATGTCATAACGGGTAGAACGCACTGATCGAATACTTTTCTTTTCAGGCAAAGTGGGAGTCTGCTCTTAAACACTATGTTGAGCCTACCAAATGCCTGCCAGCCACATTTAACACGCCGTTCCACCTCCCGGGCGGTATTCCCCTCCATGGAAATCCTCTGCCCAAGATATACAAAGCTGTCCACAATCTCTAAATCCCTTCCTAAAACTGAAATTCTTCTATCCTGAGCGAAGTTATTGAACATAACCTGACTCTTTTTCAGGTTTATTTTCAAGCCAAATGGTTCGCCAGCCCTTTGCAGCTCTTGTATGCGTCTTTGCAGCTCCTCTGGGTCTTGTGAAATGAGAATAATATCATCTGCAAATCTAAGATGGTTTAAGTTTGCACCATTGATCTTTACCCCATCCTGTTCCCAATCCAGTTTACGGAATACTTCTTCAAGGCCAGCCGAGAAAAGAATAGGCGATATTGCGTCACCCTGCCGTACACCTCGTTCTACATTAATTCCCACTTCAAGATCATCAAGGTGAATTGTGGCTGTAGCTCCATCATATATCGATTCTAATAGGTTTACATAGGCTCTCTCTACACCTTGGCTAAGCAGTGCATCCATTATCGCATGCTTTGAGATGGAATCAAATGCTTTTTCGTAGTCGATAAAAGCCAAGCACAGTGGTGGTGCCAAGCACCCTATATATATATATATAGGGTATATATATATATATATATATATATATATATATATATATATATATATATATATATATATATATATATATATATATATATATATAGGGTATATATATATATATATATATATATATATATATATATATATATATATATATATATATATATATATATATATATAAATATATATATATATATATATATATATATATATATATATATATATATATATATATATATATATATATAGGGTGCTTGGCACCACCACTGTGCTTGGCTTTTATCGACTACGAAAAAGCATTTGATTCCATCTCAAAGCATGCGATAATGGATGCACTGCTTAGCCAAGGTGTAGAGAGAGCCTATGTAAACCTATTAGAATCGATATATGATGGAGCTACAGCCACAATTCACCTTGATGATCTTGAAGTGGGAATTAATGTAGAACGAGGTGTACGGCAGGGTGACGCAATATCGCCTATTCTTTTCTCGGCTGGCCTTGAAGAAGTATTCCGTAAACTGGATTGGGAACAGGATGGGGTAAAGATCAATGGTGCAAACTTAAACCATCTTAGATTTGCAGATGATATTATTCTCATTTCACAAGACCCAGAGGAGCTGCAAAGACGCATACAAGAGCTGCAAAGGGCTGGCGAACCATTTGGCTTGAAAATAAACCTGAAAAAGAGTCAGGTTATGTTCAATAACTTCGCTCAGGATAGAAGAATTTCAGTTTTAGGAAGGGATTTAGAGATTGTGGACAGCTTTGTATATCTTGGGCAGAGGATTTCCATGGAGGGGAATACCGCCCGGGAGGTGGAACGGCGTGTTAAATGTGGCTGGCAGGCATTTGGTAGGCTCAACATAGTGTTTAAGAGCAGACTCCCACTTTGCCTGAAAAGAAAAGTATTCGATCAGTGCGTTCTACCCGTTATGACATACGGAAGTGAAACCTGGACACTCACATCGCAATCAATTCAAAAACTTCGGGTGGCACAGAGGGGAATGGAAAGATGTATGCTTAGCATTACAAGACGAGACAGAAAGTCCTGCGCATGGATCAGGGAACAAACAAAAGTCTGTGACATCATTGGAAGAGTAAAACAGTTGAAATGGAGATGGGCAGGCCATATAGCGAGGCGATGGGACGACAGATGGACCAAGGCAATCCTGGAGTGGATACCGCTTGATCGCAAACGTCCTATATATATATATATATATATATATATATATATATATATATATATATATATATATATATATATATATATAGGGTGCGTTTTTTACTAAATTGTTGGTAAGGTACTAAAGAACACATTTACTCAATATATCCCTCCCTTGCTTGAATGACCGCCACCATTCTTGGTCTGAAACGCTCGCAGGCTCGTTTCAATGCGTCACGGCGGTCCATATCGGCGAATGCCGCTTCAATAGCGGCTCTCAATCATGCGACGTTTGAATGTCTGGAATTGATGGTGACCCTTTCAACCACGCTACATACATAGAATTCCAGAGAATTTAAATCTTAGCTGTTGGGAGGACACAGTTTTTTGGACCAAAACATGTAGATATTGTTCGACACGCAATTTTGAACCAAATGACTTGTGTGGTCGGACGCACCATCCTGCTGAAAAACATACAGCTTTCCACACGACACAGTTTCCATCCACGGCTTCACTACAGTTGTTAGAATATAAAAATAAACTTCTTTTGTGACATTTTCCCCTTTGTTAAAGAAATGGGGTGGCATCACATCACTATCACTGTACACAACACATGAACATGAACATTTGCCGGAAGTTTTGTTCTGGAAACAATGGGAACATCTTTAAGGTCATTTTGATTGATTTTCACATCGACAGTATACATTTTTTCGTAACAAAAAAACCTGAGGCGTCCGGCAGCATAGTTTCTTAAGGGACAGAAAGACAGACGTGCAACCCGCTGTATCCTGGCAGCTTCGGAAAGCATCTGTCTCACTTTATTTGTGTAAAATTTGTAGCGGAGGCCCTCCCCGATGATTCGACGCATAGTTTTTTCACCCACACCGACAACCGATGACAATTTTCGGATCGACTACCCTGGATCCTCAAAAATCAGCTCAGGAGCCCGTTGCATGATCCGTCCTGATAACTCTCGATGTAACGATGTAATAATTTAACTCTCTTCACTACTCGTATTTTTTCGGTATAATATTAGGTAATATTTGGCTTATTTCGGGGGGGGGGGGGGGGGTTGAACCCCCCAACCCCCCCCCTGACTACGCCCGTGGATCTAGGATAAGAACCGAATCATTTCTGTGGCAAAGTGGCCAGCGCCAACACTTTCGATAATTATAGCTCTTCGGTTATACTCCGCATTTGTTTTCAACATTGCGGCTGTTTCGAGATTATGACTATTTAGTACATGCGTTAAACTATTTGGACCCAACGTGATGTATCAAAAATTCTATGAGACAAGTGACATAAAGAATCACCCCAGAAGTGGTAGAAAACTATGTACAACATCTGCAGAAGACTGGCAGCTATCAATGATAGCTCGAAGAAATAGTCTGGAATTTATAAGTGGTATATCAAGGGAGCTTATTAGACTAGAAGGGGTAAATGTTTCACGACAAACGATAACACACATACTGAAAGCGGTAAATTTGCTACGCAGAAGACCTTTGCGTGTTCCCAAACTAACCCTTCAACAAAAAAATGTAAGATTGCTATGGGCTCGAGAAATGTTGGACCATAGTCCTAAATGGAATAACATGACATTTTTCCGATAAGACGAGAATAGGTTTGGTTTCTGATTCACCAAAAATTGGTCTGGAGAACTCCAGATCGACATGCTCGACTAGAAACAGCTCCACCACGTATCCCATTTGAAGGTGGGAGCATGATGTATTGGGGTGGTACTATTAGGGGTACACGGACACCTCTACTGGTCCTGGAGAGAAGAACCACTGGTGCTGTGTACATCGAGGAAGTTGGCAACGGATTTGTTTCCATGGATGACAACGCACCTCCTTACCGAACAGCAGCAGTACAAAATGTTCTTGAAGGGAAGGGGATAACCAAGTTAGGGTAGCCAGCAAATTTCCCTGGAAGCAAAATTCCACTGAATCACATTGAACATGCTTATGACATTCTGAAAACACGCATCAAGAAACGAACCAATCCTGGGCTTACCCTGTGAGAACTAAAAGATGCTGTTTGTGAAGAATGGGAGAGAACTCCACAAGCCCAAGTTGATCGCTTAATCGACAGCATGCCAAATCACCTACAGGTGTGCATACAGATCGATGGAGGAACTACTGCTTATTAGTTTTATTGAAAGTTGTTCAATAAAGGATCAGGAATCTTTCATCCATACTCCACATATCTGCTCGTTTCAAATCAGCCGTCGCCATCCCGCCGAGACAAATATCTCCCAGGACTGGTTTGTGACCTCACAAGCGTCATTGCTGGGCTCGAGTCTAACGCAAGAGACAGCTGAATAGAAACAATCAGAGCCAGACCAAGTCAACTGGCCATGTTGATAGCGGGTCGCAATCTCTACTCGTTCGGAACAGTCGGAACTACGCGATGCATTCGTCCACAACTTTGAATGTAGATTGCATTGAGATTGCGACCAGCCATCAACATGGCCAGTTGACTTGGCCTGGCTCTGATCGTTTCTAGTCAGCTCTCTCCTTGTGTCAGACTCGAGCCCAACTGACGACGGCTGTGAGGCCAGAAATCGGTCCTGGGAGATACTTGTCAGTGCGCAGGGGCGACGGCTGATTTGAAAAGAGCAGAGGTACGTGGAATATGGATGAAAGAGTGCTATTATTTTAATATCTCTCTCCACGGCCCCACTACGCTATCTTTTGAACATAACTGATACCTAATACCTAAGTTTAGAGAAGCATTTGAGATGATTAACATCTCAAACGACTACTTACGATGCATCCTACATGAATAATTGGGCATAAGACAGCTATCAGCCCGATGGATTCCGCGTTTGCTTACTGTAAACCAAAAATGGAATCGGGAATCATGAACTTTCCAGCAGTGCTTAGACAGGTCTAAGCGCAAGGTTTGGGAAAGGAAAAATCGATCATAGGAAGGTTTTATGCAAATTTCAGGAAGAGCTGATAAAATAACTCCTTCATTTGGTAAGGAAGATAATGCTGTTTTACAACGAGCAGTCGTTCATTCATACGCCGTTACAACAATGCAATTGGGTAATTTGCACTTATGAACTGCTGTGACATACATCATTTTCATCGGACTTGAGACCCTTCGATTTCTTTTTCTTTCCAAAAGGAACAAATTCATATCGAAAAAAAATTCGTCGAACCCAAGGTCTATTTTGCAAAGTTTGGCACTACTTAATTTTTGGAAGGTATTGAAAAGTTGCTAAATTATATGTAGGCGAAGTGTATCGAGCTGAAAGGAAACTACGCTGAAAAACAAATCGATCATATCGTTAACTACATATCTTATGTTAAATTTTAATGCAAAATATGAGCGTTCCCTACAAACAACTCAGTACAATATAATTTTACCATAACAATATAATTTCACATGTAAAATTAAACTAGAAACACAAACTTTTTACCACATCTGAAACAAGGGTTTAAATATTTAAATTATACCTTGTAATTTCGGGGCGTGAAATTTTAATTAGTTTAATTTTCATTCTACATCACAATGATATCAACGTGATAATTTTCAAGCAATTTCAAGCAGGCCTGAAAATAATCTCATATTATAAACATACTTGTTTCAGGGTCATTCTTGTGCTTAAATTGTATTAATTTTTATCATTAGTATCTTCGTAATGTTTTAGATGTTCCAGGCAATGCCTTTATTATAATTTCAGTAAGCAACAGTTACAATTTAGTTACATGTTTAGTTATAACAACTTATTATAATGTTATGTTATTACAATTTTCAGTCAGTATTAAATTGTAAAATAAATTTGTGGTAAATTACACCAAATATTCTGCTGATATCCTTGCTGTCTAACAGCTGGCTTATGCCTCTCGGCTATAACCTAGCCCCCGGATCCACAATCAAGTTGCACCGAAAGTCACTGCCCCTATTAGTCCTTCGCCAACGGAAGGGCACTAGTAAACTAGTAGCAAGTATAGTATATATATATAGTAGTATATTTCTACATCAGAGTATAAAATTCAGCAAAGAATCTCTCAGTCGAGTTAGTATGAAGCTAAGTGAGGCTGGTTGCCTTCTCAAAGAACTTCTACTTTAGTCATTCGACGGTGGGTGATAACGTTCTTAAAGATAAAGTTTTGTGGCTAGGTTATCTTCTAATTATAAGTGACCTACTTCATTAAACAGTAACCCGTGTCAAAACACCTCTAGTTCGGTATACTTACCGCTCAACATCAAATTCAGGTAAGCAGAAATACGATTCATCATTGAACATGGCTTTATACATTATTGTACTTTTAATAATGAAAAACCCCCTTTTCATTGACTAATAAAACTGCCTCTTTCAAATTGACCCAGTTAATCATAAATCCTACAAACTCATGCTTTAGCCATTTTAACATTACTACAAATAAACTTTTTATATTCTAAAAATAAATGCCGAGAATAATTGTTTCGAATGGTGATAAAAGAGATTGTTAAGATCCACCTACATACAATATGAACATTTCAACATCAACATTAGCACGATCGGTGCTGCGTCTGGTCACTGCGTTTGATCAGATCTATAATAGTATCACCCAGAATTGTTATACACGCAGAATTGTTTCTTATATATCCTGAATAATGTGTCGAGTTATACAAGAAGACAAATATTCCAGTATGGTATGAAAGAAATAAAGACAGGCGTACTGCAAGGAAGCGTTTTGGGGCCAATCCTCTATTTATCGTACATCTGCTTTCCTCAAGCTAAAAATGTCAATATTGCAAACTTTGCTGAAGCATTCGATCTAGTCGAAGTTTTCTTTAACAGCAACAACTCTAAAAAGATGTATAAGGATGACAATCACAGACATATTAGGAGGGGCAGCAATCGAAGTTCCTGTGCCAGTTTTAGAGAAATACGTTCGCAGTGCTTTCTGTGTAAGAAACAAGGGCAGAAAAACAAAGAAAATGTGCATTCTTTGTTGGCTTCCGATGTGCGAAGAGCATGTTTCGAAGATAGTGTTTCATAACCTCGCTAAGGCTGGTTTTCAAATTAAACACATTTATTTCTGCAATTTTTACTTATTTGTATACATATTTATATAGCCTAACTAATAATAATCTTTGTCCGTTTTGATTCGGATTTAATATTACTTTTTCCCGCTAAACTTTTTTTTCTTCAATCAATAAGTTTGTTTTTTTTTTATTAAGGGCGTTTTCCAAACGTTATAGTTCATGTGAACAAAGGAAATATAAATTCTGCAGTTTTTGACTATTGAAAGACGCAAAAAAAAGTGGGTTAACGAAGGGTTAATCAAACAAATAATATTTCATTAAAAAATTACTTGATCTTTCACCCTACCCTCGTAGTACTTCATAAAGGGGAAATTTTGGCTAAAAGTTTTTACCAGTGGTTGTGGATTTAGTAGTGGTAAATCTTTTCGAGTTATTTTAGTAGTGTTTCACACCGAAGGCATAAAGAAATGAAAAGAGTATTTCATTAAACATATAACAAATATACACAAACATATATATTATAAATTAATATATTTGTTTAATAAAATACTGTTTTGTCTAAATTTCCACTTAATTCCACCAACACAGTAGCTTCTTCGATGTTAAAATAGAATTATTGTCATTTAATAGATGTGAGGCGTAGTTAGAGGCGTACTTTGCCTGTTAAATGAAAAGCATCGTTTTAATAGTGAATTTAAAATACTACATGTACATAATAAAGTTAAAAACTAAACCATCTGGAGAGTTTTGAAATAAACCATCTCAAAGATGCGAAAACCCTTCTATATGACCAAATACACCTGAACAAATCCCCTTTACTGAATTTGTGCAGACAATAAATAGCATATGTGTGTATTTCTTAAAAATATATATATTTTATCGGAGAAACTTTTTTTATTTATACCAATTTTAATATCGAAAATAGCCGGTTCTCGAGAACCTACAGTGTTAGCGAAACGCGCCAAATAGTAATAATAAAGTGGAAATCTAGACAAAACAGATATTCAATAAACATTTATAATGAATTTCCACCAAGTAAAAGCCAAGACAATCCAAAAATGAATATATATTATTTTAAATATCTGATTGATTTGTGCATTACTTTGTGATATGCTATTGCAGTGAAATAAAAATAAAGGCAGTATCTTGGTTATATATTTCAGTGATTTTCTTCAAAATGGCCAAAAAATATATAACCCATATTTTCAGCATATTTTTAACTATTTATACTCTAAACAATAGAGAACACTCTGAACTCCAATTAGTTCATGTTAAAAGAGATTATCTTGCTCACAGTTGCTAAAGAGCGGGACACTTTAAAATCGTCTAAGAGATAATGTCGCCCACCAGCATCATTTTACTTTTTCAATAAGACAAGAAAACGTTTTATCGTTGGAACTTCCATAGCGTTGTAATTTCCTATCTCGGAAAATAAACAAACATAAAAATGTTGTTGCAAATCTGAAGTGAATTCTCTATTTTCTCTTTAAATATGCCGTACTTTTGTAACGCTTTTAATTAGTTCTGTTTGCTCTTTGCATGGAGATGAAAATAAATAATGAATTTTGAAAAATTGCGTTGGAGGCGAGACAAATTAATTTTCTGTGTCGTTTGAAGCTTTTTTATTGACGATGTTTATACAATTTTCAATTATTTTTTATAATTAGGTATGTGAAATAGAAGTAGGTGTAACGCAATTATCCAGATGTTAATTCAAACTTTTCCGTTAAAAAAACTACAAGAGAAATATTGCATTTTGACTATACGACTTTGAAGTGAATTGGACCGATTCACAAAGCCATTTAATGTTCTGCTTAGTTACTGAGGTACCGCCAATTTGGTTACTAGTTTTAATTTATAACAAATGGTTGTAAATAAAAAAATTACTTTTTCACTATATTTAAAAAAATCTATGAGAAATAGGTTGATGTACTTTTAAGTAATAAATAGTACATCTTACACATTCTTACTTTTAACATTGTAATTTCGTATTTGGAGATGGCACATTCCGTCGAAACAATGTTCATATAATTTTTTAAATATAGTGGAAATTTAGGCATAAGTCTTAGTTCTTATATATAAAATAAATTTTCATCAAATATCGGCTACCCCAATTAATTACATAGGTCGACATGATTTATGTAACATTGTTGAGAATGCTCTTTTTGCATTTCATTTAGGTAGTTATTAAAACAACTTTTCACAGAAATGACACGTCTCATTTTCAAGAACCTGCTTCTCTTTTACATTATGGGATGATTGGTATTATTTGTACATGACTATGGGATATAAAGGTAAGCAGTGCTTTGGTACAAAATATTCCTGTTTTTTGGGTCTATGGGATAAAAGGGCAACAAAATAACATTACAGTAAGAAAGATTGGCTTCATAGAACTTCTTTTGAACCTGGTACTTCAAACATAAAATATGCCCCCCTTGTTAACCCAAAAAAGGTGCTTCTTCCGCCTCTCTATATTAGGCTTTGACTAATGAAAAACTTTGTCACAGCCATGGACAAGGAAGGTAATGGTTTCAAGTACCATAGAAATATTTTCTCAATTAATTGATGCAAAACTAAAAAAAGATACATTTATTGGACCTCAAATAAGGAAGCTACTAGGTGATTTTCGTTTTCAAGAAAAATTTAATGAAAAGGAATTGGCATCTTGGAAGTGTTTTGTAAGTGTAGTCAAGGGATTTCTGGGCAACAAGAAAGATTTGATTGGTTGTCCCATGTTCTTAAAAATGCATTTTTTACACTCCCATTTGGATTTTTTCAGGAAAATTTGGCTGCCGTAAGCGACGAATAAGGAGAGAGGTTTTACCAGGACATCAGGACGATGGAAACAATATATCAGGGATGCTTCAACCCATCTATGTTGGGCGACCACTGCTGGTTTTTAAAAAGAGATGATGCTACAGAACACAAGAGATGTTACAGAACACAATATATTTTATTCACATAATCCCCACTAATATTTTTGCAGAGATTTAACATGTCTTACATGTTTATATTAAATAAATAGTAGATTGTAAAAATATGTTGGCTCCTTTTTCCCCCACCATCGACCACCTGTAACAAAAAGCGGTACGTATTACAGTAATTAGCTTATCATTTTCGGATTTAGGACTACAAAATACCCTATATACTCTTAGTGTTTATTCAATTTAACAACTATGAAAATGGTTGTTTTGTAATTTATGTTCTTTTTCCATCAAAAGAATCGGATGAATACATTTTTATTTAAGCAAATACTACTAGGATGTATCAAAAATTTTTGGCCCTTTTCTGGTACTTAGTTATTTACTGCTTAAAAAATATATACCTGGAGGTTATTCTTCCAAACTTTAGTCCACTTCGGTATCACGATGAGTCTGCTCTCAAAACATCGGCATCTAGAGATCTTGGGCGATCCCCTGACTTTTCCTTATCTACAAGACTCAAGTTTCCCTCCTGGAACTTTTTGAACCATAGCTGAGCGGCGCGGATTGATATAGCACCTTTCCCCCTATAATTCGCAAATCTGACTAACGACGTCAGTTGCTTTGAAGTCTTCTTTGAAGTCTTCGAATAGCCACTGAGTGACGTGGTTTAAAGTGGAGGGATTATTGATTAGTAATATTTCCAGCTACTTTTTTCATTTAGATGAAAAATAAACCTAAGCAGCAAAAATAATGACAATATTTCGAATAAATTGAGTGGGAGTTGTTAAACTTTGCATAGTTCTGAGAAACTCAGATAAATGAATAAAACTGAGGAAAAATGTATGTAATAAAACTGTATCTTACCTGTTATAACTTACGGAATGGAAACCATTAGGTTCACTGTTCAATCAGCGAAAAAATTGAAAGCAACATAAAGAAGTATTGAATTGATTAAGGTGAGAAATAGCTTAAGAAACTACACTAGAAACAAGGTAATACGAAGAACAAAGGCGAAAAATGTTATTAGTAGAACAGCAAAACGGAAGTGGAGCTGGGTCGATCCTGATGTTCGGAAAGACAACAATAAGAGAACAAAAGGAAGCCCAAAATACACAAAAAAGTATGGACGGCATCATAAATGCTAGTTGGGCGATGTTAAGGAAATTACATAGTTCAAAATACAACACTATCCAGGAGTTGTTGAAAAAATAACGCTGAACGAGAAGAGAATAGGATTCTTATCAAATTGAGGTTGAGAACGCGTTTTAAGAAAAATGTTACCTAGGCAAGATGTATATATAAAATTGATATACAATCTCAGTATAATAAGAATTAAACTTGAAGAGCTTTACCACTAAACACCAAATCACTTTTTTTTTAACTTCTCGACACACGTTTCGCTAACCATGTTAGCATCATCAGAAGATAATTTAACCTCTCCTGGTGATGCTAACATGATTAGCGAAATGTGCGTTGAGAAGTTAAAAAAAGTGATTTGGTGTTTAGTGGTAACTCTCTTCAAGTTTAGTGTTTCACACCAAACATTCCAATAGAAGAATTGATGATAAGGATGATTTTCTTTGAATTGCAACCATCAAATTTTTTGTGGTAGCTCGTTGTTGTTCCCCATGGTCTTCGTCTCAATCTATATGACAGCCAAACATTGACAGTCCTAAACGTATTGAAATATCATTTAGTTCATGAAAATGACATTTCAGCAGTATTATGCTGAAAAGTCGTTGCTTTTCAGCAATATGATAAATGATTTTAGCAATATTACTATAATCACAGTTCGCTTTCATGGTGGTCTGGTGTCAGATGAGTTTCTTCAATTCAACAATTCCATTGGTTAAAATTACAGCTTTGAGTTTAAAAAAGTAAACATAAAATCATACAGGGTTGTATCGTTAGAATTTTTAGTTTATTTTGTATATAATAAATAAAATTGATTAATATATTCATTGTTGTTAATTTATTAGTTCAGTTCCAATGCTTTGGTTTAAATTTGTAAGGGAATTATATCTTCTAAGGATAATTCAAATGTTTATATATAATATAACCTTTTTTTATTTGTAGTAATAGTTAATTCTAATAAAGTTATATATAAAACGAACTCAGATGTATTTTCCTTTAACAGCCCGCTTGTTTAAATCAGTTAAGGTCAAAGTAAGTGCAGGAAAAATAACCTGGGTTGCTTAAAGTACAATGTCCTTATAGGAGCTACTTATTTACTTCCTAAACAAGACAGCGCAGTAGTTTATTACTACAATGTATGCTCGGGTGAGTTTATAACTCGGAAAATACACAAACTTAAGAATTATACTACAATTCAAGTAAATATACTGTTTTCTCGTTAATTATTTCCAACTTTTAAAATTAAAATTGTTTCAGTATATTTTTAGTTCTATATTTGGATAAGATGATTATGATTAAGACAGTTTTGCTGAATAAGGCAATCGTTGGGTCACGAGCTCATCGTTGGGTCATCACTAATAATTGGAAAAAAATCCAAACTGCGAATTAATTTTTTTTTTTAAACTAATTCCATTTTCCCTACATAGTTTGTTCTTATTGTAATAAATTAGAAATATTTTTTGTTATACTTTTTTATATTACTTATATATACTTATAGATTTAAAATAGGATTTGCCATTCTATAATATCAATAGACTAAACAAGTAAAAACGGGAATACAAATATACGAATTTTGAGGTTATCTTTTTTGTGCTCAATGTATTAAAAGGAACTTAATAACAATCCAAGATTGTCAGTTAAATACATATAACAACTAGTACCATTACTGTGTACCAAATGCTTTACATCTTTAACCTCTACATACATAAAATCTTTCACCGCAATAAAACGATAGATTCCAAGGCAATTACCCATTTACGTACTTTAAGTTACGTACTAAGTTAAATTTAATTAACAGAATTCTCATTTTTGCGGAGACGCAGGTTATTGTGTGTTATAGGTGTATAACTCCCGACTATTTTTGTCTCATTGGACGCAGTCCAAAGAAATAAAAAAGCTGCATGTATACGCCATCCGACATGTGGATGGGGTCTCCCTATTCTTGATGAGAGAGTATATATCGATACCCTGATGACTCTTACCACCAACAGACGAAACATATGCCCTCTAATGTAAGGGATCGGTGAGGCTCGGTACGGGTCAAGTGACTTCAATTATTTCTGTTAAATCTTCAATTCGAACACTATTCTCCGTTTTCTCCAGGATAAGTTATGTTAATAATATTTGGTTTACATTTAACTGCTTTGTATGGTTTAAACAATTTAAGTAACCTTACTATATCGTAAGCTTATTTATAGTCAAGGAATACTACTACCGTGCCCTTACTATATTTATAACTTTCAGATCGGATTCCATTCAATGTAAATATCTGATCTATAACTGATGATCTTCCATTCCTCAACCCACTTTGATATTCACCTATTCTATCTTCCACTAATTCTAACAGCTTGTCCTCGATATACATTGCAAGTAGCTTAAAGGGTACATTCAAAAGCGCCACACCCCCATAAGTGCTACACTTAATGCAGAACCGCTTCATTCCTTGTCTTCGGCAATTCTTCCACCCAATTGTTTTCCAACAGTTTTTATAAATGCTGAGCCAGTTTTTCGCCTCCATACATAAGCATTTCTACCGCTACTTGCATTTCTACCATTTGCTTGGACTTTTGTTTTGTTTTCCTACCAGTTCTCTATTTATATTATATATATACATATATATATATATATATATATATATATATATATATATATATATATATATATATATATAGCATATATATATATATATATATATATATATATATATATATATATATATATATATATATATATATATATATATATATATAGCATATATATATATATATATATATATATATATATATATATATATATATATATATATATATATATATATATATATTTATATATATATATATAAATATATATATATATATATATTTATATATATATACATAGCATATATATATATATATATATATATATATATATATATATATATATATATATATATATATATATATATATATATATATATATGGTAGACTATTAGTCCGGGAGTACATCCGATCGTTTGTGTCCCGTTTGTTGGGAACGTGCAGACATTTCGCCAATGTCACACTTAGCATTCTCAATGTTTGTCGAAAGACTTCAGACAACCATTGAGTGTGACCAAGTGTGACCGTGGCGAAACGTCTGTACGTTCCCAACAAACGGGACACAAACGATCGGATGTACTCCCGGACTAATAGTCTAGGGTTTTCTTCCATCCGCGAAACACTACGAACTAACATAACTGAAAATAAATATTAAACTTCTTAATATGTTGTTTTGATTGAATTAATAAGTTGTTATGTTGAAGAATATCAAACAAATAACATTTTTTTATAACTACAATCATTGTCAGACATACGTCAGTAACGTACATACGACTATTTCTCTTTGTAAACTTCAGAATATGTTGTATAACTATATAGCTATTATCTAGACAAACTAAACGTATAAGCGTATCATTACAACTGTCTATTTTCATTAAATGTTCAGTTTGTAGCTAATCCCTCTGATGCCTTTGACTTCATTAATACCAATTAGAAAACTTTTCCTTAGTTCCGCTCCGGGTGCACTCGTGTCTAGATCATTTAAGTTTGAAGGAACCGCGAAGATTATCTTACCAAGTAAGTAACTGCCAAAAGGACAACGTCCTTCAAGTAGCAGGTTTATTGCTTCGCAAACAAAGGAAATTCCCGCATTATTGTTGTAACTTTAACAGGTTCTAAATCAAAAAGCAGAATATAAAACTATTTCTTTGAATATAAATGATGTTCTTAATATAAAATATATATTAACCAAATATTATATATATATATATATATATATATATATATATATATATATATATATATATATATATATATATATATATATATATATATATATATATATATATATATAATTAGGCTGATTTGTTCGAAAATTATTAATTAATGTGACAACAGTGCACAATAAAAAATTGAACTATAAATAAAGGAACTGACTTCAAATTTTCTAATACGTCAAAATTTCTACTGTATTAGAAACTAATATGACAACTGTATGTCATACATAACAATATGCCTTCTTCAGGTATGAAAGTGCAATGCAAACTTTTTAGTAAAAAATTGTTTTATATAAAGGGTATTTCAAATTGAGCGGTTTTTTTTATTTCTTGAATAAAAGACAGAATTTGCCTTTATTTCAAAAAACTTTTATTGATAATTGAAGCATAGTGTATGGCATTTAAACACGAAAGACAATATCTGCCAAATGACCATTCATTGCAGCTCCACAAACGTCCACTCTTTTGTCAAAATGTACGACATTTTTGTATAACCGTGGTTTTATCTCACTAATGACTGGAATAATTTCATCTTTTAGTTCAGGAATCGATTGTTGGTTATTCTTAGACATAAGACCTGGCTTTTCACGTAACTCCAAAGAAAATAGTCCAAAGGTAGATATCGCATTTAAAAATCGCATGATCTTGGATTAACATCGCCGTTTCTGGCAATAACTCGTCCAGGAAATGTTTCTCTGAATAAATCAATTCTTTCATTTTTTGAGGAAAATTCTTCTTTGTTCTTTGATTTAAATGACAAATGAACGATATTTTGAATGATTCAGTGCCTTCAGTTCCTATGTCATTTGAATTCTATATGCATTCAGAGGTAAATTCTTTCGTAAAATGCACCATGTTATGGATTCACTGAGTCCAAATTGTTGTGATCGTCGACTAATTGATATATCTGCGTCTGCAGCAATACTTTCACGTACCAAATCAATATGCTCCTCTTGTGTACGATCATGACGACTATATACTGCTCATATTTTATCTTTGACAGAACCAGTTTCTTGACCCATTCGATTGATAAGTGCTTTCAGATGGGCTATTGTACAAACCATAAATATCACGTAATTTTGTAAAAACATTTTTCACTGAACGCCCATTTTCATAAAAATAAAATCAACAATTTTAATGCGTTGCTGTATTTTGTGCGACTCCATTTTTATATGTCATACATTGGACTTTTGAAATGCGAGTAAACTTAGCCAAATTTACAACGCCATCTGTGTTTTATTCACATGTATAAGAATTCAAAAATCCGCTCAATTTGAAAGACCTGTTACTAATTGGCCACCTTAAAAGTAAATCAATCTAATGACACAATAAATGATAATGATCGGTATTTTCATGTCCTATATCTCTATGTGCAATATAAGCTTAGGAAGAGCAAACCATTTAAGTCTACCTTATGCCCGATTTTCGGAAATTAAATGATTAGCATAATAGAAATTATCGTGTTCTTATACTTACTTTATGTTCATTAAGCTAACCATTTAATCATACATTTAATGAGAATTTTAGAAATTCTACAGAATGCAAATAAATCTAAAAAAACTAAATCCCTTTGACAGCTTAGAAATTATCAAAAGAAAATATTAGCTCAATTTTATTTTACATAATCAAGAGGTAAACTTAAAAGCTTCACGTTTATTAAACTTATATTGCACATTTAGAGATTGAACATGGAATTCCCGACCATTATCATTTAAAGGCAGTAAGTAGTATATAAAAGAATTTCTTATTAAAAATCTTAACATTGTATTTTCGTATCTGAATAAGGCACTAAATGTTGAAAAATGGTCATACTATTTTCTAATATAATGGAATCTTAAACAAACTTCTTACTTCTTTTATTTAAAATAAATCCATCAAGGATTGACTACCTCACTTAAAAATACTAGGCTTGCTACTTATGTATCCGGAATACTAAATAAAAACAAGTACGTAACAAGTACGTAAACATGCATTTTGAACTCATCAACCGCTTCTTTTGGAGTCGAAAATCGTTGATCACGTAGTTTATTATTCACAGACGAGAACAAAAATAAGTCATTGGGTGCCAAATCAGGACTGTACGGCGGATGATCCATCAATTCGATATTTTGAACGCCCAAATATTGAGTTGCTCGGTCCGGTGTGTGAGAGCTGGCGTTGTCATGATACAGAATGATCCTGCGTCGCGGGTTGTTTTTTTTTTGTTTTTTCAAAGACTTCTAACAAGTAAATTGATATGTACCATTCAAAATTTATTATTCTATGATACTCTAGTGGCACTGTAGCCACATGCCCATTTATTCCAAAAAGGCAGGCGACCATTTGCTTCGAAATACTTTTTGCGCGAATAACGTTTGTTGGGTTGATTTTGAATATAGTCGACTGCTGTCTACTTTCAGGCTCATATACATAGATCCAAAATTCGTCACTTTTATAGATGTTATAAACTTCTTTTGGCACACGGCGACTGTATTTTTTGAGTATTTCTTTGCACCAATCATCACGAGTCTTATTTCAAGCGATTGTCAAATGTTGCTAAATTCAACGCGCATATATCTTTTTCACGGCTAAAAGTTCATGTAAAATATTGTGTATGCTTGTCATACTAATGTTCAGGGATGCCTCAATCTCACGGTATGTCACGTGATGATCTTTATCAGTTCGCGCACAGTATCGATGTTTTCAGATTCCAATTATTTTACTACTTATTATGGTTGCAAAATGACACAGATGCTGCAACATGGTTGCCAACATTAGGTTCCTCTTACTAAAAATTCAAACTTGTTGATTCCACTGCAAGCGTCAATGCAACATGGTATTGCAACTGCCACCTGTCCACGGACGTTCAACTTTGTTTGCAACATGGTTGGCAACCAAGTTGCAGATCTAGGGGCCGCTTTAGAGCAGATAGCGCGATGATCCCTGCCAGACGCTCTACTTAGATCCTCAGTCCCTTGCTAATGCATATTTCACAATAGATAAGACTAAGAATCATGCATTATTGTATTGTGAAATATATTTTGTTAGAAGTTTCCGGTTTTTCCCGACTCTAAACAAAATTTATATAAAACAAGTTTAATGTACATTTAATAAAATAACAACAATCCGATCCCTTTATTAATTAATTATCTGTATGAAAAAAATTCTTGACAATGGGTTATTTTTTCTTAAGGGGCTTTCCCACTTAAATTCGTCGGTCACCGAACGATGGCCATGAATGAATTCTCTAAACCAGTGACATACAGTGGTTTTTGATGGTATTTCATCGCCAAAAGTGGATCGGTGCATTTTTGTTGAGATAATCCACGTCATCACACAAAAATTCTCTCGAGTTAATTTCATTTTTTGATTGATATAGATTTTTCAAGTCACTAAACAACACAAATAGCCTCCGTATGACAAAAAGTTCTGACTACGTAAACTGTCAACAATGTCAAACTTTACGACGTATATGTCAGATGGAGCCTAGCAACACCATTGTTTCCAATTCCAGATACATAAATAGCAACCCTCGTAGAGTTGAATTATGCGTAAAATTAATAATGCGTAATTTATATTATAATTTTAAATGGATATTGTTTAACTTTCAACTTAAACAAAAATATATAATCAGTTCATACTGAAAGAATAGCAACATAAAAGATAACTAAAATGATACCGATATCAAGCTGCTTTAAGTCTGAATCCTAGCGTAAATTTTGCGGTAACAGATGGAGATCGAATCAGTTTATAAAGAACTAACCAGAAAAGATAAATGATGCTGGGAAGTTGAGATCCAACGAAAGAGATTCTAGTAATAGATCACTCTAGATGGAAATGGATAACTGGATATGGAAGGTTGTGATATATAGGATGTGGAAATTGAGAATATTTATAAAATCGCTAATACCAATAATTCCATCATGATTTAACAGTTTACCAATAATTACAAGAATTTAATATATGTACAGAATGTTTATATATATATATATATATATATATATATATATATATATATATATATATATATATATATATATATATATATACATATACAACATAGTGTTTAAAAGCCGACTCCCACTTTGCCTGAAAAGAAAAGTATTCGATCAGTGCGTTCTATCCGTTATGACATACGGAAGTGAAACGTGGACACTCACATCGCAATCAATTCAAAAACTTCGGGTGGCACAGAGGGGAATGGAAAGATGTATGCTTGGCATACAAGACGAGACAGAGGGTCCTGCGCATGGATCAGGGAACAAACAAAAGTCTGTGACATCATTGGAAGAGTAAAACAGTTGAAATGGAGATGGGCAGGCCATATAGCGAGGCGATGGGACGACAGATGGACCAAGGCAATCCTGGAGTGGATATTTAAAAAAGATACTGCAAAATGTTTTAAATGGTCAGGAATAAGAAAAAATATCTATGAAAAGTAAATATATCGAGTCAGATGGCACCAAATCTAGTGAATATGGTGCGTGTTCGCCAATTTTCTCTACAATTCATTTAGTTTGGCCATCGCCCAAGTGCAGTGACCTATTTAAAAATGCTCGCTATTTTGCAAACCTAGTCTTTTTACTATTTCTTTTTCTATATGAATGTTTCGTTTAAGTTCAAGAGTTGTTCAAGGTTTATTTCTATAAATCAGCGACTTAGCATAACCTCACAAACAATAATCCGAGGGCGTGAGATTTCATGATCTTTGTGGTAGGTCTACATTATCATTTCGTGAAATCCAGGCATCCAGGGCACTTTTCCAGCAATTAATTGAGTGCGTGACTAGAGGTGTGACGATCGTCGCCCCATCTTTTTGAAAGAAGATATTTTTATCCACATTTATCAGTTCATTGACACCATTAACAGTTAAAGGATTTCCATCATCGTTCTAAAAAAAAATAAAAAAATATCACACTGACTTTCTGAGGTTGAAGTGGTAACTCCTTAAGCACCTGGCGATTTTCATTGGTATAAATCCTGCACTTATGTTTACCAGAATTATCCATTAAGAGAAGCCGCTTCGCCGGAAAAGACTATTTTTCCCCAAACTAATGATCGCTTTCCAATTCCCAATTTCTACCCGCTGTTGAATCGTGTATATTTCCATGGTAAATTAATACAGATTGCAGTGGCCTGTTTAAAAATGCCCGTTTTTCTTCAAGCCGAGTCTTTTTACTATTTCTCTATCCAGCTTGTTCAAAAGGATTGCAGAGTATGCTCCTGCAATCGATTCGCTTTTATGATGAAAATTAGATACCAACATTTCCTTTATATAATAAAAATGATGTCATGATCTTCAATGCGTTGTTGTCTTCTGTGGTGTTCTGTTAGTTACTATTATATTGACTAGTTTTTTCGATGATGTATAATATTGGATCTCCGTAGTTACAACATCGGTACAACATAGTTATAACTTTTAATTCTGTTACACAAAATCCAATCCAATTATTGTTGAGAAAGTTTCATTTGAACATCTTCTGGTGAATACAAATGCACAACTCATCTTGTGCATATCATGCATTCCTTATGTACCTTCAACCATTGCTCTCTACCTGTCTACTGATACAGGGTCCGGCAGGCATTGATACACTCTTATTTCTAAACGAATATCAAAATGTATTGCTTTTATACATTAGTGGTATATTGCCATAAAAGTATACATAACAGTCAGGTGCGAAAAATCACATCAGTTAGATGGCGTCCATTTTTGTCAAGGCATTCTTGTAGACGTGTAGTAAAATCGTTCATACTCCTTTCGAGCATGGCACGAGGAATTATTTCAATTTCGCGCATTATGGTTTCGGAAAGAGCTTCAAGAGTTCGCGGTTTGTCTATATAAGATTTGGATTTTAAGTAGCCCCATAAAAATAGTCACAACCCACTCCTGTCGTGCCATGCTCGAAAGGAGTATGGACGATTTTGTTACCCGTCTACAAGAATGCTGCAACAATAATGGATGCCACCTAACCGATGTGATTTTTCGCACTTGACTGTGGAATGTATACTTTAATGGCAATATACCACTAATGTATAAAAGCAATACATTTTGATATTCGTTTAAAAATAAGAGTGTAATTTTTTTCAAAAACACCATACCTCCCTGCCGGACCCTGTACAATAAACATCTTTATAATCATTTCTGGAGTTATGGTGCATTTTTAAAGTCCACTACGCGCTTTATTTCGATAAAAATTCAGTAAACGTTTACTGCTGCATTAGTCGGAAAGGCCTCTCCAAACACATTTCGCTTATCGGTGTGTGAATTTCCTGACCGTACATACCATTTTTACAGTACTTGGTGACAACCCTTTTAAAAATGTTTTACTTAAACGGTAGTAAAGTATGACTAAATTTACATTATTAAATGAAATTTCTCAGGGTCATAAAAATATAGTATATAAAATCGACTGTTTATTTATAAAAAAAAACCTCCAGTGTTATTTTTTAGATAACTCTGTAGCATTAACCAAGTAGTATTTAAGAAACCGATTTTATTTATTTGGAATACAATGATGAATAAGCCAGGACACATAAGCTAGGTCAATAAGCGAATTGCAAAATTTCCTCTCGCATTGTGTCCAGGTCTGAAGCTGCAGTTGATAGCGCATCGTTGTTCGAATTTGTCAGAAGTTCACCAGAAGCTCAGACACTAGGCGCGGTTAACGAAGAGAATTGCTACGGACCACCAAATGACTCTAGGGAATTCAGACTTGTACTGAAGACGCATCACATGCTGTCAGGTGCCTCTTCCAAAGGGGAAGCCAACAGTGTTGCTTCATAAAGCGCTACGTAATTACTTTGCTTACACATCCCATTTATATTGTCTTATATAATAAGTCCTAAATCATCCTGAAGGAAAAGAGTAAATGAAGAAAAAATAAATATTTTTTTATGTACGAGACTGAAACTACAACTGAATTAGATCCCAACCCTCTTTTAGATATTCTCGAAATAATCATCTTACTATTTCTTATTTACAACCTTGATTACAACCATACCCTCTTAGTTTTACCTTAATTTTTTCCTGTCTCTGAATAATGTTTATGGTACTTTAGGGACCGCTTCTTATGCTGTGAATACAACTACAAACAGATCCAAATCTGAAATATTTATGCAGGTTATCTCTTGATTTATTTTTAAAGATTATAATCAATTAATACAGCTTATATCTTTACAGGGTGTGTGTCATTTTATTGGATTTTTTTAATAATACAATGGTAGTAATTAAATTTTCTAATTATATTATACATAAGTATACATAATCAAATTAAAGTTGTGTGTAGTAATAATGATTACACATGTTAAATACTGGGAAAGAACGCAAACACATTTGACATTCTAGCGAAAAATGAAATTATGTGCAGTAGTGATTTAGAGAGTGCAGTAAAGATTTACCAAAAAAAAATGATTCTTTTGAAATGTCCATAATGTTAGTATTTAAATATTTGATGGAGCTGTACTTGAGTTTGTAATGATATATTTTGTTCGAGGTTTATTTCTGTAAATAAGCGACTTAACATAATCCCATAAAAATAATCCAAATGCGTGATATTGAATGATTTTGGTAACCAGACTACATACCTTTTCGCAAAATAACGCATCCAAGAAACATTTCCTGCAATAAATTGATTGTCCGGCGAGAGGTGTGACCATCGTCGTTGCACCATCTTGTTGAAAGAAGATATTATTTATTATTATAATTTTTATAATTTCAAGCAGACACCCCCTATGTGACACCCATGACTAAAATATTCAATTATTAACACAAAAAAACGTTTTTTTATTCTAACTTATTGAAATATTCCCATTTTTACGATTTTAACATAAACCATTTTCGAAAATGTTGCGAAAAACCATCTTCAGAGTTCCCCATTTAAGGGGCTCTAGCCCCTTTAAGAAGCTATTTTTGAACTTAATTAATTTTAATTTTTTAATTTTAAGAAGCTATTTTTGGTGTATATTTATAGGAACTTTTTTTATGTTTTAATCTTTAGAATTAAATCCTAAAATATTTCGACGTTATTTCCAGTCACCCCATATAGATAGTTGCAAAATATGTGATATATCTATAATAAACCTAAATTATATTAAAAAAAATTATATACAAAAAAAAAAAAATTATTTACACTTGTAGAAAAAGTCTTAAAAGTTCCTGGACTGGAAAGAAACCGCATAAAGAACAAGGCATAATACCAATTATTTTTAATGTATAAGAACAAAAGTAGGACATAATTACTAAACTGAATTAGATACCAACCCCTTGTCGGAACATTTTCGGAGGCACTATCCTTCCATTTCTTATTCAGACTACGTTCATGACCCTTAATTATACCTCAATTTTTTCCTGTCTTTTTAATAATGTTTTTGTTATCCTCGGGTTCCTTTTTTGCTTTGAATAATAATTGCCACCTATAGGACAACCCACTGGATTCGAAATTGATCAGCCCTTTTTTAATTTATGGTCCTTTTATTTCTGGATTTTTTAAAATAATATGGTATATACATCACATGGCTTCAATTTTTTACATATAATAAAGAAGGTCATCGTTTATTTAGCTTTAAAGGGAAACTTATGGCATTTAGAGGCAACAAGTGAGAAAAACCAAGTATATAAGTTCTTAAAAAAACTGTATTATCTCCAGAATGGAAAAATATATAATGTGAATGTAAAAAGTCATAGATAATAATGGATGCAATATATAACAAAAATATGTTTTTTTATCATTTTTAGAAAAGAGGCTTTGTACGAAAAGATGTATGTACGAAAGATGTATGCTTGGCATTACAAGACGAGACAGAAAGTCCTGCGCATGGATCAGGGAACAAACTAAAGTCTGTGACATCATTGGAAGAGTAAAGCAATTGAAATGGAGATGGGCAGGCCATATAGCGAGGCGATGGGATGACAGATGGACCAAGGCAATCCTGGAGTGGATACCGCTTGACCGCAAACGTCCGTGAAGAAGACCGAAAGCACGATGGATTGATGACATCGTTATGTATATTGGACCAGAGTGACAGAGGAAAGCCCAGGACCGTGAAAGTTGGAAAAATGCTGAAGAGGCCTTCATTCTGCAGTAGATCGGCACGGGCTGATGATGGTAATGATATATATATATATATATATATATATATATATATATATATATATATATATATATATATATATATATATATAATGAATAAATGAAGACCTTTACAGACCGCTTCCAACCTTTCACGGCCCTGAGCTTTCCTCTGCCACTCGGGTCCAATATACTAGTCAATGTCATCATTTCATCATGCTTTCGATCTTCTTCCAGGATTACCTTGTACCAAGGTACATCTGTCGTCCTCGCCTCTCTATATGGCCTGCTCATCTCCATTTCAATTCATTTATTCTTCCAATGATAACATATACTTTCATTTGTTCCCTGGTCCATATGCCGGGCTTTCTGTCCAGTCTTGCTGATGCCAAGCATACATCTTCCCATTCCCATTCCCCTCTGTATTCTAATTCTTTATTCTCGACCGTGTAAATAGTAAAGGAGTAGAATCTCGGGTATGCATCTCTCTTTCTCTTAAAAAATCCCCACAGACTCTCCGGACAGCCTGATATATTGTTTATCTCTGATAACTTTATCGTCTAAAAGCCGGTGAGCAATTTAATTACAGAATTTAGAAGATATAAAAAAAAAGATAATAAAATGTCATCGATGGCAATAGGAAATATTTGTCTAATATATGTTTATGTTTATAATATATATAAAATATATTTTTTTATTTTCAAATCAAAATTAAATTTTTCAGAAAAGTCCAAAACTGTTTTGATTACCTACTAGGTATACAAAGGCAAAATATTTCGCATATTTCTATTAAAGAGAAAGACAAAATATAAAATAATATTGGGTTAACAGCCCAATTTGTTTTTAATATTTATGAAAGCTTACGAAGCAAATGAGTTATAAAGAGAAATATTACAAGAAACAGAACAGAAAACTCGTTATTTTTTATAAGAGAACGTGTAACTTAATTAGTAAACTGAATAAGACATCAACGCTTCGCTTAGTGTTTTCCACCAATCTACAGTTAAGTTACGTTTACGTTTTATGGCTCTGTGTTATTTTCTCGGTTTTATTTCCATGTACTTTTATTAACATTGTTGTTAAATTCAGCTAGTTTTCTATTTGAGATTATGTTTAACAAATTCGCGAATGTCTATCCTGATTATATATCAGATTTCATTGAAAAATTTGTTTATTAAACATATCAAGTAAAATACATTATATATATATATATATATATATATATATATATATATATATATATATATATATATATATATATATACAAAGTCAAAAGCATGTAGTCGGCAATGTAATTTTTAATAATATACAATAAATAGAACATTTTTTTTTTATATGGCACAAAGTGCCATCATTGCCATCAGAAACCGTATAAAATGGAAATAGGCAGGCGGCAAATAAGACTCCGCCTTTATTTGGCCCCCTTTAAGATTTATTTTAAAAAAGTAATAGACATTTCATCTTCGAACTAATCTCCCTCCCTTTCTATATACTTTCAGCACTTTTCAGGCAACTGACAAAAACTCGATGGTAAATAAATTGAGCCTTTTTTTCGACTTCATAAGAGATATGAAGTACCTATTCTTTAAGAGATATGATAGGCAAAGATCTAAAAAATGCTCAAGTTGAGAGGAAAAGAGTGCATATAAAGTTCTCTTTCACAAATAATGAGCAGAATTGGAGAATTTATAAGTAGAAAATAAATATTGCACTGTCCATAATGCGACTATAAAGTACCTTAATAATAATATCGATGCTTGTAGAGGAGACGGGAGGAAGATGTGGAGTACAATAAAAAAAATCTACCCAATGGTAACGGATATGCCGATTTTTCTCGAATAGACCTTGATGGCCACTATGGACTTACGGAGGAGGACTTCAGCACCTTTTATTTCAATAGTTTGAAAGTAGAACAGAATGCCGTGACTGGTGCAGTGTTTCGAGTTTAGATATGTTACACTAAACAAATGTTACTCCAACTAGAGCAGAATAAGGCAATGCTTGTACTATTGAAGTGTAATAAGTATATACTGATAGAGGTAATGTTGCGGTCATTGGACTGGTTTTCTGTTGGGCGGACCATTGAAGGAGCTAACGTACGATTGGTATATAAAATAAAACATAATTTGTTGCCATATTATTTGAATACTTTTTTGGTGCAAAGAGCAAACATGTATTCTTACGATATCCGCTCTAAGAACAATTATGATGTACCTATTGTGAGAACTATTGGTCTCCAGAAGACATTGTTTTGGGAACGTGTTTACCTCTTTAATGCTTTGCCCGCCCACAAAGGAAGCGCTTCTAATGTGCAGGTGTTTAATAAACTGTTAAATTATTATTTGAAGCAATAGAGCGTTGTGTTAATTATTAATTAATAGAGCCATATTATTACTAAAGCCAGTGTTAATTATTGGCTTTTCATTCTATTTTCTTTTGTTATGATTGCTTAGAATTTTTCTTACTTATTATTATCATTGTCTTGTTCCTATTAACCATATATGCTAAATGAAGCGTGTATTTATTTACTTGTTTATTTATTTATTATTTATTTATTTATTTATTTATTTATTTATTTATGTATTTATTTATTTATTTATAGTATTATCTCCCAATGTCACACAAATCATGTTCCGAACATTTTTTTTCAGTTGAAAGGCGAAAATAAGACAGTGCCTCAAATGTTACTTTTCGAACGATATCGCGTCTACAACTAATTTTTGAGGTTATATTTACAGTAGGCTTCCGTATAGTATGTATTTTAGAGGCCAAAAGATTAGGCCAGAAAAAATCTGATTTGAATAATTTCTGTAGTCGACGAAACGTAGTAAATGCTGTACATTAAGTTGAGGATCTAATATATGCAGAGTATGTCTTATGTAAAAGTAGACAGTCTAATTTGCTTCGCATTACCTGATTTAGAATCATCTTTAAATGAACGTATTATATAACAACACAAACTTAAAATGCGCTGTATAAAACGTGATTTGTAGACTGAGTGTCAGTTAAAAACATTAACACTAACATTAACTTTAATATATTGTAGGTAAAATTATCTCATAAATTTTGAGTGATTTGAAAAGTTTTGTGGGGGTAAGGTAAGCATGGAAGTTGATTCACGACTATGTTTATCAATAACAGTTCGAATTGAAGAAAACGTCTAAATATTGAGAAAAAAAATTCTATTCTTTTCTTCAAAGTGTTTACCGGCATTCATAAATTCATTCTATATTTTAATTGAATGAAAAAAAAACAGGGGTGAGCGAATATCCCCTATTTTCACTTCGTTAGGCTATGTGCGACTATTAAATGAAAATAAATGTATTAGAATTAAAAACAATAAAGCCTTTAATGACTATCAGATTGCATTTTACTTTACGTTAGTACCCTTTTCTTGGGAAATTTACCAGGCATTGCTTTATAGTCACACAGCATGTACAGATCTGAATTATTTTCGAAAATTCCCAATAAATAAAGGTGGGGCTCAAAAACTCTCTAAACTATCGAAGAAAAACTAATTCACTCATACCGAATTATTGTTTGATACAAATTTTAGGTAAACAACTTCATCGGTGAGTGCTTTACGATGGCAACTCAATTTCAGTCAACGCGGTGATATGATAGACTTTATGTAGCCTGAAATGCAAACTGTGGACAGAGAATTAGTCGTTTTCAATAATACTTTACACACCACATTTCCGCATCATTCAAATTCAAAAAATGGGGATACAGATTGGCCACCAAGATCGTACGATTTGACACTCCTAAATTTTCTCCTTTGTGACTTGAAATATGTGCACCTATATATATATATATATATATATATATATATATGCTTTCAATTTTACTATTTATGGTTAAATTCAAAAAGTTTTCTTTTCATTGGAAAATTTCACGTCAAGGCAAATATTGAAACACATACAAAAATTATAGCGAGAAAAATATCTAGAAATGTTAAATCACTACAGTGGTTATTGCTACATTGGTTACTGCTACATTGGTTACTGCTAAAATACCCCGGAAAAAGGGTTGCCTAAATTAAAAGATCCTCTTATAAGTCTAATTGAATCGTCCGACTTATATTAACGTGCGAACAATTGCCGCCCTTTTTCATTAGAGCTTTTGTTCGCAACAAAACATCCCATTACCCTTGACTCCATTCCGACCAATTAGAAAACTTTCCAAAAAGTCTCGTTTAAGTGCCCTCACGTCTTGATCACTTGAGTTCTTGGAAACAGTGGACGGTGGATGGATGGAATGGAGTGAATGTTAAAAGAGCGCTAGACCAATACTGTAACTCTTATATAAATTAAAGCTTCATGAGTGTAAACCACCTCCTCCCCCTCAGTCAATATTCCTTCTGTTATTTTTATGTCAAATAATTGTGTAACAGATGAATTGTTTGATATATCACACTTTAGTGAAAGCCATGGCAGAATATGACTCTAAAGTTTGCTCTGAATTTCCTTTAAACAACTTTTGTGAAATGTCTCCAGCAATTTTAAAGCAAGCTCCTGTGTACGGTTCTTAACGCACCTGTTGGGAATAAGCGAATTAACCAGATAACCAGATTCAATCGTTTGCTAACAGAAAATCCTTTAGTAAAGCAAATACCAGTTTTCCTATCCTAGTAAAAAATATTGAAAAACTTGTGGAGTCAACTAGAGAATTCCCAAACACCTCAATATTTACTCCCGACTTGAAAATAAATTTATTTAATATACGTAACGTATATCAATTAAGAACAATATGAACGCGCCATCATAAATAACCGGATTAACATCTCAAAAATAGGTCGTTACTTATCGAAGAAAACGCCATACAAAATTTCCGAGAAAAGTTAACGTGTTGGCAATGATCTTGGGAAATCACATAGTTAGGCCTATTTTTTAAAATCGAAATTTAACTAGAGGTGTATTTGGATTTATTACAGAATGCTATTGAACTGCTAATTTTAGAGATTTTAGAAAATCCTTATGAATTTTGAGATTTGGAAATTACTTTTCAACAAGATGGTGCTTCTCCTCATTGTTTATCTGAATGACCTTCAGACGGGCACTGTATATTACGCACGTATAACTTACATATAAATAATATATAATGCTCGTTTTGGATAACTTGTAACCTAGAAATATTCCAGGCGAACTATTTATCAATACCCTTTCGTAAAAGATTTTCATGAATAGAGTGAAATGTCAGATTATTGTTCGATAGATGGCGGTGCGATCGCAAAGGTGATTGTATTTCTGGAAAACAGCTTCCTTTCTAGTAAGACGCTATGAATTTCAAGCCAAAATTTGATTTTTTTTTTTTTTTTTTTTTTTAATTTTCACACACAAAGTTCGTGTGTTGATTAAACACTGCTTTTTGCTTGAAAGATCCATCGGACAAGCCGAGAAAAAGGTGAAGTATTATGGGAACTCCTTTGAACTTCATAGTTCATAATTGGTTTATGGTGTTACGAATGCGCACGCAACATCTTATATAAATATGTGTAGGATGTTGCGTAGATACAAAGCTATCAGCGTGATTGGTGCCGATTTTGCTTAATGCGGACCAAAAACTGGATCGAGGGACAACTTTCCAGCATTGTTTAGATATGTATAGGGTTTTTCAATATGGGCGGGTCGATGTTGAAATGGAATAAAACAAGTTGTGTGTGAGGTATTAACGAAATTCTTTTTTTACATTTAAAAATCCCATGAGTGCCAGTACGTGTGGAATACAATATGGTTCAAATGTCCGCCGCAGCTTCTCGGATGGATCCAAGTGGTCCAATTTTCAATGACTTTGCTGCATATATCTGGCTGAATTTGGGCGATGGCCTGGGTTATATTGACTTTAAGGGCATCGGTCGATTGCGGCTTATTGGTATGGACCTGCGACTTCAGAAAACCCCACTAGAAAAAGTTTAAGGGAGTCAAATCGTACGATTTTGGTGGCCAATTCATGTTACCTCTGCAAAAGACCATACCCTCAAATCGTTCATGCAGAATGTTCATCGTGGCATCTGCTGTGTGGCATGTAGCGCCGTCCTGCTTTGGTCCGAAAGAAATCGGTTATCATCGTTCTGTAGCACTCACCGTTGACGGTGATGGCCCCACCAACGTCGTTTTCGAAAAAGTACGGACCAATGACGCCAAATCCGCACCAAACAGTAACTATTTGTGGATGTATTGATACCTGTTGAACCCCGTGTAGGTTGCCATCGTCCCATATATGGTAATTATTCTTGTTAATATAGCCAGTCACCCAAAAATGCGCCTCGTGGCTAATGATGATTGTTTGGTCAAAATTGGAGTGCTCTTCTAAATGCCCCGAAGCCCAGTCAGGGAACAAACGGTATTGTCTATGGTTATTAACTTTGAGCTTCTGGGTCAGTTGGATCTAGTGCGGATGCAGGCCTAAGTCCCGACGCAAAGTTCGCCAAGTTGAAGTCTGTGAAAGGAATTATTGTGCACGGCGAGAAATTGTTGCGTTCTCTGCACACTTTCAAGGACAGCGGCGATGTTCTCTGTCGCTCTGGCGTTCCTTTGACGTATGGGTATTGGCTGATTGTTTACCGAACCGGTCGTCCCGAATTTGGTTACCAAACGTTGGAGAGGCGACTTTGAAGGGCCACCGCATCTACCGTAAAATGAGTGCAACGCGCGCAACGTTTGCACTAACGGATATTCATTTTGATAATAAAGTTTTATCATTTGAATGTGCTACTCAACCGTGTGACTTATCATGGTGATTTGGCATCAGTGACTGAATAATAAACAACAGGTTAGAGAGACGCCGTCAAAACAACATGGCCGCCACAGGCTGGCAACATCGACCGGCCCTTATTAAAAAACCCTAAAAGGAAATTCTAAGGAGTTTCTGCTGCGATTTTTTACTGTTGATGAACGTTGGATTCATCATTACACAAATGGAGGGTTTTACCCGTAGGTTGATCTTCGAAGAATACAAAGACAATGTACGTGCCCACTTGAATTGCAACTATTAATATGGTCAACTTGCATTAAGAATTAATACCGTACCATCCTACCCTCCGAACTTAGCTCCATCGGACTCCTTTCTTTTTCCAATGAGCAAGTAGAAATGGCAAGTTGGAAAGAAAATCACATCAAATAAACAGATTATCTCCGAAATAAAAGACTATTATAAGTATAACTAAGAGTTCGATAAAGCATCAAAAAGTTGGAAAACCGTTGGGTTTGGTTTAGATTTGGTTAAATCGATTTTCGTTCAAAATAACAATATTTCATTGAAGTATCTGACTTGTCACTGTACCCTCGTATGTGTGGTAGTAAATATAAAGTTTCTTAGTTTTTACACATTGTTCTTTTGTTTAAAATGCTAAATATTACTCTACAGGCCATATATTAAAATATTTTGCTTTCATTTATACTGTACTCGAAGGTAAAAAATGACGGCTAATAAGGGGTGTTCTCGTACACGTACAAAGAAAAGAAAAAAATTATAAGCTGGGAGGAAGATAAGAAATCATGTTAACGATATAGGCATTGCAGGCTACGCGTATCTCGAAAAAGTTATTGGATCAAAGTATCTCTTCTTATATTGAAGGCGGAAGATATCTTGTTTTTAATAAAAGAAACGCGTCCGTATTATGATGTCGTCACGAGAAAAATTGATGGATTTAATTTAATCAACCAGGCCGGTCCTAATTTTGTGTCTACCTATAAAAAAAATATTTATTTTGCGCGTTTTACCTCTGGCGAGCTTTAAATATGGAACAAAACTGAAACAAATAACGAGAGACAACGGTCGGCGTTTCTGAGCGTTAAAAATTAAATTGTCCCATGAAATGTACTGCTTTGTTTTTTTAAGCCCTCGCTGTAATAGCATTAATGAAAATGGACAGTTTTGATTTAGTACCTACATTTTTTCGTGCATTCGGTTTCATGTATGTGTATTTTTATCCTTATCGAGATATTTATAGTCAATAAAAATGAGTGAGATATACAATTGTTCCTTAACATATTATTATATAAAATATAATAATAGGTGTCTTGGTTAATAATGTCGATTTTTGAGCGTTTATTTCCATAACAAAATAAATTACCTTAATAACCAAAGTATTGACCATCGTTAGTTATCACTTTTTCCCATATTTTTGACAAAGAATAGATTCAAATCCAAGAATTCTTGGATTTTTAATTACCACTATTTATCAAGCCAAATTTGTACTTCTGCGTAAGAATGTAAGTGTTGTTCTGAAATTCCGTGCTGCATCGATCGAAATAAGTAGTAATCCGATGAGCCTAAGTCTGGTGAATACGGCGGGTGGAGTAGGATCTCCCATTTAGCGTTTCCCAAATAGTTTTTTTACACATTTTGCAACATGGGGCCGAGCATTGTCATGTCGCAAAATAACTTTATCGTACCTTCGGGTGTAATCTGATCGGTTTTCTTTCAATGCTCGGTTCAAGTTTATCAATTGTCACAGCTCCTCTACTACCCCACCATATACACAGTAAAGCATTTTTTCCACGTATATTGCACACTGGTTGTGATGTTGAAGGCTGGCCTGGGTCTACCCATGTTCGCCCTTTAGGCTATCAAAATAGATTCATTTTTCATCACCTGTCACAACTCGATGCAAAAAAACCTTTTCTTTCCTGTCTGGCAAGCAAAATTTCACAAGTGGTTTTTCGCATTTCAATATCTCTTTCCTTTAATTCATACGGTACCCATTTTCCTTCCATCTGGATCTTTCCCAATGCGTATAGACGTTCGGAAATGGTGGACTGGGTAATATTCAATGCTTCTACCAATTGTTTCAACGTATGTGTTGAGTATTCATCCAATAATGCTTGCAAATCTGCATCTTCAAACGTTTTCGGCTATCCTGGGCGCTCCTAATGAGATCCAAAATAACCACTTTTAAAACGTTTAAACCTTCTTTCACAAGTTTCTTGGGTTAGAGCATATTCACCATAAGCTTCAACCGGGAATCGATAACTTTCAGCACCCGTTTTCTTCAAATGAAAGAAGGTTATTAAACTTCCTCGCAAAACTGTTTTTGTAGTACATATGAAAAACTGTGATTTTTGCATTATGGCAATTAATAACGAACTAGCTTTGTTACCGTCCAAAACGCCATAGACGTCATTAGTCTATATCAATAAATCAATTAGTAACGCCGTCTCTTAGCAAAATTGAAGTTATTAACCGAAACACCAATTATGAAGAATTCATGATTAAACAGGATTACGGGAGTTTTCTGAAAAGGTTTCGAATTGACACAAAAATAGCTTAAGAATTATCAAACGACTATGAGAGTTTTTTTCTCTTTTTGAGTTTTTCGCCACGATCTAAAACTCAAAAAATATCAAAAATATCTGTTCTAATGTAAATAAAGAATCACTGGGTAAAAAGAAAAAACCAAACAGAGACAAATTTCTCAGTGATTCTTTTCTGTAATAAATTTGCCTAACGAACAAAATTATATAAACTAAATACAAACTTTTAACGTTAACATTTCGGGGGTCTTCTCTCCCCGTTTTTAAAACGAATCCAAAAAATAAATTATATTAATTTCTATATATAAAACAAAGACAGGAAGTAAATATATTTTTTGTGTATGTCAACAATACTTACATTGACAAAAAAAGGAAAAAAAAAATATGAACACGCTACAATCATTCAGATATTACTTAAACGACTATGATATTTGTCAAGTATAATTCGCTAAATGGTGTGATGTGAAGTTTTAAACGCTTGGTTTACTTGCTGATTTATGGCGATCGAGTAAAATAAACAAATCTTGAAGTTTTTTGAATAATTAATAAAACTGGATTCCTGTTCTTGGGTTCCACTTTAAAGGATTCTTCTCCTTCGTTTTCGTAAAAAATAGGTCTACCAAATTTACACATTGTACATCCATTAAAGATGATAGACAGTCGAGATACCCCAAAATCGTTATGACCTAGAAGATCGTCAGAAAAATCCACAATATCGTATTAAATGTTAACCAACTGGAACTAGATCAAAGCGATGATACCTCATATAGTTATACAAAGCACTTAAAAAAAATTCTGAAGAAATGACGCTGCAGGTTCAAATCTATAGAAATATTAATAATACATGGTGACTGCCATGTCAAACAAAATTCGTAATTGGCCTCTCGAAGATCTAGTAATAGGAACACATAAAACTTGTTAAGAAATTTACATATTTCGGCTCCCACGTAAACAAAACACCAGTATCGTTAACTTAGAAGTAACAAAGGAGGAATATTCTACTACGGACTAATTAAACATTTAACATCAGATATATCGCAAAAATCAAAATGTTTTATTTATACGCTTATTAGGCTTTAAGGCTTATTAGGCTAGTGTTGATGTATTCGTCAGAAACTTGGATATTTATTGGTATTGTGGGTATCTCTTAGGTTGCTTCGAGACAAAGATACTAAGATTTAGTTTAGTTTAGGCTGCGTTTTAGAAAACGGAGTTTTAGCGCAGGCGCTACAATTTTTAATTGTATAACTTATACAATGAGCCTGATATTGTAAAAATGATAAAAATGAAAATTATAATAATGAAAAAAAATGAAAAATGCAGTTTGGTTTTGATAGGGCATATTGAGTGAAGAGCAGAGATAGAGTCTACAAAACACTCACTCACAAAAGTGACTGCAACTCGGAAAGTCGATTCGTAAAAGTTCCGTTCCGTCGACTGGCACTAGTTTGGCAAAGTCGTCTCTTGCCGTTTCGAAAATAGACCCAAATATACGAAAAAAAAAAAATTAAAAAGTAACTGTAACTCCGAAATACGATTAGCTATTGTAGTAAAAGGCACTTTTCCTTTCCTAACTTAACAGACCCCGTTCGATCGATTGGTATCGTTTTCGAAAAGTTGTCTCTCGCTGTTTTGGATCTATAATACAAATATATGAAAAAAATTGAAAAAATTTACTGCAACTCCAAAACAGGATTTGTTATTTTAGTAAAAGACACTTTTCCTAACGTAAATATACATAACAGGTAGGACAGAGATAAATATAACATGACAACAGGCCTAGAGGAAGACCACGTAATAGAGCAAAGGACCAGGTACAGAAAAACTTAAGAAAACGAAGAAAAAGAGGAGAACGAAACGTGAGAAATTGGGAAGGCAAGGTAAGAGATAGATAGGAACCAATGGCGCCGACTCCTTGAACAGGCCAAGACCTATAAGGTTGTTGAGCTAGTGATGATGAACTGAAGCTGTGCCTCCTTGCTGCTATTGTAAACATGTTGATAGACCTTGTTCCACAAAATATTATACGATGTTTTAGGAAAAAGCTTTCCACTGGAGGAGTATCGCGCTTGTCGCTCAAAGATGTATTAGATTGAAATGCAAATCTTCTTAAAAATGTTTAGATTTATTATATTTATATAATATTTATTAGAGTGATTCTGTCAAAACAACTATTACGGTCAAGTTTCTTCATCCTTGTTTATGACAGCAGATGAAACATGGATTCACTATTACATACCTCAGATGAAGCAGTAATCTAAACAGTGGGTGGAAACAGGTGAAAGTGAGCCAAAGAAAACGAAAACGCTTCTATCTACAAAGAAAGTCATGACTATGGTTTTTTTGCAATTCTCACGTTATGACGCTCAATGGACGACCTGAAAAACAGCAGGACCATCTCCAAAGAGTATTACGCTTCACTACTAGATTAACTAAATGGTGCAGCTCAGGCTTAACACCCACATTTAGCCAAAAAAAGTGCTCTTTCATCATGAGCCTACACACATGCCTTGAGCAGCTTCTGCAAAACTTCATGGAAAACTCCTGTGCTTCAAGGAGCTTCCATATGCTCCTCACTTGGTTCCCAGCGATTAGTTCGAATGATTGAGTCTGGCCGAGGACATTTTGAACGATCCTCATAATTGCAGTTAATAAATAAAAAGAATACATTTCCATCAATTTAGCCTGTATCATTTGCAACCTTTTAGAAGTAACGTGAGCTTTATTTAAGCGATTAAATATATTTATCATTGTCGAAAATATATCGCAGTTTTATTATCTCTCATTTGTTGTATTTTTTACTAGTTTGTGACATAATCCCAAACAGAAGTTCCGGAGCAATTCGGTCATTGTTAGAAGGGTCGCCGATAAAAGGTCCTAACTGAACAGTTCATTTCTTATCGAAAATCTGGTGTTCCCCCTTTGGCAATCTTCAAAGTGGCTATTTCAGATTCCCTTAATCGTGGGTTGATCTGGTGCAGAAATTAAACACCCTGACTTCTGTTTCCTTCCTGTCTTTCATTTGAAAATGACTGAAAGTAACTTTAACCTAATATTAATGGGCACATTTCCACCCTTTAGGTTTGATTGGTAATTTATTGATTGTTTTGCGAAATTTAGGGCCTAGATTTTGTTAAAAAATCTACATAAAAGCATCGTTTGGTAAGAAATTGAAAATCTGGATTCTTCAACCAATTCGGAAGTTTACTTCGTGATTAAAATTTGTTTAAAATTCTCAATTAGTCTTCAATTTACAAAGATCTATCTACTCTTTTTGTTATATTACGTTACCCTTTATATTATTTTACGCTTTTACAAATTTATGAATCTAGAATGTTTACACCTACATAATAGCTTATATTGGGGTGGGAAAAAGTTTCTATTGAATTTATATAATTACGTGTTTCAAGCGAAATTCATGTATACCATTTCTTTAAAAATGTCGTACTACCACCAGGTAATAAAAGGTAGGATATACATTTGATTTACTCCCTATCCTTCTGTCATGAGTAAAGTTATTGTATCTTGTTAATAATTCCTGTAAAAACAAGGTGATGTCCATTCCAAGGCATTATGTATTCTATATAAACATCAGTGGTGGCCAGCGAGGAAGGGCTTTGGCATTTATCACAGCAAAAAAATTTTCAGAGCAAAACATCATATTTTATTTCCATTCAGTTTTTTTCTTTAAGTCATTTTAAGATATAATTAAAAATTAAAATCTCCAAATGTAAAAGAACGCCTGTCGACCCATCACACCAAATAATGTGGATAATAATGCCATCCTCTCCCCCATCCTTTTGTTGGTTGCCAGAATTCGGGGGGTTAACTGCTTTCTGAAACATGCGATTTGGACGCAAATTTCTTGCGACCCAGCGTATCGGTAATTAGTTTTAAACGCTGATTTGACGGGTACGGAGCATTTGATATGTCTCGCGTCGCATATTTCGTTCGCCTGGCGAATACTTATTTTGATTTACGTATTTACATACTCAGCAATACTTTTTAAATAACAATAATCAACTTTTAATTGCAAATATGAAGGTGTCTGATTTTAAACAGTTAATAATGACGAATTTAAGTTTGAAGGAGAAATTTCAATTAAAAAGTAACGGTCGTCCCACGCCCGTGTTGAATTTAAGTCAAGTTCAAAAAGTAGCAAAAAAAAGCACTATTTTCTTCTAAGCAGCTCCCACTTTAAGAACCCACGAGCCGCCACTGATAAACATGACATACCATAATAATGCAAACAAAAACCTGACTAACGAACAGCAACATTATAGGTCTGACACGCGAGCAGGCATATGGTTGGTACTGGGATGTATTGAAATCGCAGCAATAAACAAGAACTAAAATGTTACTATTTTGACGAATAGAACTTTCATTACTATTTGGGTATAAATGATTTCCATTAGCAGTAGATGAAGATCCACAGTCGTGGCCAATAAAATAAAAGTGATAGAAAAACAATTTTAAATACCAAGTTTTCTTTGCTGATTTATTTACTATAAAAAAATATTAAGTTACTATTAACTGACGTTTTAACATGTTATTTACAATATAACCAGCGTATTTTATCATTGCTTATCATCTTAAAAAAAATATTTCCTCCTAATACTTTTTAGATCAGTGGCGAAAAAAAATATGAGTGTACTAATTTTATACTCGTTATCGTCTACCAATTCTGAACAAAATATGTATTTATTTTCTTGATACAGCAAAAGTTAGTCCATTTCTCACTATATTAAACTAAACATGAGTCGAGCTATACACTGTCCGGTTCTAAGAAAGCGTTTGATTTTGTAATTGAGAAGCCAAAACAAATATTATGCATTTATTACGAATGCAATCAAACGGTCACCATCTATAAATGCTAAAGATTTGAAAGAATTACATGTGGAAAAAGATTCCGTCCAAGAAAAATGAGTAAAAAAATGAATATTCGTATTGTATGCGAAGCTTTGAAGCATCCTTTTGCTACCTCTGTCATTCAAAAAAATCTTGACAAATGTATCAGCACCAGAACCATAAGACGACGTTTGCAACAGAAGTACCTATACGAGGTGTGACTATTAAATAACGAGACTGGCGCTGTAAAACCCTTTATTTTGATTTCATACATATTTACTTATTGTCACCTTCAGTCTACACCGCTCTTCTACCCATACAAGGCTCCATGCGAATCTTACATTGTTCGAAACAGTGCTGATCTTCTTCTGTCGGCTGCTTCAGAACGCGTGCCGCTTCTTCTTTCATAGCTTCAAAGGACTCAAATTTCAAGGATTTCAAATTTTGAATTCTTTTAATGCAGATTTTACCTTAGAAAACAGATAGTTCGCACGGTGCGAAATCTCGCGAATAAGACGGATGGTCTAACACTGGGATGCTGTACTTGGGTAGAAACCTCTTTACAGACAATGCGGAATGAGCTAGCGCATTGTCTTGGTGGAGAACCCATGACTTGACCTTCCACAATTCGGGTCGTTTTTGTCCTTATTCTTTCACGGAGTTCAGCAAAAACGTAAAGGCAGTAATGCTTATTAATAGTTTGACCTTCAGGGACACAGTGAAGGTACACAATCCCATGAATATCGATAAAAACAATCATTATTGCTTCGAATTTTGATTTGCTCATTCGAGTTTATTGGCTCTCGGTGAATTTGGGCTCTTCCAGTGCATAGATTGGCGCTTCATTTCAGGATCATAAGTAAAAAACCACGATTCGTTACATGTTATTATCCTTTCCAATAAGTGTGGGCCATTTTCAATGGCATTCAAAGTGTCAGTACAAAATTTTTGCGAGCTTTTTGTTGTAAACGTGAAAATTTTAGGCACCATTTTGGCACACACTTTTTGCATGTTAAAATTGTTATGTAAAATTTGCCTTACCCATTTTGTGTTAATTCCTACAGTTTCAGCAATCGCATAAACATTTAACCGGTGGTCAGATCGAACCAGATTGTCGATTTTTTCGATATAGTCATCTGTTATGGGCGTGGATCATCTTCAAAGTCTTCTCGGCTATCTTGAAAACGCACGCGATAAACATTCATTTTCATACATTTCATACAGAACATTCACTTCTTTCAATAAATTATAGAAGCGTTTAAGTAGCGGTTTAAGCAATAAGTTTCAGTAGCGGTTTTTTCCAAGTTTCAAGTCAAATTTCACAATTCGTTGCTCTATTGTTACAGTAAACATTTTTCCGACGAAACAAGAAATCAACTCTAATGCGAACGAAGGCTACGTTTATTCGAATGCGAATTCGAATTTGTTTACAGAAGCGAGAGGTACTGTATTCGAAAGAGAAGGCTTCACGCTAAAGAGTTGTTGGTCACTGGCGTTTGGCGCATGAGTACTTCTTCTATATCAGCGTCAGTCTCGTTAATTAATAGTCACACCTCGTATGGTAGAGTAGCCAGAAAAAGTCTGTTTTAAAGCAAACATAATATAGAACTGCGGTTTATCCGATTTATGTGGTAATGTAATGATTGTAAATGTAAAAAATTACTCTTATTTTTTGTCAACGTAATTTTTTTCTATAAAACGTACAATTATGAATAAAAGAAAGAAAACTTTTCTTTCATGAAAACTTTCTAGAAAACTACTATTGTCTTAGAAACAACGCAAAATTTAGTTTAAATAAAATATATAAGGTTCCACCACTCTTATTTCATTACCCCCGCTATATATCTCGCGTAAGTTCAAACGGATAGAGTGAAATATGACAAAGTCTTAAAGAATATTTACTTTAAAAACTAAGACACAGATAACTTGCGAGTAGCTTGTTCATGTACGTTTCACTAACGATGTGATCGCACCATCATAATGTTATTACATTTACTTTTAACACTAGAGTAAAGCTGGCGTGAGGAGCTGTAGCGCTACTATAGACAATTCGTCCATGCAGTGTGTTTCATACTTTTCAAAAATTAAGATGTGGCGGGATATTAGCAGCAGCATTTTAAATAAAATATATAAGGTTCCACCACTCTTATTTCCTTAGCCCCGCTATATATCTCGCGTAAGTTCAAACAGATAGAGTGAAATATGACAAAGTCTTAAAGAATATTTACTTTAAAAACTAAGACACAGATAACTTGCCAGTAGCTTGTTCATGTACGTTTCACTAACGATGTGATCGCACCATCATAATGTTATTACATTTACTTTTAACACTAGAGTAAAGCTGGCGTGAGGAGCTGTAGCGCTACTATAGACAATTCGTCCATGCAGTGTTCATACAGTGTTCATACATACATACAGTTTCATACTTTTCAAAAATTAAGATGGGGCGGGATATTAGCAGCAGGCAACTTCTGAATTTATTCAATATTTCTTAAATACTGGAAACTTTAACACATGAAGTATATGTAGCATGGGGTGACACATCCCAAGACCATCCATCTGATCCAATCAATAATTAACTTAAAGTAATATTTGGTAATATTATCAATAAAGGTGAAAATATAATACGTTTTTATAAATTTGTTTTGAATATAATACGAGAGTTGCTATTTATGTATCCGCAATTGGCAACAATGGTGTTACTATGCACTATCTGGCATATACATCGTAAAGTTCTACATTGTTAACTGTATACGTACTGAAAAAGTTTTGTCATATGGAAGCAATTTATGTTGTTTAGTGACTTGAAAATGTCATTTCAGTCAAAAGGTGAAATTAACTAGATAAATAAACAAAATTTTCGTGCGATGATTTACTACAACTTTCGACGTGGATTAACTCAACAACAGTGCATCTATCGATAAACTCACTTCGACTTTCGGCGATGAAGCTGCATCTAAAACCACTGTATATCACTGATTTAGTGTATTCAATAGTGGCCGTCGATCGCTCACGGGCGAATTTAAAGAAGATCGTGTAAAATCGGTTGTTGCGACAGAAAAAAACGATACTATGCGAAATCGAACTCATAAAGCAAGATGGTCATGTGATATACCGTGAGATTGAAGTATCCCTGTGCCTTAGTATGATAAGCATACACAGGATTTTACATGAACATTTAACCATGAAAAGGCTTTTGCGCGTTGGATTCCGCATAAATTGACCAATCGCTCAAAAAAAGGCTCGTGTCGATTGGTGCAAAGAAATGCTCAAAAAATACAATCGTGGTGTGTCAAAAGGCGAGTATAATATCTACACAGGTGACTAATCTTGGATCTATGCGTTTGAGCCCGAAAACAAATAACAGTCGACTGAATGGGTCTTTCAAAATGTGTCAAACCCAACAAAAGTTGTTTGCCCAAGAACCACTTCGAAGCAAATGGTCGCCTATTTTTTTAGGATAACTGGGCATGTAGCTACAGTGAAACTAGAGAATCGTAGAACGATCAATTCTGAAGAAGCCAGAAGTCTTAGAAAAAATATGAAGAAACAACCAGCAACGCAGGATCATTCTTTACTATGACAACGCGAGCTCTCACACATCGAATCGAACAACTCAATATTTGACCCGTCAAAACATCAAATTGATGAATATTTTGTGAAGAATAAACTACATCGTCAAGGATTTTCGATGCCGGAAGAAGCAGTTGATGCGTTCAAACCGCATGTTTTGGAGATACAATGGAAAAAGTGTTATGCAAATTGGTTCAATCGTAAGCAAAAGTGTATCAAACAAAGTATCAAAACAATAAAACCATTTTCAATGATAAATATTTGTTTTTATTTATTATTCCGGATTCATAAATAGCAGCCCTGGTACACGTAAACGTATAAACATTATGCACTGAAATGCTATAAACATATCTATATATGTATTGGGTTTTTTTCCGGGAGTACATCCGGTTGTTGGATTGGTCCCTGTCGGGAGCTTGCAGACGTTTCGCCAAAATCTCATTTGGCATCTTCGGTGCTTACTGTCGCGAGGTTCGTGACTGTCTCGAACCTTGCGACAGTAAGCACCGACAACCCGACCAACCCGACAACCGGATGTACTCCCGGAAAAAACCCAATACATGTTTTTCCATCCGTGAAACAGTACGCACAAACATATCTATATATATATATATATATATATATATATATATATATATATATATATATATATATATATATATATACATATTATTAATAATTATATTCGAAATATATTTCGAAGTTTTTGATTAATTATTTGGCGAAAACTCATCCATTCTCCGTTGGGGTATTTTTAATTATCTTAATTGGCGGAAATGTATCCTTATCGTTCTTACTAAAAGAGAGAGTCGTATTATATTTCATGGCAATATTGATACTTAGAGGTCTCCCTTAACATTTCGAAAAATGCCAACTTTACTTTTTAATTATAAATTGGATTAAAATTAATTGAAAATATACAGTAACTTACCAAGTTCAAAAATTACTAGTTCGATCTCGACGACACTCCACGCTCTGGTCAACCTTACGATTTCGACGAGAACCATCTTAAAGTGCTTTTGAAAGAGGACGGGCATCAAAAATGCTGAGAATTAGCTGAAAAGATGGACTGTGGCCTTGCGATTTCTTCAATATGAGGGTTGTCCGTGAAGTAAGATTTCCAAGGCACTGGAGTTGCGAAGAAAGCTTTAATACAAGATCCAGCAGCACTGGCGTATAGCTTGGTTTCCTGCCTACAAATCCCCACTACTCCGAACTATTTGCTACGTTCAGTCTTTGTTTGGCAGCCGTTCGCGATAGAGCTTCCATTCGCCGCTATCGCCAGATATGAGTTACGTTCTGTGGTTCGGTTTTTGTGTACCAGGGGCACCACGCCGATAGAAATTCATTAAGTATGTAAAGTGTATGCACATCAAAAATGTGCGAAAATGGTGCAGAGAGTTTAAAAATGGACGTACAGATGTCCATGATGAACAGCGTGCCTGATGGCCATCGGTTTCGGAGACAATGTCAAGTGAAATCAAAGCGAAAGCTCTGCTAAAATTCCTTCTATTTCATTTCTGCCAAATTATGTAAAATTTATATTTGGCACTACGATTATTCACAATAAAATATAGACAATAAGTTTCCCAGATCTCTGCCAAATCATATGATATAATTCTATATACTTTAACGATAGTAGTAGATTACTCACAACACTAAACTACTTGTTTGCAATATTTTGATGTGTTTTACTAACCGGGTTGGAAGAGCCAACCCGGTACTTGGTGCTTTCCGTACTTGGTGCTGACTTTTTCTAAATGTTTGTGAGTGTTTTTAAGCAAGACTGTAAAATCCGACAAGGAATAACCCCTCAGTCAGGCCAGTTCGAGGCTGAGTAAGATGGCAGGCTTTGATGCATTGGTCACTCTCCAGTCGGTAAGCTTCTCGAGAGAGACTTATGGTATAGCACAAAACCAAGGGTTTAATAGCCTGAGGGAGGGTGATGGCCGGGGTTTTCGGTAACCTAGGACGTGGCTTCGAAACCTACATTTAGCTATAGGTCCAGTCGCTAAATAACCTTCTTAGATGCTGATGCGCCTCTAAGCTTTAAACTTTACTTTAACCGTATTGGCATTATCAATAAATGGTCAAATCTAATTCAAACCGTATCAAATTCTCATTTAATATGTAAACCTTGTCTAATAAATTCTATTAAAGTGATAAACCGTAAATAATTCAAATTAAGAGAGTCGTAAAATAATATGACTATGGAGAGGATATAGTAAAAAGTCAGATAGTTTTGGGATAGATTCCGATGCGATTGCACAGGGGAACATATATGTGAAAAGATAGATTTCTTTTAGTAATACCCGAGGAATTTCAAGACGATATGAGATTTAGTTTTGTTTTGACTTTGTTGGTCTTTGAAAGCAGAAAACTTCGTATATTCATTAAACAATGCAAACAATGCAAAAACAACTTTTTGCAAAACAAATCACGCATACCGAAAAACAATTGAACAAGTCTTATGAGACATATACTTCTTTATATTTAGTGGTTCGTAACTGGTTTACTGACTTTCGATATTGTTGAACCACCATAATATAATATTTACCTATCGCAGACTGAACGTTAAAGAGATTGTTAGATGACAAATCTCTCTCACGAACACATACGGGAGTATACTACACAAACAGGCTTGGAAAAGCTATGAGCGCAATGGACATCTGATTCATTCACTGTGCACAGAAATGAAGGAATACACAAAAACGTTGATTCCACACGACGAACGTGTCCCAACGAAGGTGAAGACGCTTCGATCAGTCGAAAAGATCATGACTACTGTTTTCTGAAGTTGATAAGGCATTACCTTCATCGATTATTTGAAAAAGGCAAAGACGATCACAGCAGGTTAATTAATTTTAATGCTTTGAAATGAATACATAATTATATCTTGATTTAAGTCAAGTGATATATATCTTTACATCTTTGAACCTCTTCTGCATTTTTGAATCCCTAGGATACGATTCAAAACGGACGATTTTGGTTGACTTGGGTTATTTTTGGCTTTAACAGTAGTATGGATTAAATTCTAATAGAATAATATGTATATAAATTTTAACACCATATTGGTTTGAAAAAAATTAAAAGCAATCGTACAGTATTCATTCACATGATCTAAAAAATTAATTATTTCTTACTTACCACTCTGTTTTCTGTGGTATGCCTGTAACAAATATGTAAATATTAGAAAAAAAGCAAAATGAGGATAACATATGCTATATATATTAGAAGTATAATTTAATTATCTTTCCTTTCTATTGAACTTTTAAATTATTTTTTAAAAAGATTAATAATGACATAGTTCTCAACATATAAGCTATCGAATTCTAGTTCATAAATTGAAGGTTGTTTTAAGTTGGATTATCACTTATCCCTTTCTTCGGCAAAAGTAAGGTGGGTAATCTCCCGACTTAAGATGGTTGATCGTATTCAAAGTCCGACCATGCGTTAATATTTCAGAGGTTATAGTGAGTTGTCTAATAAGACTGCCATACATTTAAAATGAGACACAATCATAACTGCAAGTGATAAGCCGATAATTTTTATTTTATCTTGAAGAACAAATAATGACATTATATTTTGAAAATAATTTCATTTAACCGCTAACTGACCCCTACTTTGATAATAAAACTTTGTAACGAGTACAAAGTAACCTTAAATTTGAAAAACAGTCAGATAAGATTTTATTACTTTAAACGTCTAGCACCACCCTCGCATGGCGTCAAATCATGGAGCCTTTTCCGTTTTCAAGCGTCGTTTATTTACCTTTATTTGAGTGTACTGAGCAGAGTGTGGTTGAGCCTTGGAGTGCGTTAGAACAAGACAGGTATCAAATTTTGCCCTAACTAATTAAATGCATGTAATTAATTCCATTTTTCCTCCGATGTCTCTGGGGTCCACTACTCAACCATCTTTTGTCGCAGTTTTCGGGGACGAGGCTATTTTGGTGGGAGATTACTACCCATTACTACTGGATTTTCGTTGTATTCGTTGTGCAAGTGGAAGGCCATTTCCCCGTTGAGCTTCGTTGTGAAGGGCTTCCATAGTGTAATAATTTAGTTTAACATATTTTTACGAATTTGTACCTCGAGGTCCCAGCCATAACACCAAGTGCCTTTAGTTTGGTATTGGTTTGATTAGCGATCTTATGGGTACTTGTTTTGGAAGGATTTGAAATACTCCACTTACGGGAGGGTCACTATCACCCGATCAGAGAGCCCACTACAGCGGAGCAGGGTTGAAACCCTTTCCCAGTGTTTCTTTTCTTTTTTTTTCCGGTATTGTTGTTTGATAACTCAGTGCTAAACATATATGCGCTTTTCTGTTGGTCACTTTAATTTAACGCTAGGACACCACGTGTGTGGTCCTCGACCAATTTGTGCCGTCTTCTCTTGGATACGGGGACAAGGGGACTCCTTGGATAGAGCCGAATTTAGGTGGACCGTACCGCCCCACTTCCCCACCACTACTGTGGGAAATCTGACCACAATATTCACGCTTTTCCATTTTTTTTCTTCCACGGCGTAGTCGGATGATCAAGAGGTCGATTTTTCTGCTGCGAAAAACCTTTTGTGGGAACCTTTCAATTTTCTTTTACTTTTTTTGGAGACATCGCGATTTTTTTTTCTTCCACGGCGTAGTCGGATGATCAAGAGGTCGATTTTTCTGCTGCGAAAAACCGTTTGTGGAAACCTTTCAATTTTCTTTTACTTTTTTTGGAGACATCGCGATGTATCCGAACACCGATATTCTTATAGATATTTTATTTATATGACTAGTATTGATAACTTACGTGGCACTATAGCTAGTATGCTTATGAAAAAAATCACCACTGTAGGCGAATACTACTCTCCGGTTGATTTGGTCTAAAGGGGGCATAATTTGCACGCATGCTTAAAGGTCAATCCGCTGAGTGTAGTTATAAACATCATAAGTAAGGTCTGAATAATTCTGGCGTGTTCATATATTTTTTTCTTTATTTGGGTTTTTCTCCACAAAAAAAAATATATGAACACGCCACAATCATTCAGACATTATTTAGATTACAGGTATGGGCCTGAGATATGCTTTTTATTTAGATATTTAGAAAGTAAATATATTAAACTACAACATTCTGAAAACAGCTTAACATTTCTTTACAAATGTAAAGATTGAGACATAATACCAAAAGGTTTACGTTTAAATATACCATATAACACATACAGAAGCATATATATTTTACATAGGCCGGCTAGTTTAACACTTTTAAGAGATTACAGTCAACATCACATATACACTAAACAACAATTAAAAACTGACATTGATAATACATTACAACAAATATACGAAAAAGTAAGTGAAGTAGATTTTAATCACATTTATAATAGCGTCTATTCCAGTTACATATATCATTTCAATATCCGAAAAAAATACTCACATTAAGAAATTTAAAAATTTAATTATTGAAAACTATTGAAAAAATTGAAAACACTTTAATACACATACAGACAAAAATTATAGACTCTGTGCTTAAAAACCACATATTTTCAATTAGAAAATGAGTATTATCAGTAAAATTTCGGAGTGGCAATGGGTTCTTCTCTTTCTCCTTTGATGAGTAAAATCTTTATGGAGGAACTCGAGAATGGCATATTAATAAATCTCTTAAAAAGCCAATAATATGGCTTAGATGTTGATGATATTTTTGCTATATTGACGATCTAAATATTTTTTTGCAATATACAAATTCTCCAGAGCCTACAATTAGGTTTACTTTAGAGATGGAGAAGGAGAATAAATTGTCATTCCTCGACACTTTAATATTAAAACAAAACAACACATTAAAAACTACAGTTTATAGAAAACCGACAAACACAGATACGTATCTCAATTTCTTTTCCAATTACTCAAAATCGGTTAAAAGAGGAGTAATTAAAAGTTTATATGACAGAGCAAAACTTGTTTGTACCGACAGTGATACACTACAAAAACAAACAAATCACATAGAAGACATTTTAATAAAAAACAATTCCCCAAAAAATTTTATAGATAAATCGTTTAAAACTTTTGATAGACAAAAAAGACAAGTTATTACTAACAATAATAATAACTCTCAAACAATTAACCTCACAATTCCTTCTATCCGCGGTATTTCCGACACATTTAAAAGAGTAGGAAATAAATACAATATAAGAACGACATTTAAAACAAAAAATACTCTTAGATCTCTATTAACAAAAACTAAACCAAACAACACACAATTTTTATATAGGTGAGACATCTAGACCGTTAGATGTTAGAATAAAAGAGAAAAACCTTCTTAGAAAGGGCGATTTTAATAAATCTAGAATTTGTTAACACGCATGGGAATCGGGTTATAAAATCAATTGAAATAATTCCAAAAAGGTATTAAAAGAACCGGTAACAAAATACAGAAGATTAAAAGAAACCGCAATAATTAATTTAAATAAAAATAAATGTATTGCTATGCCTTGGGTAGATTTAAATTCAATATGGTTCCCGAATCTATAGAATACAATTAAAAAAAATTATGAATTTCAATAAACAATCAGAATCACAGGGTCAACCTCACCTATATATATATTTTTTTGGTAGTATGTCACTGTCATTAAAAACTAATTGTCAATGTAAGTATCATTGACATACACAAAAATATATTTACTTTTTATCTTTTCTTAATTTATAGAAATTAATAAACTTTATTTTTAGATTCGTATTGAAAACGGGAGGAGAATACTTCCCGAAACGTTAACGTTAAAAGTTTGTATATTTTTTTAAAACATTTTTAAAAGTTTGTTCGTTAGGAAGATTTATTACAAAAAAGAATCACTGAGAAATTTGTCTCCGTTTAGTTTTTTGTTTTTACCCAGTGATTCTTTATTTACATTAGAACAGATATTTTTGATATTTTTTGAGTTTTAGATCGTTGGTAAAAACCCAAATAAAGAAAAAAAATTCTAAACATCATTGCAACTCACAACCTCTTTTAAATTACAATACATTCTTTTTAGTTCTTTCTCCCTTTTTTTTTTCTTTCCTCAACATAATAACGAAGTGCGACGCAGCTTATCATTGTTGATAGGAAACTCAACTTGATTAACCTTCTACAAAAATAAATTATATTAGGTTGTCTGGAATGTTCGTAGGGATTTTTTTAAGAGTGTAAATTATCGATCAACAATTTCAATTTGAATGAATTAAACTAACTGAAGGCACATCAAAGCGAATCTGAAAGTAAAGATTGCAAATACTACAGGAATTAAAAATATGAAAGTAATCATCAGCTGAAGTGATTCTTCTTCACAAGAAAGGAGCACAGGAAGATTTAAAAAACAACTGCCCAATACGCTTATCAGTAATGTGCAAAGTTTTTACCCAGATAACCAAGAGAATATTAAGGACACTGAATGATCCGCTACCAAGAGAGAGTAAACAGAATTCCGAACTGGATTCAGTACAATGGATCACATCCAGGTAGGTTGTCCAACAGGCCATAGAAAGTCACGATGAATACGCCATGCCACTGTATTTAGCTTTTATTGGCTATGAAAAGGCATTTGAGTCAATAGTAGATGCATTGCTTAATCAAGGGATAGACAGAGGCTATGTGAACCTACTGGGATTCATGTATGATAAAGCTACAGCGACTGTTCCCATGGTTGACCTTGAAGTTAAAATCAATGTAGAACTGAGTGAATGGCAGGGTGACTTAATATCATTTGTAGTTTTCTCAGCTTGACGGGAAAAGTTATTCCGTCATCTGGATTGGGAATAGAATGGAGTAAAAATTAGTGGGATATACTTAAGCCATCTTAGATTCGAAGGTGATATCGTTTTCCTTTCACAAGATGCAAATCAGATTCAAAAAAAACTTGAAAAAGTCACGTTGTCTTCAATAAATTTACCGAGAACAAAAACATTTCTGTTTTAGAGAGGAATTTGGATATTGTAAATCACTACATATATCTTATGCCAGGCAGTATATTTTTCAACTGCTAAACTATATTCACAATATAAAAAGTTGCAATCATTATTCAAAAAAGTTTTCTCTCGGAAAATTTTCGAAATTAATTCGTAGTGGAAGTCGAGGAATAAAGGCCATTAATTAAATATGGTGGCAATAGAGTCCGGTCGGTCGTTTTATTGAAAAAAAAACGACAAGGTTGGACGCGTAAAAAGAATAAAAGGGATGCTCCGAATGGAAATCGATGATGGCAGTAATGGAAACGGACTGACCTACATGGAAATCCGACACCCGACGGGAATTATGGCGTGAATAATGTATGACATCTTTTTATCACGTACACTTTTACGTTTATAATATAATGCAATATATTAATTTTAAATGGATTATTGTTGATGTGGATAGATAGTAAGTTATCCCAAATGATTAATTTCATTTTTAAATTACCATTTTAAATATATCGGGAATATTTAAATGTATTGAGAATCAACTACTTCTCTAGAAACATTTCGACATTCTGAGATATGTTTCTAACCTGTTGATTGATTCATTGAGCTCGACGTATGAGGTATGTATTCACTGAGCTTGATAGTATAGAAGTGCAGGTTTATTATGAATACATACACGAAATGAACACATACGAGAAACTCAACGTAAATTTAGGTGAAAATAATTGTCGGGCACCTCATAAATCGACAATGTAATATTTATTGAAGTAATTTGAAGAATTCGACACAGTTGAGGATAGGCCCTGCATCAAAGGTCTGAGAACAATTCAAAGCACTGAAAATATCGTCCGTGGGCCGCAAAGTGTGGAGGAGTAGCGAGAAACTCCAATTCGATGACATGATGCACAATTTGGAATATATATATATATATATATATATATATATATATATATATATATATATATATATATATATATATATATTGTGGATCACAGCTTGACATGGTAAAGGCGTTTGAGTAGTGTGAGGCCATGAAGCTATGCCATCTGGAGTTCATGGGCGGGTCACCCCTGGCGGGCCTCTGACTAACATATTTTAATATAATATAAATTTAAAACCAACTCTCATTTCCCGGAGGCTAAGGGGCAACTATCTACGGCACTGGGAAGACCTGCCCCAAGGCAGAAGATACTAATAAAAATTGGACGTTTAACATTGCTACGCTTAATATATGAACAATGAAAATAGATGCTCGACTGAAAGAACTCCTGATAAAACTTGGGAACATATATTGTGATATCATTGTTCTATGTGTACAAAAAAGGCGAAGAGTTAATTAAATTAGATTCAACTGGTCGCGTTCTGTATATTCGGAGTACGGAATATTGACGATGTGGTGGGATTGGATTCCTAATCAATCGAAAGCTGAAAGACGGTGTAATCAAATTTGAAAGTATATCTGACCGACTAACCCAATACGTTATTCAGCTGAACAAAAACTTTAAGCTTCAAATCAAAGCTTATATACCAACTATAAGCTATCGGGATGAAGAAATTGAGGAATTTTATGTTTAAGTGTAGGAACAAGATCCTGATGGGCGACTTTAATTCCAGAATAGTCCATATAGAAGTGGTGAGCGGGATACTAGAGGAAGAGGTGACAGATTGGTTGACTTTGCTGAAGCACAATACCTTTATATCAAGAATTCGTTTTTTAAGAAAAAAATCAGCAGAAAATGGACATTGAAAAGTCCATATCATATTAAACGATAAAACATTTGAATATAAAACTGAAAGGAAGGAACCTTGTCTATCTTTATGCACATATAAATGGAGACGAAAACGGCGATATTGAAACACCACAGATGACTTATTGTTAGAACTTAGAAGTTTAATAGTAGATTTGTGTAATTTTAGTGTGCTTTAATCAATAATAAGTGTCGAATAAGTGTACTGGAATACTATTTTCGGTGTTCTAGTGTAAATACATATTAATACTTATTATATTGACAATAAAAACAATAATAACGGAAGTAAGGTAAACATACAAAATATAGTTAGTTGTGCGTCTTGTGGTTGTTCCCTGACACAAAAAATCAAAATTCAGGAGTAACATTATATAGGTAAGTGCTTTTAATTCTAAATTTGTTAATTATTTAGAAATAAAAAAGTATTTTGTTTGAATGAAATTTTATGATTATGAAACAAACATATTGCCTGGTATACATAGGCGTAGTCAAATTGATTTAGGTAAAATAATATAATTATAATGTTATTCAAGATAGTGATTATCTTTTTTTAGAACTTAATTTTTTAACGCATATTCTAAAATACTTAGTTTTCTGAGTTACTAGGCCTTAAAAATTCACAATATTTTGGAGTTTTCGTTTGATACATATAAAACATGTTACTTTACTCAATAATCTATAAAATATAACATATAATACAGTGTTACCTTTTTTATAATCCTTTTCAGAAATTATTGTACTAATAAATGTAAATGTTACTTTCATTTGCATTTGGATTTCATGTTATTAAACCAGTTTATCTTTTTTCAATATTTCCCAATGATTCCAAATAGAAGCACACAGTGGATTAATTTTAATAAAAAGTCAGACTTTATTCCAAACCGCAGTAGGTTTTATGTTACCATTATTTTGCTGAGGATTGTTTTGATCGAACTTATAAGGTAAAGGTGAAACTACTACCAAATGCTGTTCCAACAATATGTATAGACTAAAATATGTAATATTTTTATCATTTCGATAAATATCTTTCGTGGCATTTACTCTTGAAAGTTAGCTTTTTTTGGATGTTGTGAAAAATGAGTTTATTCTGGAGTTAATATCTAACACTTTAGTTTATTATTGAACACACTACAATAATTAAATATATTTGCAAAAATGCTGTATGAACATTAACTCGATGCAAGATGAAACTGATTAGCTAACCAATTTTTGGAAATGGTATAATTTTATAACAGGAGATTCCAATTTCTTAATTACTTTTTGTCATATTGACCACATACACTTTATTCTTTAAAAAAATAGATTTTTTAAATTAATTTAAATTTTTACATTTAAATTTTCAATATAGTAACGATGATTATGCAATAATTTATTGTTTTAAACAACTGTAAATTTGTATCAGTTATTTTATCAGATATATTTATTAGATCAGTGAGATCAAAGTGGATTCTGGAAAACTGCTAGAGAAGGGCAGTGATTTTGAGATTGCTCTGTCGAACTGCTTTGATGTATTACAACACCCGGAGGAGATGGAAATTCCAGATCAATATGAAGAAATCATCAACAATATGCTTAAAATACCTGCTTCAATAGCACAAGAAGACAAATGTTCCAAACAGTAAAAAATCTCCAATAAGCCCATTGATTTAATGAAAAAATGACGGACAATGAAGAGTGCAAGGAGCCCTTTTGGCAATACCGAGTACGTTGAGCTTTCTAAAACTATAAGAAAACGTATTCGAGAGGAAAAGCGCTGCTTCAACATGCAGCTAGTGCAAAAAAAATCTGGAAGAAAACAAGGAAATAAACAAAGCTAAACAGAGGCTGGGAAATAATAGGACGCAAATTTTTATCTTAATGCGTAAGGATGGCACGGTGTGCAGGATACGGTCGAAAATGTTAGAGGTTGTCAGAAGATTTTATTCAAAGTTATATGAAGATCAGAACCAGTCAAAGCACCAATGCCTATGTATGCAAAATGCCGTATATCCTGGTGGAGAAAATGACAAAAACTATAGACTCGATAAAAAACGACAAGGCTCCAGGAAAGGATAGTATTACTATTAAAATGCCAAGAGCTGGTGGTTGGACTTTACATAAAAGACCGTTAAAATTATACTCAAAAATAAAATGTACTCAACTTATAGAAAAATGCAGATATGATTCTTTTGCATAAAAAAAGGAGCACAAACAGATTTAAAAAACTACCAATAACAACGTGTATAAGGTTTTCCAATGTGGTGTACACAGAGAGGAATGGAAAGATGCATGCCTGGCATTAGGGAGGCAAGATGGGATAGAAAGCCCTACACATGGATCAAATAACAAACGAAAGTATCTTACATCATTGGAAGAATAAAGGAATTCAAATGGAGGTGGGCAGATCATGTGAGCGAGGCAACGGGATGACAGGTGAACCAAGATAATCCAGGAGTGCATACCGTTTGATCGCAAATATACATGAAGAAGACCGAAAACAGAGCGAAAAAAGTATATTAGGCCCGAATGGTAGATGAAGGGTCAGGACCGCGATAGTTGGAAGTATGCTGAAGAGGCATTAACCCCACAGTGAATTGACACGGGATGATGATGATAATGCTGATGATGCGAAACATGGATATGAATTAGTTAATATGACTTATTCAAGTGTGAAAGAGACACCGAAGACTTAAACTCCAACTGCTAGACGTTTAAGTGAAAAAAGAAGAATGGTGAAGTACACTAAGTATTTATTTTATTAGATTGCCGAAACATCTTCAGTGTCATTGGCAAATGAGAGTTAGCATCATCGCAAATGAGATGTATGAAATAGTATCTTAAAATACATCCCCTCTGGTACCTTTGGTTCAGCAGAGAGGGAGTGGTTCGAAATGCTTGGTTTGGTTCACCCAGTCCGACGGTTAAACAGCGGAAACACCAAGTTAAACAGCGGAACCTTAATACGATCAGATAAATATAGGAATTAACTAGAAGAGGAATTAACTAGAAGACCACCAACTCTATAATCCACTTTGGGGGAATAATTAATGTAAAATAAAATAAGTAAGACCTACTTAAAAACCTCATTAAAGTCAGTTAGGATTAAAATCGAAATAATACAAAACTGGACAAATGCAAAAATGAACAAAATGACAAATATGTGGTAAATGGCAACTTTACAGCTGCATAATAAAGAGAACCATTTATATTTGATCATTTTAAGGAAATTTAATGTAACCTCATTTTGTAAGGAATACTTATTTCCTCTCTTGTCCTTTTGGCTTATCTGTATTGTCCCATTGGCGGTTCAATATTGAAACATTATTGTTTGATTAACGTTAGTTAAAAAATGTTATTTTAATTAATGCTAGTTGAGTTAGTAATGTAATGTATCAATTAGTTACTGTTAAACTAATAACATGTTTTTAAAGGAACACATTAGCATCCCCACTTACTCCACCTTTCCAAATGAACAATTTCTTGAATCTATTAAATGATTTATTAAAGTATGTAACGGTAATTTCTAAAATTGAATAATATTCGGTCTTTTAGGAAAAATATATGAAAAATTAAATTGTAGTCAAATTCATCAAACTAAAGCGAGTAATTTAATGTAGGTTTTTACTTGGGTTTAAACTCTAGTCGAGTTTTTATTAAAAAAACACACAAAGTTGGAGGCGTAAAACGAATAAAAGGGATGCTCCGAATGGAAATCGATGCTGTTAGTAATGAAAATGGACTGGTCTACATGGAAATCCAACACCCGATGAGAATTATGGCGTAAATAATGTATAACATTTTTCTATATATTTTGACGTAAGATATTGATTGTAGCTGGATTATTGTTCCGATGGCTAGGCGGCGGTAAACTCTCGTCGCTGTAGTGTCTATTCAAATGAATCGATTTCTATTCATCATACATTTGTAAACACAATAGTAAAATTACGAGTTATCATATTTGTACCTTAAAATGAGAGCCCTCAAAAATTCTGAAGCTCTAGGTAATCGAGATTTTTGAAATTTGGATTTAATTGTTGATTTCTTGATAACGGTATTATTCCACTGTCAATTTTTCATTTGATAAAGAAACATTTGAAAGAACGAGATTTTATCAATCAATACAATCGAAGCTCATTATTTACGGCTGCGTTATTGGTATTTTGAGTATTCGCGGATTAAACAATTGTGACCACTTCTTGTATTGGCGGCTAAAAATTTCTTTATTCGCGGATCCAAAACTAATGATATTTATTGGATGTTTAAAATAATATGTATTTATTTACCAGTTACCTTTCAAAACAAACAAGTATCAAAGTATTTATAAACAAACAAGTCTTATTGCCGCTTGACCAAAAGTTGTTTGTATGGCTTTTGATAAAAACCACCTTCGCACTATCGGTGTACGAATTTTTTGTTGTATTGCTTCAACCTGCTTCAAACGTCGCAGTATTTTCGAGTGAATAGCACGGGCCTCTTCTGCTTTGTTCGCCATTTATAATATTGAGTAAAAGCAAAGAAAAATCAGTTCCTACACGGAAAATAAACGAGTTGCCTCTTAAGGTAAACATAGAAATGCTTGACCGTTTACGCCTTGGCCAGTAGTTTGTATGCATATCACGTTTTTTTAATATCAAAGAATCAACTTTACGATCCGTCAAGAAATCAGAAGACAAAATATGAAATTCCATAGCTTCAACCTCACTATCAGTAACAATTATTCGTGATCCAGCAATTGAAAAAATGGAAACTGCATTAATATTATGGATTGAAGACTGTAGCCAGTTATAATCCGTAAGAAAGCTAATCGCATTTACGTACATTTTAAAGAACCTGATAATGAACATACGGATGGAGGATTTCAAGCTTCGGAAGATTGGTTCAATAAGTTCATGGTGCGACAATCACTGAATGACTGAATCAAAATTGTTCGAGAAGCTGCATCTGCAGACACTTTAGCAGAAGAATTTTCAGAAGTTAATTGCTGATAGTGGATTCAAACCTGAATAAGTGAATGCAAACGAAATTGCTTTGTTTTGAAATGGCAAACAAAACATTTATATCGAAAAGTGAAAAGTCCGCCTCTGGTTTTAAGGAAGGAAAAGATATAGTTACACTGCTGCTCTATTCTAATGCATCAGAGGATTGTTTAATTACGTCACTTGTGCTTTACAGATCGCTAAATATTCGCACGTTGAAAAATCGAAACAAGGATAACCTATCAGTGTTTTAGCGTGTAAACAAAAAATGATGGGCTACAAGTGTCATTTTCTGTGACTAATTCGGGAATTATTTTGTTCCTGAAATTGAAACATATTTAAAGAAAATTAATTTAGATTTCAAGGCAGTGAGCTTGAAGCTATGCATCCAAATATAAAGGTGGTATTTTTGCCTCCTAACACGATGGCCTTACTCCAACCTATGGACCAAGGAATAATCCAGGCCTTTAAGCTCTATTATATTAGAAAAACCTTTACAATCATACTGGACACCATGGAATGTGATCCTGATATGAATGTTATGCAATGCTGGAAAAAAATTGACACAGCAAAATGCATTGTTAACACAAAATAATCAGTGCATGACGTGAGGCCATTGAAACCATGCTGGAAAAAACTTTGGCCCGATCTAACTGTCGGTAATGATGAAGAATCTGTGCAAATTCAAACATTAACTGAAAACATTGCTCAAATTGCGAATGGCATGGACGAGATGGTTTCGAACCTGATAGAATCAAGTGACATTCAAGAATTGCTTGAATCGCAAGATGGCGATTTGAACTAAACCGACATGGAAGAAACGCTTAATCCTCTTTCCATTGAAGAGCATTCAACGAGCACTGACAAGGTGACATTAAATTTAAAAACTTAACGGGAGGTTTACGAATGAGTTTTGTGATTTCTTCATAAACATTAATCCATCTATGGAAGAAAGCCTTGTTTTTAAAAGGTAAATTGTTAATATCATAGCCGAATATCAATTCGAATTGAAAAACCTTCACCGTTTTGGAAACTTTTGACTTATTCATGTTTTTATTCGGATGTACTTCATTAAATACTCGACAAACTTCAGCATAAGTGCGTTTTAAATCAGCGTATCCAACAATTGTTAGTATTTCAATTATTTCTATTTCAGTTAAATACATATTAAATGCCATATAAACATTGAAAAAAAATTGAAATTCACAAATTGACGTTAAAAAATTAAAAAAGAATTCAATGAGAATTTAGAAATTTGAAATTTACAAATTAACGTTACTCTAAAACACACCGCAGCACCTTTGAGACATTTTCTTTTAATCTTGAAAAATAAACCACACAATATTTACATCGTTTAATTCAGAAAAAAAAAGTTTTTTCCAACAATGCCAGATTTAAGTACTGTTATCATTGAAAAATATCAAGTTGGCAATAGATTTCAAATATACTTCAAGAAAAAAAATGAAAATATATCCAAAAAGTGACAAACATTTACTGTTGTTAGTGTACAAAATTTCGTAAAGAAATCTCAAAGCGTTCTCGAGATATTTGACCAGTTCCATACATAATAGCGAAGCGACTCTATATAAAAAATAATGAAGAATTGTTGGTGATTAATCTTTAAATTAGACAAAATTCCCGTAAGAAGTTGTGCGAAAAATGTCTGGCGAAAATGGTGGTATTGATATAAATGGTAGAGAACTTTTTATACGCAAGACGAATAAATTAATTGGTTATGTGTCCCTTTCATTTGTAAGGACTAATTTGACTTGCTGATGGGGTTGCCCATATTTATTGCCGTTGTAATTTCCCTAACAAGTTTGCACCTGTACAATTTGGGATCCAGCAAAACTAATCTAAACAATAACATTCGTAATCCCGAAAGATTAGAAACCAACTGATTCTAGCAACCTTATATGAGATTAATATAGAGTACAATTACCAGTAAATGTATATTCGTAAATAAATATTCGTGTTAAAATACATCGTCCATGTAAAATTGTAAACCGAATTAAATGTTTTTAGAGTTTAGCAATTAAATCTATTTTTTATACTCAAATATTTCTTATACATAAACAAATTGAGTAGAGCTAGTTCAAGTATGAGCGGTAAAATGCTACTGGAAGCTCAAACTGCATATGATTAGCTAGACATATTACCAGTAAAATAAAAAATTGCCAATTTAAAATTGACAAAACGATGCAAACAACTAACAAGATCGATAAAAATAAATATTATACTATACAGAGCCTTCATATTAATCCGGTGAACAACGTGACTAGTGATTTAGTTAAAATTAACTTGAAGAGATTTACCACTAAACACCAAATCACTTTTTTGAACTTCTCAATGCACGTTTCGCTAACCATGTTAGCACTATCAGGAGATGATTTAATCTAAGATATAGAATCATCTCCTGATGATGCTAACATGGTTAGCGAAGCGTGCGTCAAGAAGTTCAAAAAAGTGATTTGGTGTTTAATGGTAAATCTCTCAAAGCTTAGTGTTTCACACCAAATGTTCAAATAGACGAATTGATCTATGTTTCCTGGGCAATAAGAAATGTTTTAAAAGGACGTCTTAAATATATTTGATTATTTAAATGATATAATTTTCGTTGTTCGCCTTTAATCAACAATATTTTGCATACAAAATCTACGCGATGCGCTTATCTTCTTCTTTTCTCTCACGGCATCTGGTCCGATGGAGATTATGAACTAATTAAAAAGTTGGCAGAACGACACCTACGGAATAGGAAAATAACTACATAATCTACCACATTTTGAAGTTTCATCTTTCATATGAACATATGTGAAGCTTCAAGTCAATCTTGCAATTCATTCGTATAAAAACAGCGGCTTAAAGTAAACGTATCAGTGACATTTTTTTTAAATGGAACATATTGAAAATAGTACAGTGATTAAATCCTTTGTAAAAAAAGGTTAAAAGGCAATAGAAATTCATAGTGAAATAGTAAATGTATTGGGGGAATCTGCTCCTTCAAAAACAATGGTTTGTAAGTTGGCTAGTTTTGGAAAATTAGCGATTTCATGTTAATCATTAACTTGTGTTGGTCGTCCTTATTGTTAGGTCACGTGAGGTTGGGGATTAAATGAAGGTTCTGCAGATATACAGAAATTTCGTGTACCGAATCGCTAAAAATGTTGCAGAAGACCTACAGTGAATCATTCAAAAAGTCGGGCATATGAAAAGTATAAAGCGTTTAAAGAGGATCGAGAAGTGGTAATTGATTTACGTCGTTCTTGTCGTCGTTCAATGTTTATTAACGACGAAAACATAAACAAAACCAAAAAACTGTCACTTGAAAATCGTTGTTTGAGTCTTAGAGAGTTGGCTCAAGAGGTGAGGTATATCTTTTAAGTTCCGTTATTACATTATGACATTATGACATTATGACTGGTTCCGAAAGCTTATCCGAATTTTGTCCAAAAAGAGCATCAAAAGCAGGTCGCTGAAGATATAATTTCTCTAGTTTCTATGGATCCTATCTTCATGAAACGCATCGTAACGGGCGAGGAGACATGGGATTACGAGTTTGACTTAAACACAAACATACTTCGGATGGTTGCCTCGATATCGAACCAAAATAAAAAAAACGCGTAAACGTCGCTCGAAAATCAAGGTCATGCTGACAGTTTTCTTCGATTACCGTAGTGTGGTGCACTCCGAATTTCTTCCCCAGAGGGCCAAATGTGAATAAGAAATATTATTTAGGCATCATGAGGCGTTTGCCCGAGAATATCGGAATAAGAAAGCGCTTAGATTTGTGGAAGTGTGACTTTTTCAGGGTTCCCGAAGCTAAAATTCCCCCTTCGATACATGCATTTTGAATCAATCGAGGCCATAAAAGAACATTCACTGAAGGAGCTGAAGGCCATACCTCAATCAGCCTTCGAACAATGTATGGATGATTAGATCAAGCGAGGGCATAGTAGTATTACACTCGACCTACTTTGAAGGCAACAAAATAAATTTTGATTCATAATTTTTTTTGTGTTTTACTTATCAATTCCGGGTACTTTTTATACAGAATGTAGCTTTCTGATCATGATTTTGACAGTTATTTTTTGTAACAATTCCTAGGCCAATGATTAAATTTTACTTTAAATTTCGTTAGCAAACCCCTATTTTGAATCAATTATAGGTTGATAACTGCTTTATTTTAAAGACATTAATAATTATGTAGGCCCACTTCATTTAACATCATATGTTCCTCACAAAATGAAACTTAATATTATTTTGAACTTAATATAACTGACAATTTCAATATTATTTCAAATAATTTTTTAACGAATTAGTTGGAATTTTCTACAATGTTTTAAGTTATTTTTGTTTATTTGACCCTAATTTATCAGTTAGGATGCAGTATATACGCTTTAAAGCAAATTACTTTTCCAAACACTTAGCAATTCACGGAAGAAATAAAACGATTATTTTTAAATATGTATCATATTTGTCATTCGGATGAAAGTTAATTATGATCAGTGGCCCTTCTAAAAATCATTCCCTCATTATTATGTTTTTTAAATTAAAAAAATTGAAATACATGTGACCAGTGAATTAGAGATGAAAAAATCTGCGCGAAAATGTTACCGAAAGACCTTTCGCAGCATCAAACGAATAACATTAGGTAAACATGTCTTCACTTTTTGGGGCAGATTGAAAATTACCCTGAATTATCTGGAACGTGTCATTACTGATGAGTTTTGGATTTTTGAATACGATCCGGAAGCGCCACATCCAGGAATTGTATACTTTAACCTCACCCCGACGAAAAAAAGTCAGAATAAGCAAATAAAAAGATCAAAAGCATACTGATTTGCTGCAGAAGACACTAGAAAAATCAACGTTCACGAAAAGAATGCTATGGACCAGAAATATGACTTGAGGGAGTTAAAATTTGTATTAAAGACGAATTGGATGCTGGCTTGACTACCCTTGAAAGGGACAGTCGATAGTATTTTCAGATAAAACGCTATGTCACCAGTATCATCACTTTATTTATATACCTCGTATACGTAGATATATACGTATACTGTAACATATTCTTCAACATATATATATATATATATATATATATATATATATATATATATATATATATATATATATATATATATATATATTACAGCTCTTACTGGTATCAAATAAAACTCGACACCAAATGACCAATGTGCCTAAAATTGATTTATTATTTTCTAGTCAAAAAAATTACAATATAACAATTTCCTTCAAAAGTTGTATAAAAATTATAAGAACAACTTTCTATAAAATCAATAAGCAATATATATCATCATCATCATCATCATCATCATCAGCCCGTATCGATCCACTGCAGGATGAAGGCCTCTTCAGCATGCTTCCAACCTTCACGGTCCTGGGCTTTCCTCTGCCACTCGGGTCCAATATACTTAACGATGTCATCAGTCCATCGTGCTTTCGGTCTTCTTCGCGGACGTTTGCGATCAAGCGGTATCCACTCCAGGATTGCCTTGGTCCATCTGTCGTACCATCGCCTCGCTATATGGCCTGCCTATCTCCATTTCAACTGTTTTACTCTTCCAATGATGTCACAGACTTTTGTTTGTTCCCTGATCCATGCGCAGGACTTTCTGTCTCGTCTTGTAATGCCAAGCATACATCTTTCCATTCCCCTCTGTGCCACCCGAAGTTTTTGAATTGATTGCGATGTGAGTGTCCATGTTTCACTTCCGTATATCATAAGCAATATATATATATATATATATATATATATATATATATATATATATATATATATATATATATATATATATATATATATATATATATATATATATATATATATATATATATATATATATATATATATATATATATATATTGCTTATTGATTTTATAGAAAGTTGTTCTTATAATTTTTATACAACTTTTGAAGGAAATTGTTATTATGTTATAAATAATTGAAATATGTTATAAATAATTTTAAGAACCTATTTCCGCTTCATCTCGCTATGAAATTGAGTTATGGCGTATCAATTATATTATTTTTATGTAGGAACACCGTTCTAATAGATGATAAAAGAGAGAATATGGAAAAAGGCCAATAAAAATATCATATTCTGCACCTTCAATTTTCGATTCGTAAGCGAAATGTTTTATTCCATGAATTCAGGTACGTATATTTTTCACGCCAATTAAGTATTCAGATCTTTTTAAAATTTGCCTTCGAATAGCGATCAAACAACAAAAATGAACTTTTGTATTTTTATAACAGACTCACCCTAAAAGTATGAAACAAAAAAAAAACATTCTGTTTTATATAAAATGTGTTTAATCTAAAATTGAATTTACACACTAAAAAACCCATTATAGTGACATGCCATTTAATATATATATATATATATATATATATATATATATATATATATATATATATATATATATATATATATATATATATATATATATAAATGAATGTTATGCGAATATAAAAATATAGTACATAAAACAATGAAATGTTTGATCTATTTTCAATTTTGTACAATTTTAGATTTGTTTACGGGATACGTATGGATATTGGACTAAAAATTCGCAGACCACCTGAAAGTAATAAAAAACTTGTTTTAACAAACTGTTCACACAGTGTGCACGATTAATTAGATATTAAATTGTTTTAATATTTTGTAAAAACATCAGGAAATTGCAACAACGTCGATCCATTACGAAGATTGCTATTTATGTATCCGAATTAATAAATAAATATAAATATTTATCATTGAAAATGGTTTTATTGTTTTTCAAAATATTTTTCACGATGATCGATGCAGTTTTGCATACGTTTAAACCAATTTTCATAGTACTATCCATTCCGATTGAGGTATATCCAAAACATGCATTTTGAATGCGTCAACTGCTTCTTCTGGAGTCGAAAATCGTTGACCTCGTAATTTATTCTTTACGGACGGGAACAAAAAGAAATCATTGGGTGCAAATCAGGACTGTAGGCAGATGATCCATCAATTCGATGTTTTAATCGACAAAATATTGAGTTGTTCAGTTCGATGTGTGAGAGCTCTCGTTGTCATGGTGAAGAATGCTGGTGGTTGTTTGTCTTATTTCTTGAAAGACTTCTGGCAAACAAATAGTTGTATACCATTCAGAATTGATCGTTCTACTATTATCTAGCGAGACTTTAGCCACATTCACATTTATCAAAAAAAAAACAGGAGACCATTTGCTTCGAAGTGCTTCTTGCGCAAACAACTTTTGTTAGGTGTGGTTTATTTTGAAAGACCCGCATACTGGTCTACTATTTACTTTCTGGTTCATACGCATAGATCCAAGATTCGTCATCTGTGTAGGTGTTATAAACGGTTTTTGACGCATCACAATTAAATTTTTGAACATGTATTTGCACCAATTGACACGAACCTTTTTCTGAGCAATTGTGAAATTATACGGAATCCAACGAGCACAAATCGTTTTAACTCGCTAAATATTGGGTATGCTTATCATAGTAATGCTCAGGGATGCCTCAATCTCACGGTATGTCACATGACGATCTTGCTTTATCGGTTCGCGCACAGTACTGATGTTTTTTGGCACAACAATCAACGACCTTTATACGGCCTTCTTTCAATTCGTCCGTTAGCGAAAGAACCCCATGAGTGAATTCACTAAACCAGTGATATACAGTGTTTTTTGTGAATGGTGTTCCATCGCCAAAAGTCGAAGTGAGTTGATCGATGTCCTGTTGTTGAGATATTCCATGTCGAAAGTCGTAATAAATCATTGCACGAAAATTCTCAAGAGTTAATTTCATTTTTTTGACAGATTAAATTTTCAAATCACTAAGTAACACAAATAGCGTCCATATGGCAAAACGTTCTGAGTACATATACAGTCAACAATGTCAAACTTTACGATATATATGTTGTTGGAATTGTTGCCAATTCCGGATACGTAACTAGCAACTCTCGTACACAGCCAATGATTCATTTAGACACTGATCGAATAAGATGGTAATTTGTAAACTCATGCGCTAGGGCTTCCAGTATTTGAGGAGCACTAGGAAAATTCGAAAGTTCTCTGGAAATTATCAAAGATGACCAAAGTAAAACATAGGCTTTAAAGATCTCAACATCAAATGTTATCTTCAAAATCAAACGCTACGAAAGCACGCTATGTTTTGCTTTTTTAAAACAAGATTATGGGGATTATAGCATTGTAGCAATAAAGGGTCTACCATTAGGGATGATGGAACTTAGACAGCTCATAGTGGCCATGTTTATTTATCCATTTTTGACATGTCTTGTCAGTTATTTTCCGAAAGGTTTACAATTAGATCATAGTTTGTTTCAGGTTAGAAGACCGTTTGGAAATTATTCTGTTAACTTCATGTAAAGGGTCTACCAATAAGAATGATGGAACTTCAAAATTAATTAAAACTCACATCTTTTACTGAAAATCGGTTCCAATTGCCTTATTTAAGAGATTCAGACATGCAACTTATGATTTGAACAAGATTTCAGCCAAATGGCCATCACAGCTCGTTTTGCAGACAGGATCCACTCGGGCCATTTTTCGATGACCCTAGCAAAAATTTCGGGCTATATGGCTACTATTGTTTGACGAATGTTAGTTTCCAAGTCGCCGATAGTCGCAATTTTATTGCTATAAACCTGTTTCTTCACATGTCCCCAGAAACAATTATCTAAAGGAGTTAAATACTATGATCTCAGCGGCCAAGCGATGGGACCATTTCGTGAAATTAACGACTTTCCGAATTTGACTCACAATTAGCACTTATTTACTCGGGAAATATGCGGTAATATGCGGATTCTATCAAATTTCGGAAAAAAAATCATCCAGCATTGCCTTTTAGTGTTGATGGTATCGGTAGCTCCCTCCTCATTTTTAAAAAAATAAGGACCGATGACTCCTCCATTCCAAAATCCACACCAAACTGTGATCTTTTGGGGATTCAAAGGGCTTTCATGTATTACGTGTGGATTAGATTCGCACCAATACCAGCAATTTTGTTTATTGACGAAGCCATTGGGACAGAAATGTGCCTCATCGGAGAATATGATTTTGCGTCGGCTTCCATCATTTCGAGGGCCCAATCGGCAAATTCACAACGAATACAATGGTCGCTTCGCTTCAATTCTTATGTCAGTACCATTTTATACGGATGCAAGCCTAAATCTAACCTCAAAATTCCCCAGGTTGTCTTTGACGAGAGGCCTAATCCTTGTGGGCGGTGAGCAACGAAGACGTTGTCATTTTCGGCTACACATGCTTGACCGTCGGTAATATTCTTAATACTTCTGGCTTTTTTTTTATCGTACGGGCACCACAATATTGCAGAAGGTAACCTCACTTTCAAATTTTCTAATAACATGATCAATTACGTGTTGAGAAACTCCACCACGACGAATACCACTATTGGTCTGAACTGCTCGTTGAGTAGCAGGACGGGACCGCGAATTTGCATAATAAAACTGAACAATTTCCAAACATTCTTCTAAAGTAAAACAAGCCATGATTTAATTGCAAACCATTCAGAAAACAACTGACAAGATATGTCAAAAATCGTTAAACGAATGCGGCCGTCATGAGCTGCCAAAGTTCCATTATCCCTAATGGTAGACCCTTTATTTCAAATTCTCTCCTATTATTCCCTCATGGCTTTACATCGACCTTCATAATACCTTGTATACTTTTAAGTCAACACTTCCGAATATGTTTAAAAAGGCAGGCCTGGATTCGTTGTGCTGGACTATTGTCCCATAAACCTTAAAATAAACAAAACAGCTAAGAGTAACACAATATGTCATTGAGGGATCAATGTTAGAGGTATTATTAAAGAACAAAGTTCAGCACATCGAAATACGTAAAGGAAGAAAACTTAAGTGGAAACGCACGAGAGGCACTGCCAGAATATCCTTTGACAGAGGGACCCAAAATATTATTGAATTTATGCATTGAATAATTGTAGTACTACTGAAAAAGGCATGAATCATTTCTAAACTGTGTCATCTTTAGATAACTTTAACTAAAATTTAATGTAGGCATATTATTAAATTGCTTTTGAATTTTTCGGCGGAAGATCACAAGATACTGTATTACGTAATGTATATGGTATATAAGGGTACTTATCTAGGTTTACAAATAAACAAGAGATGCTCAGGCCTTGAAATTTCTGGTAGCGTAAGCTTAAATTTGTCACTACCTAATAGATTTATACAAATAGGGTATAATTTATCATAATGATACTTACAGAATTAATTTATGTATATTTATATATATATATATATATATATATATATATATATATATATATATATATATATATATATATATATATATATATATACTGACCGTGAGAAATTCACCAAAAATATTTTTAAGCTTCTAAAACGACCGCAAGAGGGCGTGACGAGCTAAACATTTTTAAAAATCATTTTTTTGTGTATTTTCATGTGTTAACCGATTAAGAAAAATTCTCAGTTATAATTAGCAAACTGTCTCCTACAATTTTGTTTTATGACATTTTGTCGTAACTTCGCGAATAAAGAAGTGGGGGGAGTTTTACCTATTTAGATAAAAAGTCGTTTAATGTCCGTTTGCCTAAACCGATTTTCCTCAATTTGGATTCATTTAAAAGGCAATTGCTGGGACAATCAAATAATCTGGGAGATAAATTATTTAGTTTATAAATGAAACCGCGAGGTGGCGTTACATTCAACAATAGTTTTTTGAAGTTTTGTTCAGTTTTTTCAAGTGGAATGGTACAGCTACAATGGTACAGCAACAATTCTCTTTATGAACAAAAGCATTTCTAATAGATGATAAAAGAAAAAATCTGGGAAAAGGACAAATTAAAAATGTATACTGCAGATTCGTTAACGAAATGTATTAGTCTGTAAATTCAGATATGTACATTTTTTACACGAACTAACCTATCAGATCTTTTAAAAATTTACGCTTGATAAAATATCAAACAAAAATGAGCTTTTTGCGTTTATGTGTTTGCGAAAGGATGACACCAAAAGTAACAAACAATGAAAACGTTCTGCTTTATATAAAATTTGTTTAATCTAAAAACTGCATTTACGCGAGAAAAGATTTATTCTAGTGACATGACTTATAACAAACAAGTATATATAAACGAATATTACGCCACTATAAACATTTTATACTAGCAGATTTGTCTTTGTAGAAGGTGTAGATATTGGAATTTATCAAGTTAACTTTTTGGAGTCAAGTTTAATACCCTATCTCCGCAGGTTTACCCTACATCTACCAGTGTGAATTCAGTGTCAATTCATTCATCTACCAGTCTGTTAAGGGTTTTCCAGTTGGCCCAGCGGCCGAGTCAACTGGGAGTCACTCCCTTGGAGGTATTTCCAATTATTTATCTTCTTCTGTCAATGACTCATGTCACATTTCAAGTCTGGCAACAGACACAGAAACAGTCAAAGGTCATACGAATGTCAGGAAACTGCTTCGCTTTCGATTTTCATCTGGGTTAATTTGTTGCTGTTTACGCTCAGACATACTTGTTTGACACAGCTCTCCTAATTTTAGGCGGTGCGATACCGATCAAAATATGAAGTATGAAGAAGACTAACGGGAGTAGTTTTTAGCTTGCGTGATTTCAGGCACGATCCAATCTTCTTGAATGTGTGGGTCGTTCCCATACTGGTGCACATGTTCAGCTACTGCGTAAGATAGAGGCAAGGTAGATCTTCTTAGTGTAACAGTATGCGCACCCCACCTACTGCAGGTTAGTTTTTAAAACAGGTTATTTCTTGTAAATATTTTGGCTCTGGTATTTAAGCGTTTTCCCCCATATATATATATGGGATACCTGCTGAATTCAATAGGTTGCCCGCTCCAGGAAATTGCCAACTCATATCCAGTTCTTTTATTATTCAGATGGAAAATGCTTGAGATGGTCTGTACGGGATTGGGTCTTATTTTTGTAACAGGCTGACAGAGAAGACAGAGTGCTGCCTAATATGTCCTCTATCACTGTGAAATCTCTGTGCGACCTCACTATTACCAAGTCATCCGTATAATTGAATCTCGTCTCTGGAGTCATGGGCGGATAGTTGGAGTAAATATTAAATAAAGTAGGAGCTAGAACGCTATTCTAGGGCAGACCGTTCTTCTGTGCCCTCCATCTACTTTGCTTTCCGCAGAGCTCGACGCGAAATATTCGGTTGGAAAGAAGCACAGAGATGATCCCAACCAGAGCGTAGTAACTCGTGAGATTGGAGATCTTTGACAAAAGCAAGCGGTAATTCATGGTGTCATAGGCTGCTAAAAGGTCCACGAAAACGGCGTTCTTATCTGTCCACTATGTACTACGTCAGACCAACGATCTACCTCAATTCTTCCCGAGTAACTAATTTGTTTACATCTTTGTATTTTATTGTCAAATTCTCACAACCGTACAGTAGGGAGGCTTTAATTGCATTGCTATGTACTTGAATGTTGGAGTATCCAAATTATTTTCGAGAATCAACATTCCCTTTACTTTTGTGTCTACCTGTCTTCGTTTGCTTTTTGTAAGCAGCTTTTTTATTTCTTTATCTTTCTCCTTTTTACTGCCGAGAATAACGCCTACACATTCAAACAATGAAGATTTGTCGTATTTTTATTCCGCTGTGTTTCTATCCTTATATATACCTCCGTTCTGTTGTTATTTATTCTCAAATATTTAGTTTTCGGTTCGTTTACTTTTAATATAATTCTGCTTTTTCTCCAGTAAATTAAATATTCTTAGAAGCTATTCTTTGTTTTAGAAATGAGGATTATATTATCAACGTAGAAAAAAATCACTTTTAAATTGATAATTTGATAATTGATTTTAAATATTCTTTCTGGTTTAAAGCCCCTATAATCAGATTAAATGGTTTAACATATTTATTTGACAACACAATTTTTTGTTGATACATTTTAGTTCATTAATAGTTAATCTCTTTCTGGAAAATATACTGGAAAATGGAGTATTTGACAGATATTTAATATTGCAAAAAGTTGAAGTGACTAAGTAATTGGAAAGTGAGAGAACAAGTTAAGAACAGATTTCAAAATATTTTACAGGGACAAGTGATATATTTGATACACCTATCAATGTTGTTGACATAGTTTATTAGGATATTTTGCTGTTTGTTATTGTCAGTACCAATAGGAAATCTGCTGTTCAATATTTTTGCTTTCCAGAAACTTCTCGCCAATATACCCTACTGTAATGGCTAAGTCAGGTAAATATTTTATTCTGGACTTGGAATAACTGTGTATTTCTTATTATTATAACTCGTTTGAGATTAATTAATAATGGATGCGGAGCGACGTCCTAATATAATGGAGCATCTTCACGAAAAAAAAGGGCCAGGATCGTCCATGTTTAATGTAGGCAATGTAGCAACTTTGTGCCCTTTTCAACACATTTTCCATAAATTTTGTCAACGAATCTGGTGTTAATTCAGCGAGTTCGTTACGGATATTGTTCTTGCGTTGTTGTATGGTTTGGGAATTAATTAGTTTAATTATTTAAAATTCTCTTATATAAACCTTCAATAATTCCTTTAAAAAATAACCCGGAGCCGTCAAAAATATTCAGGAGATCTAGGTACACACAGTAAATCTCCATATCGAGAAATTAAACGGGTATGGAAAATGTTCTTCAAAATATTGATTGTTTTACATGTGGTACCATCTTGTTGAAAACACATTTTCTCCAGTTCTTACTTTTCGAATTGAGGCATCAAAGTTTTGCAAGTTTTATGTGTTTAAAAAAGTAAGTAAACTTACTTAAAAATATTCCACCATGCCGTAACTTTAACTGGATGTAATGGCGTTTGGTGAATGTGGCGGGGATTATCTCTTGCCCAGAAATGGTAATTTTGTTTATTCATTTAACTACTAAGATGAAAATGAGCGTCATCGCTCATTATTAATTTTGCATGAAAATTGTCGATTTGATGGAAGTAGTTTATGATGACATTACAGTATTCCTATCCCTTATTATTGTCTGTAGGCAACAAATTTTGAATAATTTGAATCATCTAATCTATGACAACAATTTTATTGTTTTCATTTGGCCCTATTCATTTATAATAAAACTTGCTACAAAAGCGCCAAATTATCACAAATATGGAAAAAATGCAAAATATAATTGTAGCGTGACTTGCCTCCGCCGGTATTTCAACTTATCTTCTCAGATTCTTTCTAAGACGTCTCGTGTTCCTTGTTCAGAATACCTATATTTCCTTACGTATCTTATATTAAAGCAATGTTTGTGTTTTAATATATAATATCTGCACTTCTTTGGCTTTCGCAACACAAGATATTTTTTTCATAATTTATGTAATATATTTTCCATGTTTTCTATTTATTCGTATTTCTTCGTTCGTATTTTCAAAGTTTTCTATTTTTTTCTCTGAGTGAAAGGGTTACTTTCTAAAAACTTCTTTCTACTTCATACTTGTTATCTTCTTCTTAGTTCTTAACGTGTATAAAGGAGTAGTGACAAGATAATGTGGATAATTGCACAGTTTCTCTCCATACCTTCCTATCTTGTGCCAATTAAGTATCCTCATGCAGGCACTGTCCTTCCAGTGTCTGCATTTGATCTATCCATTATATGACGATCGGCCTCTTGGTCTTCTCCTATTAAGCTTTCCATTTATCTCTCATACGTTTCTCTACACCCCCTATTCCTATTGCTATGTGGCCAAAGTATTTAATGTATTTATGGCTGATGCGATTTTTGAATTTCAATTCGTTCAGGATCGAGACATTATCTCGATGCACTGTAGATTCTCTACGAATCATTCGTCTGTATATCAACATGTCAAAAGCGTCAATTCTATTCCTGACTATTTGCTCCATGGTCCCCATTTCTGCCGCAAATGCTATCAGGCAAATGAGTGCGCAAACATGTTTAAGCTTTGTGGCTTTTGATATCATCGTATCTCGCCACACTCCGTTCAATTTTGTTGTGAGTATTCTAGCAATTGCTGGTCGACATTTGATTTCGTATTCTGTTCCTCCTTTATTGGTAATAGTGGACCCCAGATATATGAATCATCCACTATTTCAAAACCGCCACTTGACCGATATTACGAAGATAGTCTCAAAAGTTTCCAGCAACGACATGAAGACGACGTTACTCTCAAAAATTTTCTGGGAATATAATTACGCATGCGTTGAAAGATAACCTTGAAAATTTCAGCTATATTAGATGCTCCGTTGTTGTTTACCAGTCATTTATATCAGTCGATGTTAGTGTTTCTGTAAAGATGGAAAGAAGCGAATATCCGAGCCGAATCGAAAAGCCGAGGTGAATGTTGTTTATGGGGACTCTGCACCATTATTTGTCATCGTGAAGTTTTGGGCATCTGAATTTTAAAGGTGGTCGTTCCAGTTTAATTGACGACGATGGACCTTTGGGACGGTTTATACATATATAAACATACAATACAAATAAATAATATTAAATTATGTTATATTATTTAAGTTCTTCAATGTTATTGATAGTGGTTGCAGTTTTTGGCCGTCCCGAACGTTCATCTTCAACCAAGCTGGACCGACCACGTTTAAATTCAGCTGCCTAAAGTTTTACGGTGGCAAATGATGATGCAGGGCCCCGCAAAAGATGGATAATATCTCACCTTTAATTTGCATAGACGTATTGCCTTTCAAATATAAGAATTAATGACAGCTTGATATTCGATTTTTTCCATCTTTAAAGAAATACTAACATCGATTGATATAAATGACTTTTAAACAAAAACTCAGCATTTAATAGGGCTGAAATATTCAAGCTTATCTTTCAACGCATACACAATTCTATTACCAGAATATTTTTGATGAGGAGCGCCATCTTCATGTTGAGGCTGGAAACTTTTCAGGCTACCCTCATAGGACAGTTGTAATTTGCCCTGTCTACTACCATGAAATTAGTTTTCGAGATGTTTAGTTGAAGAATGTTATTTGCTTATATTCGTAAGTTTGGTCACGATGGTTTGTAGTTAGGATTGGTTTGCTGCAATGAGGATATGCTTTAATAAGGGTATGTTGTAATGAGGGTATGGTGTAATGAGGGTATCGCCTACGTATCTGAGGTTATTTATTCAAATACAGCCCACCGTAACACCTCCTTCCTAATGCCAATAGGTTTGTTGTGGGTTGTTTTAGATAGAGGGGTGGTCCCATTTCTTTAAGAATTTGCCAGAGCATCTTCCATGTTATCTTTCAAATTGTCTATAAAACAGAGATGAATTTTGACACTGAACTCACACACATTAAGAATTTGTTTTCTGATGCCTTTTCTCGGTACGATACTTGTCTGTTCCTCTGCTATTTGTGGGAATATTTTCGTAGATTATCGCTGATTATTCATATATTATTATATGAATTTGCGTGGGATATCAATACTACTACGCAATATTTGCTGCATTCTATTGGCGAGTCTGTTTTGTATAATGGTACAAATATTGATTCGGTCCATTCCTCGAGACATTTTTTTGTAGCCCAGATATGTTCGAAGAATCGATACATTGTATTCACGCCCATCTCTTCCATTGCCTTTATGACTTATGTTATGTCATCAGTCCAACCTGATTTTCTGTTATTAAACTTATTATTAGCGAGGTGGTGTGTCTTTTTTGTTTTTTTTTCTTGGGTTTTCGGTCGTTTACAATAAAAACAGTTAATTCTTCATTTTGTTTCCTTTCGAATATTTTTACTTTATTTAACCATCTTCAGAAAATTTATATTTAAACCCATGCCTTTTTATAAAAGCTTAATGCACAATATTTACCTTATACTATTATAAACTATTGGTTGCACTTTTAAAAATTGAAATATTTTTCGTTAGATGTCTAGTTGAATTATTTTTTACCCTTGTGGATAGTCCCCTTTGTGGATCAGACCTTGACGTGATAAAGGGGTTTGAGTAGGGCAATGAAGCTTTGAGCTATGCCGTCTAGAGTCTATACTCCTGGCAGGATCATCCCTGGCGGACAGGTCAAGGCAGAGGCCTCAGACTAACATGATCCAAAATCTGCCAACCCGCATTGGACCAGTGTGGCAGATTACGGTCCAGACCTTCAACATATTTCAGTATGACATTACAACCTCAAATACGGCCCTCATTCCCCAGAGGCCAAGGAACAACTACCTACGGCAGCGGGAAGACCTGCCCCAAGGCAGGGGGTGCTAAGAATCACCGGGTTAGATTAGGCTGCCATTGGACTTTTGACATCGCTACCCTTAATATACGGACTATGAAAACGGAGGCCCGATTACAAGAACTGTTAATCGCACTTAACAACATACAATCAAAAGCTGAAGGACAGTGTAGTAAAATTTGAAAGTTCATCTAACCGACTAGCCCAATGCGTCATTCAGCTGAATAAAAAGTTTAGGCTTCAAATCATCCAAGCTTATGTACCAACTATAAGCCATAGGGATGAGGAAATTGAGGAATTTTATGATAATGTGACCCAGCTTTTATACAAGGAGAAATGTAGGTATAAAATCCTAATGGGTGATTTTAATGCAAGAATTGGAACAACAAGAATACAACTGGCCCATATGAAACTGGTGAGTGAGGCACTAGAGGTGACAGATTCGTTGATTTTGCTGAAGGACAAGAACTCTATATTACGAATCTGTTCTGTAAGAAAAATATCAGCAGAAAATGGACATGGAAAAGTCCATCTGGACTCACAAGTGAAAGTGATTACATCACGATCAACGATAAAACAATATGTCCTTAATAATTTTAATGTTGGAAGTGACCACCAAATTTATGCCTTAATGCGTGACGATGGCACAATGTGCAGGACGCATACGCAAATGTTAGAGGTTGTTAGAAAATTTTATTCTCGGTTATATAAAGATCCAAACCAACCAAAGATAACAATATCCATGGAAGAACAAATGCCAGATATCCTAGTGGAGGAAGTAACAAATGCTACGGAATCGATGAAAAATTACGAGGCTCCAGGAAAGGACAATGTAACTGTCGAAATGCTAAAAGCTGATGGTCGGACGTTACATAAAACACTGGCAAAATTATACTCAAAGTGCCTCAAAGAACAAAAAGTACCTGACTTATTGAAAAATGCAGAAGTGATCCTTTTACTTAAAAAATGAACACAGGAAGATTTAAAGAACTACCGTCCAATAAGCTTCCTATCACTGATGTGCAAAGTTTTTATTAAGATAATATCTAATTAAATATGTGGATTCACTACAATGGATCACATCCAGGTTGTACACCCGGCTATAGAAAGGCACAATGAATACACCATGCCACTGTACTTGGCTTTTATCGACCACGAAAAAGTATTTAACTCCATCTCAAAGCATGCCTTAATGGATGCACTGCATAGCCAGGGGATAGACAAAGCCTATGTAAACCTACTAGAATCGATCTGTGATGGAGGTACAGCGACAATTCACCTTGATGATCTTGAAGTAGGAATTAATGTAGAACGAGGTGTAAGGTAATATGAGGCAATATCGCCTATTCTTTTCTCAGCTTGCCTTGAAAAAGTATTCCGTAAACAAGATTGGGAACAGAACAGATGGTGTAAAGATTCATAAGTTCAAACTTAAACCATCTTAGATTTGCGTTCTCCTTTGAACTTTCGAATGATATCGTTCTCCTTTCACAAGACCTAGATAAGCTGCAACAACGCATACAAGAGCTGCAAAGGGCTGGCGAACCATTTGGCTTAAAAATAAACCCGAAAAAGAGTCATGTAATGTTCAATAAATTCGTTGAGGACAGGAGAATTTCAGTTTTAGAATGAATTTGGAGATTAGGAATGGAATGGACCACTTCATATATCTTGGGAAAAAAAAAAGGATTTCAATGTAGAGGTATACCGCCCGGGAGGTAGAACGGTGTGTTAAATGTGGCTGGCAAGCATTTGGCAGACTCAACATAGTGTTTAAGAGCAGACTCCCACTTTGCCTGAAAAAAAAGTCTTCGATCAGTGCATTCTACCCGTTATGACATACGAAAGTGAAACATGGACACTCACATCGCAATCAATTCAAAAACTCCGGGTAGCACAGAAAGGAAGGGAAAGATGTATGCGCGGCATTACAAGACGAGACAGAATGCCCTGCGCATGGATCAGGGAGCAAGCGATGCTTGACATCATTGGAAGAGTGATATCATTGGAAGAGTGAAGCAATTGAAATGTGCAGGCCATAGAGCTCCTGGAGTGGATACCGCTTGATCGCAAACATCCGCGAAGAAAACTGAAAGCTCAATGGACTGATGATGGACTGATGGACTGATCATCAAGTATTTGGGACCTGAGTGGCAGAGGACAGCACAGGACCGTGAAAGTTGGAAACATGCTGAAGAGGCCTTCATCCTTTAAGGGATCGACACGGGCTAATGATGATGATGATATATATATATATATATATATATATATATATATATATATATATATATATATATATATATATATATATATATATATATATATATATATATATAATGCTTTCATCATTCTGACAAAACTACAGTTAACGAGACTCCTCAAATATAAATATAATAATAAATTAATTAAATATCTTCTTACCCACTTCCACTCCTTAGTTCAAAGATATGAAAGAATCTGATCCCCAATTGAGGAACAATTCAGAATGACCTCTATACAGATATCTGCAAATAAAAAGAAACATTAGAATAAGAATTGTGTATTGATAGAAACTTAACTATAAATAATCAATAAATGCGCATACATCAGGGACGGATGGAGGGAAGACTTTTAAAAGAACGCTTTATACTACATTTTGACAAGAAAAACAGCTATGCATGTTATTGAGATATAAAAGAAAATCGTTATCAAAATCGAAAGTCGACAATAGCATGATCTGATAGCTGTAATACAAACAACCTTAGAGAGATAATTGCTGTAGACAGGTCCTTTATCTTGATATTGAGTTTCCACTCAATGGAAGATTGCCTTGTGAACGTAATTCGGGAGGTAGTTTAAAACCACAAAGTATGAATATCTGGTATACGACGAAAAACCAATGAAAACTGCATAATATAGAACTGGTGCCTTTTGATATATATAGGCTTGTTGAATAAAATATTTTCAAAGAACCTGACAGCTTGATTTTCCAAAATCGATGGTCACAAACATGACTCACTGTTCGTAAAATCTTATCTTAACTATTGGTTTGGTAAGTGAGAGAAGCTCAATTACTTTCTCGTCTTGCCATTGCAATCCTGATTCAGGATGATCAGAGTAATAATAATAATAATGTTGGTTCTTTAGGAAGAAAGAAATATTCATTCGTCAAGCAGATAAAATTCAGTTCAGTTTGCAAGCAGTCCTACCACCTTGGACTGGAAAATACAAAACGCCGCACTTCTGATATCCCTACGTATCGTGAGAGTTCACAAAGCAACTTTTTCATATATGATACCATGTTTGCATATAGACATTGTTTGAGAAGTGACTGAAAGAGAAGCCAGCTTCGAATATCAGAAAAATACAAGAGCCCCATTTTGACGAAGGGTTCCTTCCAGGATGTAGATAAAAAGATCTCAGCTGCTAGCTGAGGTCGTGTAACAAGGTTTAATAATAAGAATAACAATAACTATACAACTAGATAACGAGTATTTAAATCATATACTGAGCTATATTTCCGTCTTTCCGGACTTATAACCTTAAATTATGGTATATTATGTGGACCAATATCGACCGAAGAAAATTAGTTGAACTTTAGGCGAATTTCAGAAATTAAAAAGACGTATCGATTCAGTGGGTAGTAAGAGTCATATCTTAATAAAATATTTTAATAATAATTAATAATTATTTATATTGTATTAATTATTATAAAATATTTGAGATACCAACATGGTTCAAAAACCAGAAGATACTACTCTAAAAGTCTGAACTGAATGGTCAAATGAAAAAGCCTCTCCCCCTAGGAGAAGAATTTTTTCACCCCGCCACCCTAAACCCAGTTTATGATTTAGTATAATGCTTTTTTTAATATATAAAGAACGTCAAAAAAATTATATTTATGGGTTTCAGATTTTTCTATGTAGTTATAAATAATGGGAGAACGGTTTTTTTAATGATGTCATTTCACGCCCGATTACATCGTTATTATTTTCGAAAATCCTATATTCTTACCTGACTTTACATAACATTACACACGATTTTCATTTCCTAGAACTTTAAATTTATATTTTCACGATATTTTAAATTTATTATACAATAATGCAATAAATATGCCTTCCTATAGTATTCGTTAAAATAATATGCTGAAATTAAAATAGTTAATAGTGATATTTGCTAAAATAAAGTTATCATTGGTCAAGGAACTAGAATAATATATTTCTGATACTAAATGGTTCTACAACAAAATCTATGAACATCTACAAGTTGAATCAAACCTCTGGAGTGTATAGATATTATGTCTAGATATATTCGGATAATTCTGACCGATTTTACAAAGATGAGCATTAGCAATGTCTTCAGAGAATTGACTTGACCATGAGTCTATAAAATACAATACGTTATTATGTATGATAATGGAATATACGTAGTATTACCGGATGACACTTGCAATTTTCGAATGCTTTATGGTTTGGGGCTTATTTATGTAAACATTTTTCTTCAAGAATTCCCATAAAAAATCTAGAGGTCATTATAAATTTTGGATGAAACTTGTCAAATAGATTAAATTGGTTTACAATGGAAAAAAAGTATTGTAACCCTTTATTATATTTTGTAGGTAATAGGTCTTGGACATTTTGAATTTTATAGAGAAACATGTTTAAGTAACTTCTCAAAATTCGGCTAAAACTGTGTGGGGAAATTCCCAATGGTGCGCAACGTTGTTGAATTTTCTGGATACCCCACACTTTGCTCACACGTGCAATATTTTCAGCGCCTCGCACTGTTCTTGGACGGGTTCTCTGATATGGGACCAAACTCTCGTATTAGAAATTGCTTGAATAAACAATAAATTATAAAACGATGAGGTGACCAGCGATTAGGATATTTTCGCCGAAATTCACGATGAAGTGTAATAACTGATTTTTTCTAATGTAAATTATAACAGCACTGCGTTCTGCGTTTTTATTCATAATTAATCTTGCACGACTGCACTACACGAGACCCCAAACTCAAACATTGTATTTACCTCACTCGATACTACTCTAGTAATTCAAGGTTATGTACTACCCAATAGACATTACACGATTACCTAGACTAAAGGTCTCCAAAAAAAAAGGCTGGAAAGTTTGGAGACCACTGACCTAGACTATCTCTTTTTTTACACTTCATCTTCAAAAGAGCTTTGTTAGGAAAGAAAAAAATGTGTCTTGAAAAAGGAAACTCCAAAGATTAAATAAAAAATTGTCAGAAAAGCCAAAAGCCACCTATCAATCGTCCATCAAAGTGGAAACAAAAGTATTAGTGGAAAAAGTACGTGCAGCTATATTGCCAGAAAATATAACATTTTATTAAATGAAAATATTATTTTTTTTATTTAATTCATTAATTGAAGTGGTATTCCACAATATATTTTTAATATATTCTTTAGTTCCATTCTTCTATTAGAACCTTAAAAAGTGATATTGGTATTTAGTTTTAGTTATTTATTTGGCGATGAAAAAACTAAGAGATCGAACGAATGCCATATATAAGGTGATTTTTTTAGTGCATCCGAAATGAATATTCAAATAAAACAACAACTAAGTTAGGCCTTGCAACTATTTATGTGAAATAACATTCATTGTCATTAATGAATGAAAACAATTTCGAACAAATGCCTGCCGCGGCTACTTCTAACAAAGCGCATTCTATTAATCCAATAATAGATGACCCATGAAAGACTTCCAGATAGAAGAAAGAGGAAAATCTCATTGGTTATAGAATGAGGAGACAATGCAACTGAAAGACCTAATTTAATAGATGATGCCCTAATTAGCTGGATTTGGCGAAAGGTAACAAAAATGCCGCAATGGCATGTAGTTTTGTATGTAACCAACCCGTAGTGTTATTTATTACAAATACTGAAACTAACAGGTAAGACAAGTATAACGATACCATTTTAATTAGTTATTTTAAGTATTAAAAGAAATAATATAGATTTGTTCTATATGTTTCAAATATTCTAATATCTTTCAAAATTCGGCGTAAATTGAGTGGATAAATTCCCATTAATGCACTACATCATCAGACCGAATTTTCTGGACAAATTCAAACTGTAACATATATTACGAAAAAAAATGGCGCCACAACAAAATGATACCGTGACACCATACCATGACACCTTCAAAATAAATATCACGGAAATGCCATGCTCAGTCTATTATTTTTTTCAAATGCCTGAAAAATTATTCTGATGTTTTAACGTAAAATATATAGTCTATGCATTCACCAATCGATTATTTAAAAACATTCAAATATTTGCTTTTGTCTCAATGGCAATTAGTTTGTTCGTATATATTTGAACAGAAATCAATATTAGTCGGTATTTTCAATGTGAGATATTATCTAAAATATATTTGAAAACAAAAGCGTTCGAACGAAACCCAATCGAATAGCAGCACATACTGATGCATCAATATGCCAATAGTTTCTGTTTGAAAACTTATTTTAAAATGAAATATATTCTAGGGTATTCTTTTACAATGCTTATTTTTCACCAGATATTAGTAATTTTTTTTTTTAGCTAAATGAAGGATTCAGAATTGACATATATAAGTAACTACATACAACAAAACTACAACTATTAATAAAACTATTAATTTTACCTAGTTGATGTAGTTTCCTGTTTTATATTCTTAGTCATCCTCTGTTAAAGGTTTTCATTCGTCTTTTTGTCTGCTTTTAGGTGTTATTTTCAGGAAACCTTGTTTTATTATAACTTAGTTCATAAATATATCTGTCATAATAGTGTCAACTATTCTTAAACATACTTTGAATCTCTACGAATATTGCATTGGTGAGCAATACGTAGTGGAAGAAATAAAATAATTTAATTAAAGCTACTATTAAATATAACAAAAACATACTAATCAACAAAACAATCCTAACCAACATATTATACAAACCATATTAGTACATATTAGTACATGTACCAACATATTACTACAAATTCAGTCTACACGATAAAACTTTTATACTGGGTACAATATTAGGAGAATACGACTTATGTGAGATGCAAATGTTTAAATAAAAATTTCTATAAATTCATGTTCCAAAGGTTTGCAAAACATTGATTGAAAGGTTGGTGTGGGAATGACTGCTTATTTTTGCATAAACATTATAATATTGAGCACAAGATTTTATGTTAATTCATTACTTAACAAAAGTAGTAATTAATTAAAATCAATTACTACCCATTACAAATCAATCACTTCTTTAAAAATCAAAAAAAATTTGACTGGAAATTGGTGATTCTTGATAGATGATGTAACGTAATTATAATCGATACATTATGTACAGTACTCATTAAACTTAAAAATATGAATGTACCAAATGGTAAGCAATATTAAATATTCAAATAAAACCAAAAGATTACTTAGTATATAAGAATTTTAGAAGAGCTTATTAAAGAACAATTTCTATAAAAGAACAATTTGAAGGCTTACTAAAAATACCGTGAAACCTTCAAAGAGCACATATTATTTTTTTATAAATAGACATAATAACTGATACACTAATTTCTAATATCTGCTAAAACAATTAAACGCAAGACAAGTAAATCAGAAGAGAGAATAGGTAGCCATATGATTATTTACGTTTGATTAAACCACAGATTACAGGATTAGTAAAGATCCAGCTAAAAACAATTCAGTGTAATGTTTTGCCCGAAATAACTTCAACTATTTTTAGAAAAGGAGAAATGGATCCTTTATTGGTTGAGCTAGGCTTTGAAGGATTTATTTTATAATATAAATCAGTGGTTTTCAAACTTCATGATATCGCGTCCCCCGTTTAAAAATCTGATTTTGACGCTACCTCCCCTTTTATTTCATAAAATAATACATATGTGTTTTTAAATCTTAAATTTTTTTTAATCCTCTTAATTAAAAAAAAAAAATCCTAAAATAATAACAAAGTTTTACTATATATATATATATATATATATATATATATATATATATATATATATATATATATATATATATATATATATATATATACATATATATATATATATACAGGGTGCGGCCATCAATCCCGCATTATTGAAAAATATAATTGATGTAAATAATTTTATTTACATCAACTTATCCTACATCAAATAGCATTTAAGAAACAAGTTCACTTTTTTAAAAATATCATCAGTTAGATGGTGTTCATCGCGATTGATGCATTCTTGCAAGCGCCTCCTAAAACTCTACATCACGTCACGCAACATTTGTTGAGGAATACTCTCAATTTCTTGTCGGATTGTTGTTTTGAGTTGTTGAACTCAACACATTGTTGAGAGTGGCTATGCTTACCCGAGCGGAGTGGCTTGTGGCCCTATCTTCTTGGAGTAATGTTTCATCGTTGACCTCATAATGCTGAAGCTGAGGAATCAAAAACAAGCTCCACATTTCAGAATATCGCTCAGTTTCTGTTAATTATCATTAATTGAATGAGGTGAATTAGACATTAATACGTCTTGTTGCATACAATTTGCCATCATAACCAATTAAATTGATTTTGGTTTCATCACTAAAAAGAATGTTTTTCTGGTTACGTTGAAAATCTTCAATATAGTTTACTGGTTTACTTAAAAACGAACCTTTCCTGGCTACTGTACCATATAGATTCTTCTGTTGTAAATGTCATCTTATGGTTCAAGTGCTGATACTTCAGTCAACATTTTCTTTTATAATGAGAGAAGTAGCAAAATGATCCTTTAAATCGGCGTGTACAATACGATTATTAATTTTATATAAATTTTCCTTGGGTGGCCTCTTTTTTCTAGTTGTTTTTGGAATCATATATGACGGTTCGTACAAAAACAGCAGCTTAAAGTAAACGTAACAGTGTTATTTTTAAAATGGAAAATATTGAAAATCGTGAAGTGATTAAATTCTTTGTAAAAAAAGGTTTAAAGGCAATGGAAATCCATAGTGAAATTGTAAACTTATTAGTGGAGTCCGCTCCTCCAAAAACTGCATAAGCAATAAGTGCAACTACTGAACAAATAATTAACTTTATACTTGATATGGTTATGGATGACAGACTTTGCTAGGGCCGTGGTGAAATTGCTAGGGCCGTGGATATCTCAACTGAATGGTGATGGGTGTTTCATATTTTGAAAAAAGAATTGGGCTTAAGAAAACTATATGCAAAATGAGTGCGGCATTTGGAAAATTCCGATTCAATTTTTTGGGATGCAAAAGGCATTTTGTTAATTGGTTACTTTGAAACCGATAAAACAATAGCAGGAAAATATTACTCAAACCTATGTTCCTGCAATGAAACCGTGTTCTTGCAATGGCCAAATTGAAGGAGTTACACTACGAATTGTTCCATATTCACCAGATCTGGCCCCCTCTAACTTTTATATGTTCCCAAACCTCAAAAAATTCCTACATGGTAAGCGTTTTTCATCAAATGAAGATGTTATGGCAGCCGTAGATGAGTATTTTGAAAGACTTCCAGAAAAACACTTCGATATCCAGATAGAATAAATTAATTGGAGAACCGCTCTGGTATATATATATATATATATATATATATATATATATATATATATATATATATATATATATATATATATATATATATATTTATATTGTTTTCTTTTCATTAGGATATTAATTTAAACTAAATAAAATTTCATTTACTGAGCTATTTTCAACAAAAATATGTAAAATATCTATTCAATGATTAACAAACATTTTATATACAAAGTTAATAAAACTGAAAAAGGTACATTTTCCCTCAATATAAATATATTTAAATTAATAAATACGTTTCAATAAATACGTTCTAATGAAACAGTAACACTTTTTTTTGAATAGAAAATATATTTTAGTCAGAATTAATATTTACATTGATGCTGCATATTACCAAATATATGAAATAACGACACGCTTATTAGTTTCAGTCCTTCTTGTTTTCATTGTTATATTTCAATTGAATCTGGCAAACATAGAAAAATATTAATTTTAATATAAAAAATATTTGAATAGAAAAATAATTTATAGATTGAGATAACTTCTGCCATTATGGAGGCGTTTTTTTATATTTTGAATTTTATGAAACGTCTCTTCTATAATATTTTAATGTAATTCTAAAAGTTATTATTTTTAATAAATGAATTTATTAATATCAATCAAATGTCTGCCGTTTGCTGTTGGTGGGCAAGTGTTACGCTATCATTATAATTATTTATAACTTTTAAAGAACCAAGACAGAATATTTTTTTTATAATAAGTTTAGTTCGTCTTTAAATTTTATGAACAAACTAATAGACACAGCAATGCAACTTTGAAGCCTTTTTAACACATTTTCCATAATGTTTTTGGTGTTTATGCATCATACATGCATGCAGCGGTTTCAACACGAATGTTGTCCTTGAGTTACTGGGCGGTTTGGGGTTTATATATGTAAACCTTTACCTGTAGCCATTAAATCAATTTTGTGTGAAAAATGTCAGTGTGGTGCGGTACAATTTGAATTTTATAGAAAAACATGTGCAAGTTACTTCCCAAAATTCGGCGTAAACGACATGGAGAAATTCTCTGTGCACCATGTCATCGAATTAACGTTCATGGAGACTTTTCGATACATTACCACCCAATAAGAACCATATTATTATATAATAAATTAAAAAATATAGTTGTTAAGATATAATGAGATGAAATAAAGTTATTATATTAAAATGTATTTTCACAAAACCTACATTTTGAACTGTTTGTTACAACAAACTTTTTGATTAAATGGAGTGGAACGTAATTACATGGAAAATGCTTCTTGCAAAAATAAGAAATAAAAGTAATTCAAAAGAAATAGAACAAAAAATTTGCTTATACATTCTAACCAGTATGCAAATAGTTTTTCCTGTAATTTTCTTTAACGGCAAAGAACCTCCGTTGTTCTATATTCTTTCTGAATATTAACTATCCTTTTCTCCTCTTTAAATAGAGATATTTGTTGTATTTTGTCAGTAGTGGATTATCCTAATTTGAAAAGGTGTAAATTAGTTGCATTCAGGTGTAGAAAATTTAAAATATCCTCGTTAATTTCCAAGAGATTATTATTTTGTTGCATAAAATAGCCAATTCAAAATGTTATTTTAATATTATATATATTTATATTGATGGTCGCGTTATTTCATAATCTTATAATTGATTGAATTTAAAAAATATTCCAATAAATTTAATTAATAGATATATATCAATTAACTACGAATATATTATTAAAACAAACTAATTTGTTGTCGCGTAAATACGGATATGAGTAAACATAAATTAAAACCATATCAATCATGAATATAGTTAAAATCCATCCATTCATATGTAAATATATAATAGGTCTTTAAAACAACTATATTTTAAGATTAGAGTGGCATCACCAACCGAGACTATTTAGCAACTGGATCCACAACTTAACCAGAACTCCAACAACAGTTATTGCTTATCAATTAACTTTCACCAGGATCCCCCTCGAGCAATTGATCCTTGCTTTGTGCTTAGCCTTCTAATCTCTGGAAAAATCTGCCGACTAGTGAACGACCAACATATAATACTTTCCAGAAGGCAGATGAATTTAACTTGTGTTTAACTGGCATGCCTGATAGTATGTCTATTCTTAGATTGACTAATTGGCCCTCTTTAACTGTAGGAGTGAGGAAGAATATTCTCTCTTGACTTTAATCGTTCGCAAGAGCAATGTGTTTCCAGTGTATATCTCTTCTTGGAAATATTTTAACCATTTCTCGATTTCAAATCTTCCTCTTCTCACTGTCCTGTCTAACCTTTCTATTATCAAGCATACTTATCATATATTCCATGCTGTTATCCTATCCCAATCGAGATTCTTGAATGTCACCTTCCAAACTATCTGCTTTAAATAACCTTCAAAAAAGTATTACTATTATTAATTATATTCTCTTTGTTAACTCCTTTCGCAGCTCGCATGTATCTCATTTAATCTGCGGATAGCATGCTTTTGAATTTCTCGTCTAACTCTGAAAGATGTTTCGTCCAAAAGTTTGGAATATTCAAATATTTCATTTTTTATTGATATTAGATAGTTTTTCCTTTACGCGTTTACGTAATAATCATTTTATTACAACTCTTACTGGTACCAAATAAAACTTGCCACCAAATGATCAATATGCCTAAAATTGATTTATTATTTTAGAGTCAAAAAATTAGAATGTACCAATTGCCTTCAAAAATAATTTAAAAATAAAAAAGCAACTTTCAATAAAACTAATAAGCAGTAGTTCCTCCATGGGTCGCATGCATGCCTGAAGGCGATTTGGCATGCTGTCGATTAAATGATCAATTTGGGCTTATGGAATTATCTCCCATTCTTCACGAGCAGCATCTTTTATTTCTCAAAGATTAAAAGAAGGGTTGTTTCGTTTCTTGATGCATGTTTTCAGAATGTCCCAAATATGCTCAATGACATTCACGTCAGGGGAATTTGCTGACCCTTCTCTTCAGGAAATGTTTTTACTGTTATTCTTCGATGAGGAGATCACGGCTGTCATCCATGAAAATAAATCTCTTGCCCACTACGCCTCGGCACAGACAGGATTTAAAACTTCCTCGATGTACACAACACCAGTAACTCTTATCTCCAGGATCAGTAGAGGTATCCATGAACTCATCATAATATCACCCCAAAATATCACGTTCCCACCTTCAAATGGGATACGTAGTTGAGCTGTTTCTAGTCGGGCTTGTCGACCTGGAGCTCTCCAACCTAATATTCTTCGTGAATCAGAAAGTAAGCCAATTCTCATCTCATCGGAGAACATTACGTCATTCCAGTTTGGGCTATGATCCATCATTTCCCGAGCCCATTACAATCTTACATATTTTTGTTGAATGGTTAGTTTGGGAACACGTAAAGGTCTTCTGCGATGAAAATTTACCGCATTCAGTCTGCGTCTTATCGTTTTTCGTGAAATATTTACTCCTTCAAACATAACAAGCTCCCTTGATATACCACCTGTGGATTCCAGAAGATTTCTTCGGGCTATCATTGATATCTACCAGTGTTGTGCAGCTATTGTACATCATTTTCTACTACATCTGGTACGATCATTTACGTCACTTGTCCTTTCTTTTTAAATTTTTTATGAATTTTTGATAGAGCAGTTTGGAAAACACTTCCGCGATATCACTTTGATTAAAGCCCTGTTGTAACACAGCAATTACTCTTGATCTGTTAAAATGAGATATCATATTTCTAGGCATTTTTAAACGGATTGATTGAAAATTGAAAAAGAACTGATATAATCCACCAGTGTAAACGGAATGTACAAAAATCGAAAAATCTGTGTTATCAGCAAAACAATGCTTTTTTTATTTTCGTTTAAAGAGAGTCTAAAATATCCATCACAATTCTTAGAATATCATAAGCATAAATATCATATTTGTAAATATACCAAACTTTTGAATATGTGTGTATGTCTAAATAGCAACTGAATATTTTCGCTAGTGTCATTGCTTGCTTCTTTTTTCCTAATTAATGATCCATTCAGAGTTTGAATGGAAATTACATAATTTTTTATTCCATTTTAATATTGTGCACAATTTTCTGAATCAACCGGTATATTACATTTGATGAAAATAAAATTATTTCATAGAGAAAAAATATTTAAGATTAGATATTGAGGTTTATTTCTGATCATTCTAGTAGATAGGGGGCTGTTCCGTGCCGCTGTCGGTATGGCTCTTAGTTCTACCTTCCTTTCTTATTTCTTATTGTTGTTATCAGATAATCTTTCAATTTGTAGACACATTTCGTATGCCTGATACCGTAGTACTGATTACTTCTATTGGTACACTGGTACACTGGCACATCCAAACAATAGTTAAGGTTTGATATCATTTGAGTTTTGCCATTTGTGTGAAGATTGTATTAGAGTGTTGTGGTTAGTTCTTTACTGTAGTTTTTTGGTTTTTTACTCCGTTTAGTTCAATTTTTATCAATCAATCAATAAAATTTCAATATTTTTGAAAGCGATGAAAAGAAAGTTTCATGGCAACAAGTACACGGTACCGTTTTCAACCCCAACTTCATCTCTTCCTAATGCGGAGAGAACATCTTCTTTACCAAAGAAAATAAAACTGAATGAAGTGGCTGGTAATAGTTGGATATTCAATTATAAATTTGGAAATAATTTTTGTATTGTTTCATCAATCATTTAAACTATAATTAAGTTTACTGTGTGTAAAAAATGCCACGGTAAAATTAGATTTACAGAAGCGGGAGGACGTGAAGCTTTGGAAACAAATTTATTGAACTCATATGTATGAATGAGGATTGTTTAAACCAAGAAACTTTTGGAAATGGCAAATATCTTCCATGTGGTAAGTAAAAGATAAATTGTCGTTTTGTGTATGCCCCACGATCCTTGGAAAGCTGCTGGTGCAACCAATTAACCCCCAATTAGAAAATGTATTTGCTTTCAGAAGTACTGCTGTAGAGCAAGTAGCACAAGAGTCCATGAAAAGTGCTGCACAAGAAGCAGCTTTAGAAAATGAGGCAAACCCTAACATAACGGCTGCTTTTGAGGGCAGCTGGCAAAAGTGAGGAGATACCTTCCCTAAATGGCGTTATGAGTATTATGAGCATAAACACGGGTAAGGTTTTGGATATAGCTTACATGTCCAAGTATTGTAATATCTATAAAGGAGATGCGAAAAACTATGCACCTCACAAATGCAAACTAAATTACATCGGAATATTTGATTCCCATTTGGTTGGATTGGGCTCACGGTAACGGCGATTTTTAATGGTTAAAAAGAAAGAGTACTGGATGACGGAAAAGGAATGTGCGGAAAAGGGCGGCTAACAGATAGTGTCATTGACGAATTACAATCTTACTATGGCAGTGCCATTAAAGGAAACGTCAACAATATTGATGTAATGCTGAAAGTCGTGTGGACTATATATTTTCATAGATTATCTACAAACATAAACCCTAATCATACACTATGCCCTATACGAGAGAGTAATTGGTGTAAGTATGATCGATCAGAATAATCTAAAGCATCTTATAAACATAAACATAGTTTCCCAGAAGCAGTTATGAAAGCAATAAAACCAGTTTTTCGGGAGTCAAAATTCAAATGAAAGCTTCAACAATGTGATCTGAACTAGGTCACCATAAAGAAGTTTTGCGGGTAGATCTACCTTGAAAACCGGAGTTCATGACGCAGTAATTACTTTCATTGACGGAAAGCTGAAAGTTTTACAGAAACTCGAAGTGACGTGCGCAGCCAACAGTATAAGAAGAGGACCAGGAGTACCAAGCGAGGTACCATTCTGAGGTGAATGATCTCAAACTTAGGTATGATTTTAGCGAGTATTTTATTTTTTTGCAACTACTGGTACATTTTTAAAATAAACTATATAAGATACAGACTTAGAAGACTTAGAGAAACAGAAATAGAATCATAAAAAAATATAAATATATATATAGAAATATAAAAATATATAATACACATCCTTAATTAAAAATTAAAATTGTATAAAAGATGACAAAAATGATCATTTATATTCATTAATTAATAAATAATCAATAAAGTTGAGTCTAGTTGAGAAAATGCAGAATATCATTGGAAGAAAGCACGCAAATTTTGAATTATATATGTCAAGCGGTTTAGGAAATATTTATACCTAGGCGAATCAAGAACTCCTATAAAATAACATGGGGAGAGAAATCAGGGCATAGTCCTATGAAGGTAATAAAGAGAAGTGGATTTAAAAATCCTTGCCTGGCTATTAATTAGTAGTCAGACATGTAGTTTTAAATCCTAGACTAGTTAGGGAACTAAATAGCTACAAACTCTACTCTACACAACAAACTCTACTCTACTCGCTACTAGGGTGCAACAAAAGTGTTTTTTTGCATTTTTTTAAATACTTAGTTATTCACCCTTTAAAATCTAAAACGTTTCACCCGCTGATGACCTTATCTTCTTTATCTTCAAGACACATGTCTCTCTTTTGGAACTTGTTCAATTAGAGCTGAGCGGTGGTGATTTATATGGCAATTTCTCCTTCTAATTAGCAAATCTCCAATCTCGTCGGTCACTTTGAAGCCTTTGTATTGAAGTCTTTAAATTGCCCTAGTTTCGAAGCTTATTTCACTCATTTTATTTTTTTTTGTTAAAAATCGTCGACTGGATGTATCGCTGAGGAATCACTTTAATACTGCAGAAGGAATATTTGTTTGTTGGAACAAAAAGTTGAAATTAGATTAAACCTCTGAGGAGTGAAGTATAATTCTTAATTTATAAATATAGGAAAAAACGCAGGTACTTTTTTATACCCTAGTATGAATAAATTACTATTGACTCATCTCTTTCCCTAGATTATCCATATAATTTTCTTGGGTTCACTCTCTAAAGTTAATTGAATATTTTTCTTGTAATTGTCTTAAACATAATATTTAGTATGCAACATTTTCTTCAAGTATCAGTCTTAGTCTATTTTTTAGAATTATTTCTTGAACTTTAATAATTATACTTAGTATCGAACTTCCTCTGAATTGAAGCATTTTCGAATATCAGCTTTTTTATTTTTTGTTTAAAATCCAATTGTACAAAATTTAATTTATTAGAAACGTCTCGCCTTCTCGAAAATAAACTAAAATTAAAAATAGCTGATCGATTCAGAAATAAGACGAATTGCTTACATTAAAAACTTAATTGATATCTATTACAGGTTATTGAAAATAAAATAAAGCATGCCATATATCTTAAATAAATTTGATTTTTTCGCTCAAGTAGTAAGTCTGGCCTTTCTTATTCTTAATGTTTTTCTATTTTCTTTTTAACTTGAAACCCATAAAAACTTTGTAGCTTTAATTTGCACAGGTAAATTCTTGTGAAATTTTATCGAATACAACTTGTTTCAGTCTGTCATCATAATGATTGTACCATATTTTCACAACAAACACTATAGACATAAACCAAAGTGGCGTCAAAATCGGTTATATTTTTTATTATTTTTCTGAAGCAAATATATTCACGCGATTTATTTTGTCTTATCTTATAAAACCATCACAATAATAATTTTTCTTCTATATTGTGTATAGAGTTCATTTTTTAAGACGTTAATATACATTTTCCATTATTTTGCTCACGGTTGGTGCTTCATTCTAGTACATTATTTCAATGGGGTTTAAGATAAGTACGGTATTTAAAAATTATAGATTTTATTTCTTCGCAACTAGCTTAAGATATATTTGACTTTTATGTCAAATCTGTTATGAAATCAAAATCTGTTATGAAAATAATACAATTGCGATCTAGCAATGTTAAAATAAACCCTAATTAAATTATGTTGAAGGTTACACATGATGTCCATTATGGGATTTTAATCTTACAAACAAATTGCCTCTTGTTTTATTTATGTTACGGGACAAGGGCTAATGAATCTGATTCGGTAATTACCCCCAAACGTTGTTTGTTATATATTTAAACATATATCAGTCAAGATGGCGGCCGAAGAGCAGTGCATGATCTGTGTCCAACTTGATACCAAAGTTCGAAGTGTTGCGGAAAGAATTTTTTATTAATTTTCACTAGACGGTTGTATGAATATCTGGGAACATCGATAAGTACTGAGGCGCGTCAACAACATAACCTCACAACGAAAATTGAGGAGATAGAGAGAAATGTTAAAAAACGCTTAGAAGATTGCGATCTGAATATATTAGTCAGACGCATGTGGGAGAAGCGAATTTTAACAATAGCGATTTTGATGAAAAATTACGTAAACTGGAAATTTTTACAAAGGTATCTATTGAAGAAATAAAAAGTAAAGTGGCTTTATTAAAATCTGGGAACATCGATAATAGCAATGGGCAGAAGTCAAAATACAACTGCTGCGGCGCGTCAACAATATAACCTCACAACGAAAATTGAGGAGATGAACAGAAATGTTAAAAAATGCCTGGAAGCGAATTTTAACAATAGCGATTTTGATGAAAAATTACGTAAACTGGAAATCTTTACAAAGGTATCTATTGAAGAAATAAAAAGTAAAGTGGCTTTATTAAAATCTGACATAAAAACAACTAAGAACAAATACGTTATCTTTACTAAAGAACGTAATGCAAAAAAATTACTTCTTCGCGGTATCGAGCAAATGAACAAACATCATTATTGAGGTATGTAAACAAATGCTTTTAGTATTGGATATTGTGATCTCAAAGAACATCAATTCATGCTGTCGAATTGGTAAGAATTCCAAAGGAAACAATAGCCAAAGTTCAACACAACAGAATAGTACCAGGGGTTAATCGGTGATAATTGAATTTGTGTCTCTGTGGAAGCGTGGCGAGGTGTTCTACAATAAAAGGTTGTTTAAAAATTCGAGAATAGTCGCGTATGAAGTGTTAATTAAATCTAAATACGATCTATTTAAAAAGGTGCGTGAAATATATAAAAACAATGCATGGAAGTAGAAAGGTGAAATTTATATGCTCTCAAAGGACGAAAAAATATTGATAAGCAACATGGAGGACCTGCAACGTATAAAAAACTATTAACTTGGTATGGACATGGAGAACGAATTTAAGTTTTCATTATCTTTATATACTGTAGCTAGTCAGTATTTTACAGTTTTATTATTTGGTTTTCCTCTCATACGTACTTTTCTCACATTTAAAATCTAATCTTGGTAGGCACTTGTATTGTTGCTTAAATTTACACATCACCTGTTGCCTTTTGTTTTTAAAAATTTTTACTTATAAACTATAGATTATATTTAACAAATTCGTCTTTATTTTTATCTACATTAATGTGATCCTGGTTACCACATTGAACAATGAAAGTTGCTCATATATATATATATATATATATATATATATATATATATATATATATATATATATATATATATGCGTTCTATGTTTACTGACCTTGATGAGCTAGGTTTTATTGTGCAGTCGAATAGTTATGACATAATTTTAATTACTGAGATGTGGCTGAGCGACACCGCTGAACACCCCGCCACAAGCTTTTATCATATCTAGTTTTAATTTGTTTCAAAAAGATAGAAGAGACGTTCGGGATGGGGGTGCATTTGTCAGCGATTATACTGACTGTAATGAAATTCATTTTGACTCTGTGTTGAGCACTAATGTTGAGTATTTATTTTTCGATATAAAGGTATCAAGGTGTAGTTACTGTATTAGTATTTTGAACAGACCGCCTGATGTGGCTCTTGGTGTGTTAGTTAAACTACTTGACAACATTTTTTCCTACATTGGCGCTATCTTTTATAGAATAATCTGCATGGGTGATTTCAATGTAAATTTCTTTAATACTTCTAATCCAATTAGCAGATATTTTGGAGGCTTATGGTATGTCTCAGGCACTCTCGACAATAATATTTCAAATCCCAAATTGATATTTGCTGTGATATTTATTTCTGATAATAAATTACCTCCTAAGATAATATCTTACCGTATATTTAATAAATTTACCTTTCAGCAATTTATGCAGTATTTATCTTCGTTCAATTGGAATATAATATTTTACGAAAAATATATTGATAAGAAAATCGATGTATTTAATAATTTAGTGATCTCAGCCTTTGACAGGTATGCTCCCGTGGTTACTCGTAGGGTAACTAAGCCAAAAGCCTATTGTTGACCTCAAATTTGAGGTTGCTTATTTCAGATAGAGAACGTGTTCTGCATAAGTATAAATTGTCAAAATCTAATAGTGATTGGATGGTATATAAAAAATTGAGAAATTTTGTTGTTTCGGAGACGAGGCGTGAAAAGAAGAATTAACAATAACAATTAACAATACAATAAAATCAAAATAATGCGAGGAAAACGTGGTCAACCCTCAAAACATTTGGTATAGGTTTTAAGTGCCAACAAAGCTTACCTGAAAACTTAAATAAACCTGAACTTATAAATCGGTATTTTGCACAATTTGTTTCGGACGTAAATGGTAATTGCGATGAAGAAAGAACTTACTGCTATTCGAATAAATTTCCTTCGGCAAGCGCATTCTCGTTTCAATTGGTGGATGAGAGAATAGTGCATGATATGTTATTTAACTTAAAAAAAGATACGACAGGTGCTGATAATATTTCTCTGCGGATGCTACAGTATTGGAGTTCCTTTCTTGATGTATATATACTTAATATAATTAATAGTTGCATAGAGCAAGACTACTTTCCTCTAATTTGGAAGCAAGGTGTAAGGATTCCTCTTCCGAAACATGGTAAACCTTCTTCGTTTTCTGACCTGCGCATTATTAGCATACTTCCAGTTCTTTCTAAGATTTTTGAGAACATTTTATTTAAACAGATGTACGAGTTTTTCGTCTCCAATAAAATAATATCCGATTCGTAATGTGGCTTTAGTACTGGTTTTTCAACATATACAGCTCTGGTTTCTGTGACTAGTTATTTATTTAACAGCTATGACAGGGGTTTAACTAGCGTGGTTTTAATACTGGACTACAACCTCTTATACGCAAAATTGTCATACTACGGGTTTAACGAATCATCCGTTCTTGGGATTAACATCGGTAGATTGGTTGAGTGGAATAGCAAATTATATTAGACTACGCCAACTTGCTGATCAACAAATTGAGAATTCTTATTTATTTTGTTTGTATACTTTTGTTTATTTCTTTTTTTCTTGTCATTAATATGATGCAATAAAGACCATTTATTGTTATTATTATTATCATCATATTTTATTTAATTATTTTCAGATTCCTTTAAAATGGACGATCTATTCACAACTTTGACGGTATAACTTGATCACGGTATAAATGAGTAGAGATACTGACTGAACTGGTTGACGTACTGACTGAAGGTGAATCAGTCAGTAGCACTTTCAAATGTTATCACTGTTCCCACTTTGGTACAAATAAGACTGGAAAAATATCCAGAAAGAAGCATTCAAGTAACATAAACAGTAACCCAATGAAATATGTTTTAGAAGAGAAGCAACAAAAGACTGGAAAAAAAAATGTAGGAGGAATATTAAAAATATCAAACAGAATAGCCGAATAGAAAAGAGTAGCAAGTAACAAGTAAGAACAAAAAAGGACCCTCGCCTTTAGTGCAAGTAATCAAACTGAATTAAGTGCTTCAAGGAATGTAAGTTCAGGAGCACATAAAGCTGCACAAGTGCAACATAACCAGGGGTTTTCTATCTGACTTTTGTACTGATTAACTTTAATTAGCAACTTATGCGTGATTACCTCACACAATTTGCCCGATCGGTAAGTTAGTAATTCATCAACTTCTCACTAACAAAACATTTTGCGGGTTAATTTAATTATTCATTTTTGACAAATAGTTGTTTCAGATTTAAAACATACAATACCAAAACGCAATTTCTTTATAAAATTATATCAATTTGCATAAATGCATAACCTCAGAAACCCATAAAAACATATAGGACAATCTTCCCACATATGTGTTTACAATAAAGCTACATTTCTGAATGTTTTAAACTTCCGAAAGCGGTAAACGTTCTGTAACATCACATAATAAAGCCGAAACCAAAGCCAAATTTGCTCGAGGAGATGTTTGCTTTGACGCCCCTAAACCATTTTGTGCAGTAACGATTATGGCTAGAAAATATGCCAAAGAGAATATTTGCAAAGTCAGACATAAAATCTAGTTATTCGGAAGGCGACTGTTTGCTTTTATACAAATTGCTTTTGCGTTTTCGATCAATAGAAACGCTTGTTTATAGGTTTTCCACAAATATTTCTATTTCATAAGTCTTTCAATAAGGAGTTTTTGTTGACACCTAATCTACAACATATTGTCTTTTAACATTTAGGAAACAGTGTCGCAGTAAAATATCAGATAGTAGTAACAATTTATTTATATTTTACTCTTTCAAAAACAAACAAACCAGCTGGATTACTTAAATAATTGTTATATATATATATATATATATATATATATATATATATATATATATATATATATATATATATATATGTGAACACTTTTATTGATTGCTTGACCGGGAAGGCGCCCCACCTATCCCTTCAACTGGATGACATATGTTTTGTCTCTCGAGGTTCAGACTCTTCATGCTGCCGACATATACCATACCATCAAGAATAGGGAGTCCCTATCCACAGCCAACAACCCATGTTTTCGCCGACCTCCCTTCGGATGGCGTATATATGTAGTTTTCATTTTCTTCGACTGCGTCCAATGAGACAGCAATAGCTGAGTGTCATCCCACACCCTCATTGGACGCAGTCTAAGAAAATCTAACACACATATATATATATATATATATATATATATATATATATATATATATATATATATATATATATATATATATATATATATATATATATATATATATATATATACATATCATCATCAGCCCATGTTAATCCACTGCAGGACGAAGGCCTCTTCAGCACGCTTCCAACTTTCATGGTCCTGGGCTTTCCTCTGCCACTCGGGTCCTATATACTTAACGATGTCATCAGTCCATCGTGCTTTCGGTCTTCTTTTTTTATTAATTAATTTTTAATTAATTTAAACGTATTTTTTTTTTTAAATCTTCCTCTGCTCCTTTTGTATGTAAAAGTGTCATGTCTGCGTTTTTCCATAAGTTAGGTACTTTTTGTTCTTTGAGGCATTTTGAGTATAATTTTTCCAGTGTTTTATGTAAAATCCGACCTCCAGCTTTTAGCGTTTCTGCAGTCACACTGTCCTTTCCTGGAGCCTTGCCGTTTTTCATCCATACTATAACATTTGTTACTTCCTCCACTAGTATATTTAGCATTTGTTCTTCCGTGGGTATTGTTGTCTTCGATTGGTTCTAATCTTCATATAACTGAGAATAACATTTTCTGGCAACTAACACCTCTAACATTTGCGTACGCCTCCTGCCCATTGTGCCATCATCACGCATTAAGACATACATTTGCGTTCTATTCTTTCTCAGCTTCTGTTTAATCTTGTTAATTCCTTTGTTTTCTTCCCGGGTTTTTTTAACTAGCTGCATATTGTACCGGCGCGTGCCCTCTCTGATATGATTCTCGACGGTTACTCGACCCTGCTAAAAGGACTCCCTGCATTTCTCATTGTCCGTCGTTTCATCATTAAATCAATAGTCTCACAGGAGATTTTTGTCTGTTTGCGGTATTTTTCTTCTGGTGCTATTGAAGCAGCCACTTGAAGAACTTTTGTTGGTGATTTCTTCTTATTGAACTAATATTTCAATCTCTTCCGGATCTTGTAACACACTTGTAACACTCGCTGCCGCTCTCCAGCAATTTTCCAGAATCCACTTTGCCCTTCTTTGATCTTACCATTCTTTCCTGTTCTATTCGACAGTTAATCCTAACGTTTGCTCGTACCATTCGGTGGTCACTATCAACATTAAAATTGTCGAGGACAGTACAAAAATATTGTTTTATCGTTGGTCATGATATAATCATGACCATCAATTTCACTTGTGAGTCCAGATGGACTTTTCCATATTCATTTTCTGCTGATATTTTTTGTTATATTACGTTATAGAACGAATTCATAATATAGAGTTCTTGTCCTTAGCAAAATCAACCAATCTGTCACCTCTATTTTCTCGCTCACCAGTTCCGTATGGACCAGTTGCATTTTCACCAGTTCTTGTTCCAATTCTGGCATTAAAATCACCGATCAGGAGTTTGTACCTACATTTCTCCTTGTATAAAACTTGGACCACATCATCATAAAATTCCTCATCCCTATGGCTTATAGTTGGTGCGTAAGCTTGGACGATTTGAAGCCTAAACTTTTTATTCAGCTAAATGACGCATTGGGCTAGTCGGTCAGATGTACTTTCAAGTTTTACTACACTGTTCTTCAGCTTTCAATTGATGAGGAATCCAGTTCCCCACATTGTCCATTCTCCGTACCTCGGGTGTAGAATATGTATCCAGTTGGTTCCAGTTTAATTAAATTTTCTCCCTTTCTTCGTGTTTCACAGAGCCCAATAATATCCCAATATATGCTGTCAAGTTCGATTAACAGTTCTTGCAATCGGGCCTCCGTTTTCATAGTCCGTATATTAAGCGTAGCAATGTCAAATGTCCAATGGCAGCCTGATCTAACCCGGTGATTCTTAGCATCCTCTGCTATGGGGTAGGTCTTCCCCCTGCCGTAGGTAGTTGCCTTTTGGCCTTCGAGGAATGACGGCCGTGTTTGAGGTTGTACAGTTAAATTGAAATACCATGTTGAACGTATGGACCCTAATCTGCCACGCTGGTCCAATGCGGGTTGGCAGATTTTAGATCATGTTAGTCTGAGGCCTCTGCCCTGACCTGTCCGTCAGGGGTGATATATATATATATATATATATATATATATATATATATATATATATATATATATATATATATATATTTCTCGGATAAGTGGTCTGTCAGTATGAATTAAATTAAAATTTAATTACCTAATTAACCTCAATATATTTCGTCAGAAGTTTTCTGACTGCTTTAGAAGGATACAAGCTACATAAGCAAAATTTTACACAAAATCACACAATACATGTATAATAAAAGAACAAATTACAGTGTCTAAAGTAAAGTCAAAATCTTGAAAATATAAAGTACATAAACAAAACAGAAAACACTCAACACATAAGGACAGACATTTGACAAAAAAAGACATATATCATTCAAATTATCAAGTCATTTTCCCTTCTATCCTCACCAATATAAATCACTTCCGATATATAGACTTGATCGTCGAAATATCGAGATACTAAAACATTCATATTTCCATGGTCCGTGAATATTATTCAGTCTTCTAAAATGTTGCAATAAATAACATTCAGCCCATCTATATCAGACCTGGAATTAACAGTATTTCTATCTTAGTTAATATGAATCATTTTTATTTTTTTTTACCTGAAAGTACATCATAATTGACACAGCACAATTCTTTAATAAGCAATCATCATTCTCGACTATGGTCTTGCACCTGCTCGGTATATTTTCGACCAAATTTCGATGTCAACTGTTATCCGCTGAGATATTCTTTTAAGTTCGGAAATAAAAAAGTCACTGGGAGCCAAATCCGGTGAATACGGTAGATGATGTAATAATTCGAACTTTAATTCGCTGATTATTTTGGCCATAGAAACTGTACAGGTGTTTACCCGAGCATTGTCTTGATGGAAGAGGATTTCTTTCTTTTTCAAATAAAGACGATTTCTATTGATCAGGTGTAGTAACGACGCACAATACTCCCCAGTTATTGTTTTTTTCTTTTTCCAAGTAATCGGTGTAGATGATTCCGCGTGCATTTCAAAAAAATAACCACAATCTTGCTGGGCAATTTCACCATCTTCACCTTCTTCGGAGCCCGTTTGCCTTTAGAAACCCACTGTTTTGATTGTTTCTTTATCTCTAGAGAGTAGCAGTGTATCCATGTTTCGTGCACAGTTATGTGGACGCAGAAACGCATCAGGATTGTGATGAAAAAGTGCCAAAATAGCCTCAGAGTCGACCACACAATTGCGTTTATTCTCCACTGAGGCCATCCATCTTGCCGAAATGTTTTTCACATTCAATTTTTCGTGCAAAATTGAAAACACTGTACCTTGCGATAATCCTGTAGCCTCAACTATTTCATGCATTGTGATTCGCCGATCACTTAAAACGGTGTCGTCGATTTTGTCAATCATTTCGGGGATTTGTCAATCATTTCCACTGCACGTCCCGCACGATGTCCATCTTTTGGGGATGTACCATTGGGATGTACCATTGGGGCCACGTTTAAACTCATTTACCCAATTATAAATAGTTGCAAACACAGGAGCAGACGTACCATGAACTTCATCCAATTCAGGTTTAATCTCTTTCAGTGTTAAACCTTTTAAATATAAGTCTTTAATCACCACTCGAAACTCACTTTTTTCCATTTTTCTAAATAAACAAAAGTTTCTAGCTTCAATCGACAATAAAAATAAAACCATCTTATGAATATAACTGAGACTTTGACAGCTATCTGGTGAATAACGATGCTTACTAAAAACAAACCATTTCCGGTGCCACAGGCGCCATCTCTTGGATTTTCTACGGACTTATTGAACGACCCTCGTACATTGTTTTGCAAATGAGTCAACTGTGAAACATAAAAATTAGTCAAAATGATTTGTAATCTAATGTATTGGTGCTGATTATACATTCTTAAGCGCTTTCTTCCTTGCATATTATATGATATCATTGGTCTTATCATATTCGTTGACGTTATCGTTCTTCTCTTCTTATATTTCACCTTTTAAACACTTAATTTCAATACTTGCTTATGCGACTATTCTTGTATCACTTTTCGATATTCTTTCCTGTCATGTTTTCGTGATGCGGGGTTAAGAGTTTCGAATCTTTTTTAATATACTGATACCAAATTAATGATGTTTGATTGTAAACCAATAAATAATAACGTTGTATTGTAAAAGGTACTCTGGTAGCGATATGTCGTTGGTCATAAGATTGCCTTGTCATAACTGAAGACCCAGCTTGGCAGCTATTGAATTGGAGTATTGATTTTTCCATCTAGGGTCTACGAGAATAGCTGCTGAATTCCTCTCTTGTTCTCCGTTCAAATTAAACCGTTGGTTCGTTACATATTTTTCTTCGTCATAAGTGTCGTATATTTGTTCATTAATATGGTGAAATAATTTTACTGGTGTTTTGAAGAATTATTTAATTTTTTAATATAATATTTTTCAGATAATCTAGTAAGAATTTTGAGATGTTAGAAATTTTAAAATAAATAAAGAAACGTAACACGTTTTAAATAATTAGAGTTTGACCTGGCAAGTTAGCAATAGAATTAATTATAATTAATAACATTCATATGAGAGAAAACTAAACTATGTGTAAAATAAATATACGGCCTTTGTACAAGAACTGTATTTTTAACAGCGTCTTTTTCTACATTAGAGTATTTTTAATACAGTCTTGTAATATATAAAACTGATGTATAAATTGCAGCATTCAGTATGAGATGTTCGACTTTGATTAAAAAATTAAATTATTAATTAAATTATGATTAAATTCAGTTAAAATAAATGAACATTTTTATTAATTTTGATTCATATTTTATTGATATCGGTTTAATGTTTGCATACCCCGGTTACGATCAAGGTATTCCTGAACACACCGTGTTATAGATTGAATGATATTTAGTCTTGATGAACATAATGCCAAGCTTCCTGTACTTCTTCTACCTATTATCTCCCAAACAGGCTCTATAAAAACTAGGGGAGGAGGCAGATTGGCAAGTTCGAAGAAACACGCACTATTTTGATTAAATATCGAATCTTCTTAAGGTTGGAAAGAATATGCGGCTCTATTAATTTTCAACATCAAACTGAGTTTGACATTTTTCTCTATATCGCCACTGCAATTGATAACTCTTAGATAACGTCGTTTATGCGTTTTTGGTGATCCATAAATTCAACATTTTATTAGCATTATTAAAACATTTTATCATGCTTTAAATATTTTAGCATGATTAAGATATTTTAACATTAATACTAATCAGTACACATTTAAAAACCTGAAAAAAAACCAAAGACCGCATAAAACAGTTCAGGTAACCCCACTTTCCCAAATTTGCTATATTACCTACGTTAAAAGAAAACCTACACCCCTTTCCGGGTGTTGCAATTTCATTTAGCGTTGCAATATGAGTTAACATTGTAATTCGCGTAAATATTATGCATAAAAGTTTAATTTTTTATTTGCATTTTGGAAACTTTAAAAACAAAAAATATGCAACTCATAAATAAATTCCTTGGATCTTTTGGAATCTAATGGAATAAAATATTTTATAAAATTTTAATTCTAATCAATTGTATATTGAAATTTTTAATATTTCACCTTAATTATGTACTTCATTATGCAGCTTTCATAAATAGTACTCTATAATTGTTATAAATAAACCTTGACTTTAAAACAATACTCGCCAAAGAAGATTTTTTATTGATAGAACTTCCCAATGATAGAAATATGTAATAATAGGAGGATGTCAGGTTTAATGAGTATCTAATGTGACCAAAAACTTTCTAGTTTAGGCTTAACAATCTTCTTCGGATATTTAATAAAGTGTATACTTACTGAGAGATGTGATTATTTTTGTATATTATCTGGTATATATATATATATATATATATATATATATATATATATATTGTATATTATCTGGTTCAATTTGTTAACTGCCAGTAGCATAGGGTCGAATCAATCATCTTATCTGACTGAATCATTTTGTAATATATAACCATAATCTTCACATGTAATCGCACCTTCCAAGTTGTTTGTGGCAAATAGTGGCTCGAACAACCCAATCTTTTACGCATTACGTAGGCATAGACGGTCCAGGTTCATCCGTTGTATCAATATCCTTCAAAAATATGTTTTTTACTTGGTATTTTTACAACTAATCGTTGATGGTTAAATAAAAATTGATTTAAATACAAATACATCCTTAATGCACAAAACACAAAACTGATGTTCAAAATAACTCAACAAGTATGAATGAGACATTTTATTTACACACAAATTTCAAATATCCAAAAAGAATTATTGAAGAGTATTTAGCAGGTTGCCCCACAATTACGAAAAAAACAAGTTCAAAATAACAACTGCAAGTACATCTATCAACATATGAACCCAAGATTTTATTCAGCAAACAGATTGCAAAATGCAAAATGGTTTATTTGCTTTACGAATTTAAATTTGATTATTTAATGCTTATAATTCCATAAGCTTGTAACTTCGGATCGAATAAAGATTAGACTGTACCAACCCAAAATGTAAACAAAACTATATAGAACACCCTGTATAGTTTTTAAAAATATAGAGGAAAACAAACAAGTGTATGTGTTGAAAATAACTTACAGTACATGATAGATAACAATAACAGAATTATAGCTAATAAACAAAAAGAAAACTTGTCTAAATATTTTTTCTATATCACATACTCGGAGGTTGATCAAGCACAGCGTCGCTGGTTGCGGTTAGTACTTGGATAGTTGACCTTCCAAAGAGAGACCAGACTTGTTTACTGCATTTCAACAGGCAAGAGGATAAAATCCAACAAGGAATTTCTCCTCAGTCACGCCAATTTGAGGCTGAGAGATTTATGGTTAAGCTGAAAACCAAGATTGATAGATGGTTTGGAACCTATGTTAAGCTGTAGGTCCAATCGAGTAGTGAAAACTCATGCAAATTTCAAAAACATATAGAGTAGGATATATAAAGGGCAGATAATATATAAAGGGTGATTTGTTAGTGTGTTCGAAGTTGCGATACGGGTCACTGCCAAACAAAGTCTGTAGATCTGTGTCTCAATAGTTTGGCAAATAATCATCAGCTTTCAACATCAGAGCAACGCTCGCAAATTGTCGAAATTTATTATCACAATCAGTTTTCTGTGCGCCACACTTATAGAGCACTTCGAGAATTTGAACTTCGTTGTGTATCGCCAAATTATCAACAAATTTCGAACGCATTTTACACTGTTCGATATTAAAACAAAAACAAAACAAAAAACTGTGTGCTCCTGTGCGTGATCACGAGAATATAAATTTATCAATTAGCCGCCGCTCGTAGGAAGTTCAGCTTTGTCACTCGATTACGTGGATTATTTAATTCCTAATTTGAATAGTAATAACCTGGAGATGTGGTTCCAACAGGACGACTCCACATGTCATATAGCCAACGCAACAATCGATTTATTCAGGGAACAATTCGGTTAGAAAATTATTTCGAAAAACGGACTTTAGTCTATGCCGATAAACCAGCAACTATGAACGCCTTGGAAGCCAATATAACTCGGACAATTGTAGACATAAGACCCCAATTGCTTGAAAAAGTCGTCGGAAATTGGATAGACCTAAAGGGCTTGGTCAGAAATAGCCGTGGCAGACATTTGCCCAACATTTTTTTCAAACATTAATGTCATTGAATGTTATTTATTTTAAAATAAATAGTTGCAGGGCATCTAATTTAGTTGTTTTATTTGAATTTGAAGTTCGGGCGCAATAAAAAAATATAGACCACCCTATAGAACGACCAAAACCTGTGGTCGAATATTGTATGCCAGGTTCAAGTGAGTTAAAAAAACAGAACTGTATCAACAAAAGTAAACTTAACCTAAAAAACTTACATTATCTATAAATATATATATATATATATATATATATATATATATATATATATATATATATATATATATATATATATATATATATATATATATAAGCATTTTGCTGATTACTTGACCATCCATCCCTTCCATTGGAGGACACATGTTTTGTCTCTTGATGTTTAGACTCTTCAGGGCACCAACATGTGACCTCTCGTCAAGAACAGGAAGATCCCATCCACAGTCAACAACCCATACTTTTCGCCGACTTCTCGACTCGACTTCTCTATATATATATATATATATATATATATATATATATATATATATATATATATATATATATATATATATATATATATATATATATATATATATATATATATATAACTCGAGGGCTATACGAACACGAGGGCTAGGCAAAATTTTGAAAAAAGTAGACATTAAGGTTGTGTACAAACCATTACGTATAAACCATTAAGAGAAGTCCCGATTAAACCAAAGGATAAGGTAGATCAACATGAAAAGTCAGGGATTTGCAAAATTTGCTGTCAAGATTGTGATCGAAGGTATATTGGCCAAACAAAAAGATCCATATTAACGAGATCTAAAGAACACATTGACCACATTTAAAAAAAATCTTGTGTTGCCCAGCATGCCATCGAACATGACCACAACATAGACATTAGCAATTTAAGACTGATTAAAAATGTATATAATAATAGAGCTTTGGATGCATATGAAATCATTCAAATAGAAAAATGCAAGAAAATCATGAATCGGGATAAAGGATTTATTCCGTTCAGTCAACTTTTTCAGTTATTAATGTAAGAGTCAGTAAACTTCACGGTTCATTTTTTCTTTCTTTTATTCTCTTTCCCCCCTTTTTTTTCTTGTTTTTTTTCTTTTTTCTTGTATCCTTTTTTACATGCTTCATTAGGTAGGTAGTACGTTTCCTAGATAGTAGGTTAGCAATTAGGGTTCTCGTATAAATAGAACATAATTTAGATTTAGAATTAGAATAAATCGTCTACTGATGATGCTAATATGGTTAGCGAAATGTGCGTCGAGCACTTTATAAAAAGTTTGTAAAGAGTTTTATAAAAAGTGATTCGGTGTGTAGTGGCTTGAGTTTAGTAGTTTATTAAAGAGTAATGTAAATATAGTGTATTAAATTGTATAAAAAGATATGTGTTTAATTTTAAATTTATAAAATATATAATAATAATACGTTGTTTTTTATACTAAATGGCCGAAAACCCTCGAAATAAAATAATGTACAATAAACGGTCAGGAAAAAAAACATACAACAAAATGAATAATTCCTATATCCTGTTGTCATACTGATTTAATTAAGAAGATTTAATAATGGTTCGCAATGATCTAACGCACAATAATCCTGGTGATCCCAAGCCATTTTAAACGGCTAGCTGGGCGAAGATTTACTTCAAATAATAAGGTTAAATCTGACGCAACCGCTTATTTTGCTGAGTTAAAGAACTCGCATTACACAGTGGATATACAAATGTTGAAACGTCGGTGGTCTAAAATGTATTAAGTTTGAAGCTATTACGTTGAAGATTTTCCGAACAATCATCTTATAGTTGATCCTAAATATTCAAAGGCAAATGAATATGCAAATTCATATGATATAACTGACACTGTTTTTTGTAGAATTTGCAAAAAATTAAAATTTAGATTGTCCTTTAATGATTCTTTGTAATTGGGAAGAGACAAATATCGCTGATTTTTTTTCCAGATTAATACATAAGCGGATGACTATTAAATTTCTCACTCTATATTCTGATAATACTGATAAACACTGATTTTGTTACATAATTTTGGCAATGATATTTGATTGTACTTATCTACTCTCATTACAAAAACAATGTTATTTTTTTCCAGTCACCCTCAGTTTTTTTGTGACCAGAACATATTGAGTTTCACCTAATTTTGTTTATGTTTCATTAACGTCATATCTGAAGTCTAGATGGCTATCATAGTGAACAAATTTAAATTTATTGAGATTCGTTAAGGCTATAAATATGCCACGAAACTATTTAAATTACTCGAATAGTTTTTGTTATGTGTGTGGAGAATTATCTTTTACCCATCAGCGTCGAAATTTCGCACCATTAGTAACCAAACATTATTAGAGTGACTTTGATTTTCCTGATAGGATATCACAACTAAATCAAAACACACCATAAATTGCCTAGACCTGTCATCTGCAAAAAGACCAATCTCACATAATGCCAATTTACCTGTGCCAACACATCCAAATCGATTAGAAACTCAAAAAGCTACTGCTAGTTAAGACATTAACTCAGAGACAGAGTGCTACCCAACTTATGAACCAAATACTTCAAAAGAACCACACTTATTTTCGCAGGGTAGCCTAAATGATCTGGTACGTGATTTACATTTATCTGGAACTGAATGCTCTTGAAAAACCCGCCTGGAAATGTTTTGTTAATGCCGTAAAATCTTTTTGGGTAACTAGAAGGCAGAAAATTACAAAGATTTAATTAATGAACTATTGATCTCATACAAAGCTTTGGGCTGCAATATGTCCTTGAAGATACATATCCAGGACACATATATGGATTTTTTCCCTGAAAACCAGAGTGGTGTGCGTGACGAACATGGCGAGAGATTCCATCACGATATTTCCCTTATAGAGATGCGATGTTAAGGGAAATGGAGTCCTGGTAGGTTAGCCGATTACTGCTGGGGATTGAAAAGTGACCTACCGGAAGCTAAGCATTGGCGGAAATTATAAGTATTATGTATAAGTGGATAATTGTATAAGTGTAAAAGTATTTTCATTTTTTATAAAAATATATATTTGAATGCCACAAAGAAACAATTTTTTTTTAATTAATATATTTTTGTTATGTGGCCATAGTACTATCCAAATTAGACAGACGTTTTCGCGTGTGATAAAAAAGGTTTGAATTTTGTACCCCAGTGTAATTTTAATACCCCTCCTCAGTCATGTATATTTAAACAATCATAATACTTGATTTTGCAATTCAGAAATATTTTACTATTATAAATAAACTTACGTCACAGCACATTACAAACTAAAATTGGAATATTTTAACATATTTATGTAAAGTTAGGTTTCAACTGATCCCAGTTCCCCCACCGTGTCACATATTGTCACACCGAAACCTAATCCAACCTGCCTTATTGTATTCATATTTTATGGTTAACCCGCAAATGCGACATTAGTATGTGGGTATTTTATACAAAATGTATAGAATAATATTTTAACACCCTTGTAAAGTATAGTGAGATATATCACTTGTATTTATTTTTCAGATTATTCCAGCTGGTACCAGAGTTGTTCGATAAATTCTAGGCCTGATAAATGAAACAAGATTTTTTAAATATTTTTATTTTTTATTTTTAAAAGTAGTTACTTTGCAGTTTAAAAGGACCAATGACGTTCTAACGTTCTAATAGTCTCAGTATCATGTAAAGAATTTTCTTATAAGACTGTCAGAACTTATGAAACCTAATAGCGGCGACACTGTAGCCGAAAATCAAGTGAAATGTAAATCATAATTATAGACCGCGGTATTCAGTACATTTTGACAATGCACCTTAAAAGTGATTCAGGAATTACCTCTTCGTTCTCAGAAAGTCATTGTTTGGTGAGATTATTGTGCTGAAGGAGTGATTATACCTTCTTTTTAAGACGATGATGGAAAGCGTGTCTCTGTTAAAGGTGAACGCTATAGGATATGCTAACAGAATATCTTTGACCTGAATTGATAAATGTGGATATAAGTGATATTTTTTTATATGAGATATGAGCTGGTGTGACTTGCATATCTTTATATCTCACCAGACAATCTATTTATAGCAAGGAAACTCTCCTGGATGCGCTATTCGCGAAATAGTAATGTGAACTGGGCGCTAATGTCGTGCAGTTTCAGGTCCTTGATTTATTTTTTGTGGTTCTCCACAATGCATTCCACTAGAAAAAGCTGAGAAGACGGGAGCTGAGGACATTTGAACAACATTATTTTCTTCAATATAATATATATATATATATATATATATATATATATATATATATATATATATATATATATATATATATATATATATATATACATATATATATATATATATATATATATATATATATATATATATACATATATATATATATATATACATATATATATTTATATATATATATATATATATATATATATATATATATATATATATATATATATATATACATATATTTATATATATATATATATATATATATATATATATATATATATATATATACATATATATATAACATATATATATATATATACGTATATATATATATATATATATATATATATATATATATATATATGTATATATATATATATATATATATATATATATATATATATATATATATATATGTATATATATATATATATATATACATATATATATAACATATATATATATATATACATATATATATATATATATATATATATATATATATATATATATATATATATATATATATATATATATATATATATATATATATATATATATATATATATATATATATATATATTACTGGATTATCACTGGTAGTTTCATTGTGCCTCATTTTTTCTAGTTCTGACTGAGTCGAAAAAGAACGAAAAATTCATGTACAGCTTTATTACTGCTGATGAGACGGGGTGTTTTCAATATGATCCAGAAACCAAGCGTCAATCTGCCGAATAGAAGTACCCAAGCGAGCCAAATCCGAAGAAAAGCCATCTCGAGAAGTTAAAAATCAAAACAATGTTGATTTGTTTCTACGTTTCAGAGGGAATTGTGTCCAAGGAGTTTATTCCACCCGGTCAAACGATCAATGCTGTGTTTTATCTAGGTTTTTTGAAGCGTCTATTGTCGTGAATTGGTGATGTGCGGCCACAGTACCGTCAACAATGTAGCTGGTGCTTGTTGCACGATAATGCGCCATCCTATCGCAAACATGGCATTTTAACCATCAATCATTCACCATTCTCGCCAAATTTGGCTCTCTTTGGCTTCTACCTCTTCGAAAAACCTTCCTTCATTTGGTCATCACCACGTATGATATCTTTAAATTGCTGTATGATTTGGGTAAATTGTTTTTATTTATGTAAATCTTCTCCATCAATAATCTGCAGAAAAAATAATTGTGATGTATAAATATGTAAAAATGATATGATGTATAATGACGTGTAATAAAAATGATGTGATGAATAAATATGTGATTTCGCGTTTTATTGAAAATCTCTTTGATTTTAATGTTACACAATAAAACTTCCAATAAGGAGTGGGACAAATATCACTATTTTAATTATTTATAGGTTTTAAACAAAATAAGAGAGAATATAATGTTTTCTATGTTAATTTTTTCTCTAAAAAAATTATGCTAATTAATGTTTGAGAATTTCGTCAATCAAATGTGATCCATTAGCAGCAATATATTGTGCATTTGTGCCTTTTTTAACATATTTTCCATAACTTTTATCGACATATCTGGTGTTAAGGCAGTGGTTTCAGCACGTATGCTATCCAATTGCTGTATGATTTGAGTAAATTGTTTTTATTTATGTAAATCTTCTCCTTCACTAATCCGCAGAAAAAATAATCCGGAGATTTCATGACGTTACAGTATTCTAATGGCTTATTATTTTTTGTAGGTGATAGGTCTTGAACAATTTAAATCTTACAGGAAAACGTGTGCAGGCACACTTAAAATTCAGCATAAACAGCATGTAACGGGTAATTTTTTAACGCGTCCAAACTTCCGATAGGGATAGCTGTTAAACAAACTGTGAGTTTACATGCCTCTAGTGTAAATATTATTTGGTATAGTCTGGCAAATTATCATGGAACGTTTAACATCAAAGCAACGCTCGCAAATTGTCGAAATTTATTATCAAAATCTTATAGAGGCACAAACTTATAGAGCACTTCGTGAATTATTGACAAATTCCGAACGGATTTTGCGCTGCTCGATATTAAAACAAAAACAAGCCAAAAAACTGCGTGTTCTTGTGCGTGATGATAAAGATCCAAACTTATTAATTCGTCGCCGTTCACAGGAAGTTAAGCTTTGTTATTCGACTACGTGGATTATTAAATTCCGAACTTGAATGGTATTAATCGTGAGGAGATGTGGTCAAACCCTCGAAATTTATTATCACAATCAGTGTGCGCCAAACTTATAGAACATTTCGTGAATTTTATGGTGCACATAATCGCCCAACCGTGCGATGTATTTGCCGACTTATCGACAAATTCCGAACGCATTTCACGTTGCTCGATATTAAAACAAAAACAAGGCAAAAAACTATGCGTGCTCATCTCCTAAAACCAACGCAACTTGGGTTTTTATTGAGAGAACAATTCGGTGAGAAAATTATTTCCAGGATTGGACTTGGCCACCAACGTCATGCGATGACTTAGATCAGCTTCTTTGGGGGTATGTTAAATCTTTGGTCTATGCTGATAAACCAGCAACTATTAGCGCATTCGAAGCCAACATAATTCGGACAATTTCTTGAAAAAGTGGTCGAAAATTGGATTGTCAGAAGTAATCGTGGTAGACATTTGTCTAAAATTATATAAGGCCAGTGAATGTTATTACACATAAAATAAATAATTTCAAGGCATCTAATTTGGTTGTTGTTTAATGTGAATTTAAATTTCGGACGCACTCAAAAAATAGTAATTCAGAGTTAATACAGTCGCATTAATTAGTAATTCCCAGTTGTGTACCAGGTCGTCGAATCTTGAAACTTCCGCACACTTTGCTCCACACGTGCAAAATTTGTTCTTACTTACTGTCCTTGGAACTCCGGGGCGGGGTCTATTCCCAACTGTTCATGAAAATGTATTAAATTGTTTGAATAAACGAATAATTTTAATTCAGTGAAACGCCGGACGATTAGGGTATTTTCACCTAAATTTACGTTAAGTTGTAATAATTGAATAATTATTTTAATGTAAAATACAACAATTTCACTACGTTCTTTAGCGGATATTTATCCATAATAAAATGTTGCATGACTGCTTAACACAACAGCCAAACCGAAACTGTCGCAATTTGTCAACATATCAAATGGCGCCAAAACAAAATGGTAGCGTCACACTTACTCACCCTTAATAAGAAGTGTCCATTACGAGCTACCAAAATGGAACTTATAATATTATTAGGTATAATATAATAATGGGGCAAGTATATCATATTACTAATGTATTTTTTTAATGTATGATAATATATTCCAAGTTAAATAATGATTTTTACGAAAACATTTTTATTTTTCCTGAAATTTACTGTTCGAAAATGATTGTTCTACGCAGGTGCACTGAAATATTTAAAATTGTAATGTACAAAAAAGGCCTTTATAGAAATATACTTTTATAAGTATATACAATCTAGAAGATTTTTTGGACTGGAACAAATAACCTAAAGCGGTTAGCGTTCCGTAACATCGCATGATAAAGCCAACACCAAAGGTAGGATTGCCTCAGAAGATGTTTGCTTTGACGCCGTTAAACTATTTTGTGCAATTAGGTTTGTGGCGAGAAAATATACCAAAGAGAATATTTGAAATTCAGATATTAAATTTAGTTATACGGAAGGCGACTCTTAGGCTTAATGTAAATTGCATATTCCCATTATTCATCAAAATAAACACTCGCCGTACGTATTTACTAAAAATCTGTTTTCGGTTAGGTCTCCGATGAAAATCTGAATTTATTTACTTTATATGAACTATTATTATTATATAGCTATTGTCTCCAACATTGTTTATAATAATTTAGTTTGATTTAGAAAGAAATAAATATTTAATTCGATATGACTAAGTAGCTATTTTTGGCATTGGTTTGCTATATATATATATATATATATATATATATATATATATATATATATATATATATATATATATATATATATATATATATATATATATATATATATATATATATATATATATATATATATATATATATATATATATATATATATATATATATATATATATATATATAAGGTATGTCCGCACTTGTTCAACTTTTGGTCAAGACATCCGCATCTATTAAAAATTTAGACGCATACGGTGTTGACTGAAAGGCATTCAAGAACGCAAGGAAAAATGGAAAATTCAGAGTGCTACAACCGACAAAATTATCTCCACAATGTCATTTTAAATGACGGCCGATTGGAGGCAAAGGATCTTTACTGACATGATGACAAACATCTTGATCAATCATGTCCACCACATTTTATATCATTTTTACATATATAAAAGTTTTTGGCCCGATAGGTACCGCTTTTGTTAACAGTTGTAGCAGCCCGATAGGTAGCAGTTTTGTAACAGTTAATCAAGATGTATTAACATGAACCCTCTTCCAAGTGTTTAAACTGATTTAAAAACGATTTTAATGAAATTTTGCGATATTTTCAACGACAGATAAAAAATGGATCCACCGTTTACATGCCAAAGGTGAAACAGCAGTCCAACCAGTGGGTGAAAGTAGGTGAGAACAAGTCCGACAAAAAGTAAAGCGAAAACAGTTCCATCTGCTGGAAAAGGCATAGCTATGGTTTCCTGGGGGCGTTGGGATGTAGTGTTCATAGTCTCCCTGGCCAAAAAAGAACCATTACCGGAGAGTATTATGTTGACTTTGAAGTTCTTGCATATACTCCTTTCTTGCATATCATATATTCCTGATTTTGCTCCCAGTGATCATTTTTCCAAACCTAACATAATTGCTCGCAGAACGAAGATTTTCTTAAAATGATGGGGTGAAAGCTGAATTGAACTGTTTATTTCATGCAATTAAAACTCATGCTATTAAAAAGTTCGAACGTCGTTGGTTTGAATGTATTAAATTGGAAGCCAACCAAGTTGAAATTTTTCTTTAAATCTAATATGTTTTGTGTTTTTTTTTGTTAGACTAAAAACATTTTAAACAACCAGCGCATTATTAGATAAAATGCAAATCTAAAACAAATTTTACACTCCATAAAAATCCAATAAATTCAAGTAAGCAACGATGTCATACTGCAAAATAGTGTAAAAAAATTATTTTGTTTTACTGATTTTCCATTTTTTAGGGCACAACCGTTTGTGTAGTATTTCGATAATAAAAACTCATTCAATATAATGCAATAATATCCCATGTAATTTATTTATTCGTTGATGGGCAACACTCATTTTCATAATCCATGCAAATCACAATAAAGCCTATACTTACATACAAGAATAACTAAAAATATTTTTCTTAAATTAAGCATAAATATTAAGACAATTTAATAGTTTTTAAATGCGTCTTAAAGCCTGCCATAGAGCAACCAAAAAAATCCAACCCACACTTATTTCCTCGAGATAGATGAAAATTTGTAATAATTTCAACCGTGACGATTCTTAGAGAATAAAATGGAACTTTGTAGCGTTTACAAATTATCGGCCGCTACAGTTAAAATTGTTTTGCGAGAGAGATCACACCTCGAGCTGAACAGACATCTTCACGCCGTACCCTTCCATTAGAGGTATGTTCATTAACTGGCCAAGCCCTATTCAGACTTAATCTTTTATATTTTTGTAGTGGGTTTTATGGCCCGGTCATTATAGAACCCGGTCATATTAGAGCCCGGTCATTATAGCACCCGGTCATTTTGTGGCCCACTTATTGCAAAACCCGGTCAATGTAGTCTCCAGACCTTTTAGGATCCTCGCCCTTCTGGACACACAACTGTTCATTAAACGAACATCTTAGTAACGTCTTTGTAACATCTTAGTAAAAGGCCAAATAAAATAATAAAAACAATATTTATAATGCTTTATTGTTTTATTAATATTTTCATGAATTTTTATTATTATTTGCTTAATGACCATCTCACTACCACCATGTAATAACGTTAGACAATTTGATCTAACTTACTTACTTTGATCTATTAAACTTTAATTTGATTTAATTTGGTTTAATTTGGCTTAATTTACTTTAATTTGATTTAGTTTGCTTTGATTTCATTCCATTGACCTACAACCCAAATGCCTCTTGCCGTTGCTGTAACTAAAATCACATTGATAAAATAGAAAAAAACACTGGTTGCATAGAATTGGCTGTCCAACATGGGGCTTAATGTTTGCAGTTTGTGTTTTTTTATCAAAGAAAAATTATTTCGTTGCAACTTCTAGTACTTCTTGATATTCCCTTATATTTAAAAAACTCAAAAGGCCAAGGCAATCAATAATCCCATTTATGACTTCGTATAACATAAACATGTTAGCCTTATTCATACGTAGAAATAGTCACACCACATCTGCAACTCCACAAATCGACCGTACATTCATAGATAGGTCCAACCTGTGTGAAATCAACCTGAGGAATCTGTTCTGAACTACTTACCCTCTCCTAGAGTGCAACACATAGTACAGGGATTAGACACAAGTAATCGAGAACAGAACGTACCAGAGTTACATTCAATAGCCTAAAGCTAGAAACATTCTTAAAGTCCTACAGATAAACCCCAATATTTTATAAGCTTTGTTCATAATATTTTCATGTCATGTGGAAATCCATCCTGGAGTCCAGAATCAACCCCAAATTCCGTATATAATTCACACGTTCAAGAATAATGTTGCTTAGACCATAATTAGTCGGGACTGGGGAGAGGCCTCTATTAAAAGTAATCTGTTTACGTTTGTTGATATTTACTTGCATTTTATTTCTCACACACCAAATGCTAATTTATCGAGATCCACTTGCAAAGCCACTATATCTTCGGCACTACATATTTTTCTGAAATTCTTTAAATCTTCAGCGAAAAACCAAAAGCATGGGTTGGTGATTTTAAAACTTAAATCATTTATATAAATGTTAAATACGATGGGTCCCAAATAGCTTCCCTAGAGTACGGTTAATTTGTACATTTGTTGTATTTTTTATATTCAAAATCTCACGAACCTTTTGGATAATCTAATGCGCTTTATTCATAATAATGTTTCTCAAACGCATATTTAATTATACGAAAAGTTTATTACTCAAGGTTGTTAATACATTTTCTAATTTATATTGGCCTTGAAAAATAACCGTCTCATTTTAATTCCATAAAATCTCGTCAAAGGCACTTTAGGGGAGAGTTATTCGTGTAAAAAGGCTATTCAAATTAGGTGTTACAACTTTAAACTGATGCCGCCATAAAACACTGTCACGCTTAATTTTATTTCTTGGGTATTTAAAGGAAAAGGAAAATAGGAACGATTTCTCATGGTGAATGAAACAAGGCGTCCATCACCAATTCGCGATAATTTTCAGACTTATAATTCCCTTGGAATTTTTTTACATTTTTTACAAAGAAGCCCAGGCTAATGATTCTATATAATTATATCCACGTTCGTGAATTCACTAAATACACGAAATTGTTATCATTTTCGAGCCTAATTTGCGGTCACACACAAATGCCAGCCTACGTTTCTCCTTACTCAAACCAGGAAATTTTCTCGAAATTGTGATATTTATTATATTTTGTTTCCCAACTGTCAAATCTTTTCTTTCAGGACAGTTTGTTTTAATCTAATGCTCGCTTTTAGCTCTGCTATCCCACAAACAAAGAAAACGAAAATTTCGTGTAGCCGCTTTATTGATCCAATAAAAAGATTACCATTTTTAAATAAATATTCTTCAATCTTCAATACATGAGATATGGTTTCATTCTCCACCTTTAATTTAGTTAAACGATCGCACAGTGCTTATTGCAATTATGTAGCAAAACATATTTCAAACTTCGGTTGGAACTATCTATAAAAAGTCTCCGTTTATTTGGCTGGTAGTTTAAGAAACCCATTTTTGATAAAAGACCATCGAACTCATTAAAAAAAACATCATTTTCTGACCAAACAAACGGAAGCAGTTCTTTTTCTCTAGTACGATAACATGTAATTTTAGTACATGGAGAAAGTAAATTCCTCTCTTTGAGTCTGAATGACAATAGTTCTGATATTTCTTTTGAAAGGTTGAGGTCTCTGATAAGGCCAATTAATGCGTCTTGAGTAAAAAGTAGAGGTTTTTACTACGTAGCTTCAAAATAATCACTTTCTTCGCTAATATAAGGTTGCCTTCGGATATACTACATTATGTACCTGAAAGATCAGACAGGTCACGAAAGTTTGGAACAGGGACGTCTTCTGAATGAGAAACGTTTTTGAATGAGAAACGGCCTGTACCAGATCGAGATAGGTCATTTTTTCGGTTAATATCTAAAAAATAACAGTCATAGTTGTGATTTTTTTGTTGCCGCCAAATCATAGGCATACCAAACTTTAATGGATTTCTTTTTTAAATGGCTACTGCAAAGAAAATATTATCAATGTGAGTAGATTAAAAACTGTATCCACTTTTGATAATTTAATGATAATGAGAGTGTTGCTAGACAGCATACTTTAAAATTTATTTATAAGTATCGGCGGTCATTTTTTTTTGTTTTATAAACCTGTGTTATTAACTGTAATGTGCTATTATGAGATTATGTTGAAAAAAAATCATATGATAGGAAAAGATGAATCATCTTTTATGATAGGAATAATAATTCTTGAAAAATTCTCATATGCACCAGGATGCCGTGACCACGGTATTTGGTTGTTTAAGACTAAGAACTCTGTTCCTAATGTCTTTTCAGTCTACTTAAAGTCAAGAGACAAGCATATTTTATTTTCATGATGTAACATTCATCTCAATTTTTTCATTACAACCTTCGGCATGAAACACAAAATTCGAAGAGATTTACCACTAAAAAAATAAATCAAACTAATTCCTCGTTGTCCAGTAAAAGGTGTATACTTGAAATTCAGACGTATAATCTTTACAACAAATTCACTTTAAAATTAACTAATGTAAAATACGACCAACCCTGCACCTTTCTAAGGAATATGTTCATAACAGTAAATAGGCATTTTATTTAAAAAATGTCATCTTAAAATTGAACATTCAAAAAGTTCAAAATGGAGCAATCAGGAGAGTATGTTCTTAAAATGAGCATGAATATCGTAGAGAATCTTTCAATGCAGACGTTTGACAACCCAAAGCTCTCTTAAATAAAGGTCTCAATTTTGCATTACCGGTATCCCGCAACACTTGGGAGGATAAGGTAGTCGTTATTGAAACTGATATTAAGCATTTAACGGAGTGTTCCAAAGCTTTCACTAGAAGTCTTGTAAAGGTAAAATTGCAAAATATATTTCAAATAAAAGTAAAAAAATGTAAAATGTTTTTAAGATCGCCACATGTCTGATAAAAAGCAGATAAAAGAAATAAGGTTGTAGTAATGAACAAATCAATCCTCTGTCACCGCACTTAGCCAACTTATTCACGAGCAAATTTGAAACAGTAGCCAAGGATAAATTATTGCTACTTTTCGAGGGTGTGGTTGAGACATGCGGATGAAGTTTTTACAATTTTCAATATAAAGACTGAAAATTTAGTGAGTAGGAATAATAACCGTAAATATTTTGATGTGTTTAGGAAAAACATCACTACTTCGAGATACATTCCTAACGATTTACATAATAGGTTCCATAACGCAATAGCTAGTTTAAACTTTACATACAGATAGATTAATTTTGTTTCATTTAAACCAAGATAGTTATAACAAAGAATTATAATTGATTAAGGCGGTGGTCGAAGTAAATGGATAAAAATGTAATAAAAACATTATAGATAGATTAACCAGAAAACATAAATCAATTCTTCTATGGGCACCTTCGGCGAGACACATTTAATTCGAAGAGATTTATTACTAGGCACCAAATGACTTTTTTAAACTTCTCAACGCAGGTTTCGCTTACCATGTTAGTATCATCAGAAGATGTTTTAAATAAAGTAGATTATCTTCTGTTAATGCGAAATGGTTATAGTTATAGGAGCTATGATTTAAATCATTAGGAATGCATCTCGAAGTAGTGATGTTTTACCTAAACATATTGTGGTGAAGTTATTGACAGTCCCCTGTAATATTGACATTCCTGCGAGAAATATTTTTTTTATGAGTGTCAGTGTCAGTGTCAATATCAGTATGAGTGTGAATAACAGTATTAGCATCAGTAGAAGTATTAGTGTTAGTATATGTACTTTAAAAATACATATTTGCTTTTAAATTGGAAGCCCCTTTTTAATAAGTGCCCAGACCCATGGATCTTATCACGGTGAAATAAATAAGTAGAAGAATTATAAGGAAACTACCCGTGATAGTTAGTGTCAGAAGTGGGATTTTCCTGGCCGAAGAAATCGTTGTTTTTGAAGAACACTGTATTGTAAAGAATTCATTGTGAATAATTAATTAATTGAGAGAAGTTCCATACAACACTTGTGAGTGTGATTACATACGTGATTTTGATAGTGACTTTTCTGAAGAGTTCTAGAACCTTCTATTTGAGAACTAATGGAGATTATTTAACTCCGACTCCACCAAGGTATATTATACTTAGAAAACACTTAATTAGATAACTAAAAAAATAGGTTTTAAATAAGTTTTATTTCAGAAATTAAGACATAACGCACATTTTGACTGCCTATATTGTGAAATACGTTGAGATTGGACATTCTCAAGATAGTTTTCTTACTATATGGACACAACAAGACAACAGTCAGCAAAAATGGAAAAAACAAATTAAGAAATTGCAGGAACGTTTTAGTGAGCTGCAAGAAGAACGAAAAAGATCACATGAAAAAGAACTCGAAAGACATGAACAGACTGGAATTATGAAATATTTACATTTGACTTAGAAGAAAAGAGACAAAAAGAAATGCTATAAGAGCAAGACCGGTTTCAGAAAAGGTTGAATCAATATTATGAATCAGTAAAAAATTTGATAAACAATTTTCGAGGTATTATAAATTTCATTAAAGGAGAAATTAATGATTTGGAAGAAAAAGTAGAAACGCAAATAAACAACGTGGAGAATAACTTAGAAGGTAAAGTTGAAAAACTGGAAATGGAAATGAAAAAGTTAAAGATTCAAGGTTTATTTCCAATATTAAAATAAAACCACCACCCTTTGATGGCTCCACTTCCTGGAGCATGTATTTTCGACAGTTTGAAGATGCAGCTGCAGCTAACGGACAGAATGACGACGATAAAATCACGTCGTTTATAATTTCATTGAGAGGGTCTGCATTAGACTTGCTTGAGAGTATACCAGTCTATCACCAGCAAAATTACCCCATCTTGTACAAGCGTTGGAGCTGCTATTTGTAGAGCAATATCGACAAGAGCTATTTCGGACCCAAACTAAATCTTGAGTTCAGAAGACTGGGGAGTCACTTCAGGAATTCGAGTCCGAAATAAAAAGATTGATAATATTAGCATTTCCTACTGGAGGAGATGAGATGGTGGAATCGATGGCTGTGTCTTCTTTTATTGATGGATTGCGAGAATTAAAAATACAAAAAACCCTACGAATGTCCAAGTTCAGTGGGAGTAGTGATGCTCTTGTCTGTGCTCTAGAATTAGAAGCTATTTTAACGCATCAAGGCCAAAAATCAGAGCAGTGACTATTGTGGACCCAAGTGAGAGTATACAAGCACATGAAACAGGTTTAGAAATATTCTGAATTCACTGGTGGAGAAAATTGACTTTAAATGGAAAGTCCAACCAGCTTACCTTAAATCAAGTCGAGTGTTTTCGATGCGATAAAAAGTGACTATAGAGTGAGGATGTCCAAATCTTCTTTGAGAGATCGAACTCAAAGATCTACTAGACCAAGAATTTAAAACCCTAATTACCAATGAAAGGAAACCCTCAGGATTGTCCATAAAAAGTTTTAAAATATTTCAAGAATGTTGAAAGGCACAAGGAACAATTAATGGACAACTGAAGGCTGTAACTATAGATATTAGAGCAGCCATGCCTTTGATTAAAAGGAATTTAGTAGGTCCCAATAGAATATAGCCTATTTCAAGGAGAGTAATATTGCCAAAAATCACTGGGGAGACAGTGCCAGTTCATGTAGAAGTCATCGTTGACTTACACTTGGTTCCATTTCCATAAGCCACAAAGCCATACTTGCCAATATAAAGGATGAATTGGAATTTTCTTTGATCCAAGAATGAACACAGCCAAGTTTGGTAATTAAAAATTTGTGCTGAATACAGATAATAACTTTCAAGCAATAAACATTTTGGCTATTAAAACTGTAAAGAAATCAGCAAGTACGGAACAAATAATTATTGGAAAATTGGATACATACCCTGGGTACTGTGTCGGAATTGTGCAACCATTAACCGGTAGTGAACTGGAAAAATACATAATTTTGATGAAAATAGACGGGGAATGTTGGTTCGAGTGGCTAATGTATTTCCCACCCTAATTAAAATAAATAGCGGAGATGTAATTGGAACTTTCGAGTCGGTAAAGCAAATTTGTAACTGTAATCTGCCAAAGGAAATTGATACGACTACGACTAATATAAATAGACAGATTCTGGAAAACTTTGAAAAATGTTGGGCCCATCTGGCACCAAAAGAACTTCAGAAATCTAAAGATTTTGTTTTAATAGAAAGTGATGTATTCGAGACGGAAACAGCCTATTTTTATTAGTGCCCGTATACCCGGATATTAACACGGGGAAAAAAATAAGTAGAAGAATTAAAAGGAAACAATCCGTGACAATATCAATTTTTTTATTGTAATTATTCCTATCTACTAAAACATCAAAAAATGGTAATATATCGTTTTCAATTTCACACAAAAATACTTTAGATTCAAATTTATCATTTAAGTTCGTAACAAGTTCTTTTAAATTTTCCTTCATTGTATCAAAAATTGCAAAAACACCCTCGGAAAGTACCAATAATTCATTCCTGGCTAGTGATTCAAACTTGCGCATGAATACTGTAATCTGCCAAAGGAAATTGATACGACTACGACTACGACTAATATAAATAGACAGATTCTGGAAAACTTTGAAAAATGTTGGGCCCATCTGGCACCAAAAGAACTTCAGAAATCTAAAGATTTTGTTTTAATAGAAAGTGATGTATTCGAGACGGAAACAGCCTATTTTTATTAGTGCCCGTATACCCGGATATTAACACGGGGAAAAAAATAAGTAGAAGAATTAAAAGGAAACAATCCGTGACAATATCAAATTTTTTATTGTAATTATTCCTATCTACTAAAACATCAAAAAATGGTAATATATCGTTTTCAATTTCACACAAAAATACTTTAGATTCAAATTTATCATTTAAGTTCGTACCAAATTCTTTTAAATTTTCCTTCATTGTATCAAAAATTGCAAAAACACCCTCGGAAAGTACCAATAATTCATTCCTGGCTAGTGATTCAAACTTGCGCATGAATAAGTTGGCTAGCAAAGGTGACAGAGGATGGATTGCTGTTCCTTCTTCTTGTTAGAATACAATATATTAAGCAGAAAGCAATTTTGTTTCATATATAATGTTGTTAGAGGTGAAACAACGATGAAGCATTCTTAGTTTATTACATTAGTTAACTTAGTTATTAAAATCGGTAAGGTATATAATTCTGACACTTTTGGATTAGAAATACGTATTTTGTTTTTCAGATAAAGAGATATGAATTTGTTACAAGATTTTAATGTATCTCTGATTTAATTAACCATTTTCAACAATAGATTCATATTTAATCGTTTATAGGGACCTTCTTGAATTAATTTTTCAACGCGTTCAACATAATCAGATTTATCCATTATTACAACCTTATTTCTCTCATCTGATTTTAAGTAAAAACAATCCTCTCTCATATATTTGAGGATCTTGAAAACATTTGACATTGTTTTACTTTTATTTTAAATAGTTTTTGCAATTTTTCCTTTTCAAGACTCTCTAATAAAAGCTTTAGAAAACTGTGCTATGAGTATGCTGTGAGAATGTGTTTAATATCAGCTCAATATCGACTTCAGTATCCTCCCAAGTGTTGAGGGATGCTAGTGATGCAAAATTGAGACCCTTATTTAAGGGACCTAGTTTTTGCTTGTCGAACGCCTGCGTTGAAAGATTGTCTACGATATTGATGCTCATTTTAGGATTATATTGTCCTCATTGCTCAATTTTAAACTTTTTAATTTTTATTTAAAGATGACGTATCATAAAAATCATAACATTTTCGTATGAATTTGAAAACAATGATATATTACCATTTTTTTATGTTTTAGTGAGTATGAATCTTTACATGATATGTTTAGGAAAACATCGCCACATCGAAATGCATTCCTAACGATTTAAATCATAGCTGTCATAACAAAAGTGCTAGTTTAAACTTTATGGTAGATAGATTAATTTACTTTCATTTAAACCAAGATAGTTATAACAAAGAATTATAATTGATTAGAGAGGTGGCCGAAGTGAATGATATAATATGAATATTGTAGATAGATTAACTAGGAAACATAAATCAATTCTTCTACTGAAACCTTTGGTATGAAACACTAAACTTAAAGAGACTTTCCGCTAAACACCAAATCACTTTCGTGAAAATCATGCGCGTTTCTCATTATCAGGAGATGATCTAATCTAGATTGTTACTATCATCAGGAGGCATGTTAATATCATCTGATGATACTAACATGGTAAGCGAAACACGCGTCGCGAAGTTTAAAAAAGTGATTTAATGTTTAGTGGTAAATCTCTTCGAATTTAGAAAACATAAGTTTAGGAAATTAATGAAAAAATCTTCGGCTTTTCAAAAAGAACAGAACAAAAACAAATTTATAGTAATACCGTTCGATATTCAATTAATACGAGGCTGAGATAGGATTTTGAAAAAAGTAGACATTAAACTAGCTTACAAACCATATAGTAAGTTATAAGAAATAGTAGGTAATCCAAAGGATAAAGTAGACCTACATAAAATTCGGGGATTTACGAAATTAGTTGTCAATATTGTGATCGAATGTATGTTGGGTAAACTAAAAGATCCATATTAACCGGATATAAAGGATATATTGCTCAATTAAATATGGGAGAAATGAGAAATCCTATGTTACTCCACATGCACCCGAGCATGACCATAATTTAAATATTAGTAACTTAAGACTCGTTAAAAGTGTAAATAATAATAGAGCTTTGGATACATACACAGTATGTTGGGGAAAACGGAAAGAAAGACCGGGAAAAAAATTAAAATCGCGAAGTTAGTGGAAAAAATTCGTGAAATGATCGCCTACGATTCGAATGCCTCTATGAGACAGATAACAAAGGAATTAAATACGACCAAAGATATGATCGAGTGCCGGGAAGTTGGTTTTTGTTGCTCGATAATGCACCATATCATAGGGCCCTTATCTCCTGATGATGCTAATATGGTTAGTAAGTTAAATAAAGTGATTGGTATTTAGTGGTAAATCTCTTTGAGTTTAATCAAATGTATTAACTAACATTTAGCTCGTAGGTATCATAGTGTTTTATTGTTGCATGTATAGACTGTCACTCCGAATTTCATTTTCTGTTATCGTTATCGTGTAACGAACTGCAATCAGTATAATTGTGTTATCCATCGAATAATATTTCTACTCTTGTTAAGTGATCAACATAAATATTATATATATTTTTTCGTTATATAATTTATTTTAAAGATAAAATAACTATTAAAGTCATAACAAACTACAATTTAGTAATATTTCCATTCCACATTCGCAATTCATAACATTAAATTCCGTAAATAATTTTTCCATTCATAATTAAAGTCCAATGACAAAATAACACTGGTAAAGTGTAACTCTTGCAGGAGTTTTTATAATGACTCATATTGCAACAAATGCTCAAATAACAATAAGTTTCCTTAAACGTCTTGGTATATAAGATGCTTTTAATTTAAATGTATATGTACATTTAACTTATAGTACATTTAACTCAAATTTTCAATTAATCCAAAATTAGATATTGCCATATTACAGGCCTTTAGGCCCGCCCACTGCTTTGTGAAAGGAGGTAAAGAAGACCAAGGAACCGATGGACAGAGGTTATAATGGAAGATCTGAAAAAGAGAGGGATTAAGGACTGGAAGACAATGCCAGAGACAAGACAACATGTAGAATCCAAAATTACTTACTTCAAAATATAACAAATGTATTGACAAGTATTGCGATAAGCGATGGTATAATATCGACATGCAAAAATCATGAACCAAGGTTTTTTTTTACATGAACTCGAAAATTGAATCGCCTATTATTCAGTACAAGATCGATTTTGCTAACGTTTTCTTCATTAGTTGATATATAAGGTCGTCCTGAACGACAAACGAGATTCATCTTCAACTGCTTCTCTACCATCACTAATATCCTTGTACCACTTGAAAACATTTTTTATAACACAGCTTCATCAGCAATTATGAAACTCCTGTCCGATATCAAGAGCAACTAGATCAACTTAAAAACCAAATGGTTGTATCGACGCGTAAAGCGCGGGATATTTTAAGACAAAAGTCACTTTACTTTTTGATCATACCAGTACAACGCCTTTATTATAAATCACCATGGCCATTCATTTATTAATCAAATGAAATATTGTTGTATGATACAGACCTGGGAAAATTGGCTGCTTTCCAATGAGAAACTCTATGGATTTTTCCTTGATAACTTAATCTACTATTCCCGAAAAATACGAACAAAATAACACTAAATACAGACTTTTTGAGGATGTATGTTCGATAATCCCTCTTAAGATTTTTCTTCGCCCCTTATATAGGAAGGTTGTATGATAAAGACCTGGCCTAGGCCAGAGATGGCGCTGCTAGTATTTAAAAAGTGACATTTTTGTAAATAAAACCTTTCATAATAATACTGTTAAACTGTTAAGTCACTGCGTGGTTTAGTTTGTGAATGGCAGCCATCAGTTCGGAGGTGGACTCCGTGGGTTCCAGACGTGTCCGCAGCACATCAGTCCGACAATGCAGCAGACAAAAGTGGCAGTTGATAGTTTCAATCACAACGGTCTCATTCGACTTAAGACGAGAATAAAGCCCCCGAAGTAACTTATTCGCGCGGAAAGCTTGGTCGAACTCCCGACGCCGGCCTGAAATCGGTGAGACTCCCAGAAAGTAAACGCGGCGTCTTCAACCTAACTCAAAGATTATTTTCAACTCCGACGCCAGAGAAGGACCATCACCAAGTCCTTCCATCACGAACTCAATCAATCAAAGACTAATCAGCAACATCATACTGAAAAACCAATCACCAGAACAAGAATCGTGAAAACCATCATCTCTTTTCCATCCAACTCGAGAGTGACGACCCCCTAGCTACGACGTAAGCATCGTTTACACCAATTTCAAGTCTAATTTCCACTGAATCTAGTCCTTGCGGGTCAGATTCGGAGCAGAAAAGTCTAAAACATCTGAATTAATTAACTAATCTCGAGTACCGCGCAGGTTACGCTTAACCGCGCCAAGAGGACGGTGCATAACATTCAAACCCGACGTGATTTATCATGATCGGCAATAAAAGAAGAAAAGTAAGCGCCTTTGGGTCAACTTATTAACCAAGAGAGAAATAGTAGTCGTATGGCAGCCATTTAAATAAAACAAGTATTGTGATTTTACAACGATGGAAAAAATTGAATATCGAATAGTGAAAAAATATTTGTTTTTGAAAAAGAAAACAAATGAAAAGATTAAAACGGAGCTCAGCGAAGTTTATGGGGACTCTGTTATTAACCATAATGGCTGCAATAAACTGTTAACAACCCCTGTCGTAACGAAACCCGGCAAAGTTGCAAAAAAATTAAACATGGCCGGGCCTAATAAACAGGTAAAAAGAGAAAATTAATTTTATATCTGGTTTAGTAGTTTCGAAATATTTTATTCGCATTCAAAAGCAAATGTGTTGACGAAAGTGACAAAGACTTAATTCGAAGCAAAATTTATACTATGTATGAAGAGCAAACTGTGCCTGCATTGCATTCATTGCAACAGCATCTAAGGGAAAGATGACATCAACATTCTTTGCAGCAGAACTAGCCTCCGGAGAATATAATCTTTAATATCTAATTAATAAAAGAGAAATATTAATGTAATCACAACGATTGCGACTATGACAGTTTGACTACTTAAACTCTATAGAAAAATAGATTAAAAAATCGTCTCATTATCTACCTTGACGAAACATGGTTCGATACACATGAGACGCCAGCAAAAAGATGGGTAGATACATCAAGAAAATGCCAAACCAAAGCACTAGCAAAACAAGGGAAAAATAATTACAATTTTACAAGCTGGTTCAGAGGATGGATGGGTTCCAAATTGTTAACTGGTGTCCTCCAAAAATATTAAACTTTCATCTACCGACTACCATAACGACACCACAGGAGAACTTTTTGAAGATTGGTTTATAAATAGCCTTTGGCCAATGTGCCTAAGGAAAGCGAATTGTAATGGACAATGCTAGTTATAACCGCCAAAAAAATATAGTTTCTAATGCGAATAACACTAAATCGAATAACACTAACAATCTAGTTGAGCATATGTGGTATCAGGTAAAATTCAGTGTTAGAGCAGAAAACATTTATTCGACTCTAAGTGCAAGTGCTGCAACATTAATTAGGAAGGTTGCAGATAATATTCCCAAAAGAAAGTTGGATACATTCGATTAACCATTTTATTAAAATAGAAGATTCCTATGTATCATTTACGAATAATATAGAACCATTTATTATTAATGTACATTAAAGTGACAGTGAGAGTGAAACCGAATTAAATGTATAACTAAATTTAAGTTAGAATTTTTATTGTATTAATAGATAAATTTATTTATTTATTTATTTATTTATTTATTTATTTATTTATTTATTTATTTATTTATTTATTTATTTATTTGTTTATTTATTTATTTATTTATTTATTTATTTATTTATTTATTTTTATTATACTAATAAATTCAAAATACACAAAGCAATAAACAATGTTTTAGTTAAACATAATAATAATTTAACAATATTTTCTTTTTCCAAAATTATTCAGAAATTAAACCATTCCAACTCTGGCGCCTTTGAAGAAACTAGGAATATTTTTATTGTAATTTATTGGGGCAATTATCATTTTGCCAAGGCAATGAAATATCTTGAAACGGACTATACAAACATTTTTGATGAAGATCGTTCAGGTCGTCCAAATGAGGTTACCATTTCAGAAATGATTGAATAATACCACGATGTCGTGATCAAAGAGTGAAAGTGCGTGATATTGCTAAGAATGTGGGCATCTCAAGTGAATGGGTACAGAATATTTTAACAATTTATTTGGATATGAAAAACCTTTCCGCAAGATGGGTGCCGCGATTGCTCGGTATTGCAATTGACAAAAACTCACACTCAATCAACTTTAAAAGAATGTTTAGCGATGTTAAAACCGCAATCGGAATGATTTTTGGCGTCCGTTCATAACTGTTGACGAAACATGGATTTACCATACAGTCACGAACAGTTAACGAATACTGATTTTGAAAGGTTGGAGCAATCGTATTTTTAAGAGAGGATACAAAAGGTAGAAAAACGTTGGACTAAGTGTATTGAACTGAAAGGTAATTACATTGAAAAATAAAATAAATTTTACACATAAAAATGTTTTTTCTAGTCAAGGCCAGGTACTTATAATACAACCCTCGTACAATAGTAACTCTGGTTTTTACGTACTTATATAAACCGTTTTTATATATACATAAAGATTCAAAAGCATTAATTTTGTATCTATTCATATTTTCAAAAAGGAAAGGTTCAATGATTCCTTTCCATGAACTACACTTGATTACGGAAACTACACAACACGTTGCTACTTTTTCACTATGAAAATATTTTTCATGAATCAATTGTAGATTTTCTATGCCATAGTAACGTAAATATTGTTTATTATCAATTCTTGTATTGAAATCTTTGGTTTAAATAGAATAATAGATAATAAACATTTTTGTGATTACCCTCTTCGAGTTTAGTATTTCAGACCAAAGATTTCAATAGAACAATTAAAGGGATTTTGCCTTTACCTCTTAATTCTCTTTTAGATTAAACATTAGTAAGATTTAACAATTTTGATTTTTTATAAAACAAAATACGATATTTTTTTAATATTACTGTTTCCTATAACACAATAACAGTTGCTAAACAATGTACGTCGGATGCATTAGCCCCGAACCAGCAAAAAGAACTGTTGTCCCATTTCGAAATTTATTTTTAGCTGGTCGTCGATATTTCATATTGCGATTTTTCTTGAATATTATTTACATACATGTAAGGGTAATTCGAGAACCTAAAGCGTAGCTTTAATGGAAGTTAAACGAATAAACTTTGTCGAAAATAAAAAGCATCCAAAACAAAACGCAAGAAGCTAAAAGGTTTTCCCAAAAAAAATTGATAAGATGGTGGTGTTGATGATATTAAAGGACATAAAGTTAAAAAGTTTGTTAAGAAACTTAAATAGATATCAGTGTAGATTTATAGATGGTTAGAAAATTGAATTATAAAAATTTGACATGTATCCAATAATAACTAAATAAAACTTCAGAACTTCGATAAAATACAAAATGTTATTGTTTCAAATATATTAAGTTGCTTACAAAATAATCTTCTCTCTCCTCAACACAACTATTACATTATTTTCAATGCCGGAAAAACTTTTACAGCTACATACAGTGGACAAACAAAAAGTTATATACAGTTATCTTTTATTGCACTTGTGCATTAGTAAGAAAATACGCACCGAAGAAATAGAAAGTTATAGAACACATGCGAGGACGGGTGTTCTTGAATGGAAAATATTTCTTCTTGAAAGAGCCATCAATAACCAATATTTGTAATAAGATGAAGGATAATTTGAAGGATTCGGTCCTTCATTTTCCACTGTTACTACATTTACCACATAACAATTTTTACTAACAAGACACCTAAAATTTGTTTTTTTGTTGGTGGTGGTTTATGAGATGAAATGAGGCGTCTCACTATTAAAGATGCACACTATCGATTAATTACTTTCTGAAACTATCACTGGCCAATAAAATAGAGCTATTTAGGTTATAATTTTTTATTAGGACCATGCTCGCTACTAGAGCGAATTACACTTAATTCGTGAAAATTAACCGATTTAGCTTAGATATATACTTCTACATAGGCGTTATTTACTCGACTTTGTAATGTCAAATTACCATTTATTTCCATATCTAAATAATACGTTGCAAGCCCAAAACGAGCAAATATATATAGTGGATACCTACTCTCAATAACCTAAAAATTCTGAATTTTATCAAGGTATTGAAGTTTTCAATTATTGGTATTTTTAATATCCGGAGGTGGGGCTTATATGTTACATCGGAGATTACGAATAGAACATTCTTGAGAAATACCAAGCCAGACTCAGGAACGGCCGCTCAGTGATGGATGAAAGTATTAGAAATAAGCAAAATGCAATCCATTCCAGAACAAATATAGTGGCAAGACAAGGAGACCCACTGCCCAGCGCATTATTTAATATAATGCTAAAAGAGGAGCTTAGAAAAAGCAAGATTAATGCACAAAGAACATTATATACGCATAAACACCAATATTTAGTATACGCAGATGATCTAGCGTTACTGGCGCGAGATTTGCAAAAAGAGTTCAAAGAAATAAGGAAAAGAGTAGCATATAGAAATAAACTAAGGAAATACAAAGATACGAAAAATTCTGAAATCCAAAGAAATGTGGAAGAAAGCAAATGAAAGACTTTATCGGGCAGTTATATGGCCAATTACATTGTGTGGATGCAAACTGTGGAACCGGAATAAAACCGAATATATGAATTTGGGGGTGTGGGAAAGGAATGTGCAAAGGCAAATCTATGGAGGCAAAGGAATGGAAATGAGATGGGTCAAAAAACAAATGAAGAAGTAATGGAACTATACATACAACCCTCAATAACGAATTATCAAGCCTGCAGAACTTTAATATATTTATATATATATATATATATATATATATATATATATATATATATATATATATATATATATATATATATATATATATATATATATATATAGACACACACACACTTTTTCGTTCTCATTTCATTTTATCAGTTAACTCTTCCGTTTTCCACTCAATCAATTACATTACAAAATACCCTTTCAATTTTTTTCAGTAGCAGATGAGGAAATTAAACAGGAAAATTTTATTGACAAGGTATAAATAGTGGAATTTTTTCTTTCCTTTTAATTAAGTTGATAATATCGATTACATTTGCTGGAAATTCAATTTTACACTTCGATTTACTGCAAATACATCATTATATTTTCACGTAGGAGATTCTTGATATTTTAAAATATTGCATCCCAACTTTTGACGCGTTTACATTTGCTATTAAATTAGTTATAAATTAAAGTATACAGTTTTTGTTTCAAATATATTAAGTTGCTTACAAAATAATCTTCTCTCTCCTCAACACAACTATTACATTATTTTCAATGCCGGAAAAACTTTTACAGCTACATACAGTGGACAAACAAAAAGTTATATATAGTTATCTTTTATTGCACTTGTGCATTAGTAAGAAAATACGCAACGAAGAAATAGAAAGTTATAGAACACATGCGAAGACGGGTGTTCTTGAATGGAAAATATTTCTTGAAGAAATATAAAGATGAAGGATAATTTGAAGGATTAATCCTTTTAATTAAGTTGATAATATCGATTACATTTGCTGGAAATTCAATTTTACACTTCGATTTACTGCAAATACATCATTATATTTTCAAGTAGGAGATTCTTGATATTTTAAAATATTGCATCCCAACTTTTGACGTGTTTACATTTGCTATTAAATTAGTTATAAATTAAAGTATACAGTGTTAGTATACAGTCATTTTTTCATACCCGATGCCTTTCCAAACCATGAGGTACCACCGCCCATTTGTGATCAAGTCATGGAAGAACTAAGAAAAGCCGTTGAACCCATCTATTGATTACTTCAGTACAACTGACGTCCCTCTATTTCTAATTAATTCAAAAGGCGGACAATCAATCATAAAGTCGACACAATTCTCCTTATATGAATTCCATTTGGTTACAGTGTGGTTACAGGAAAATTCCTGAAATTGAGGTCGGTATATACTAAATAAGATGTTATCTTATCTTAAAAAAAAAAAAAAAAAAAAAAAAAAATGCCTATCTAAAAACACAAAACTGAGACATTACAACACGGTTATTAAGCCAGAATGTTTATATGCTGCAGAAACGCTCATTTTGAATAGAAAGAGGGACATCGAGGACATTGAAAAGAAGGAAAGAAAAATCATAAGAAAAATCCTAGGCCCCAAACAAATAAATAGCCCAACATACCGACTTCGAGAAAACCAAGAAATCAAACAATACACAGATATACATAGCGATATGAGAAAAAGAAGACTTAAGTTTTACGGACACATCAAACGGATGAATCCGAGTAGGCTAACTAATAATATATAAATAGTCGAATTTTATAAAAATAGGAGTAGAGCTAAAGTAGAAATAATTAAATGGATTGCGGCAATTAAAGAGGACCTAAGATCAGCAAATATTACACAAAGTGAAATTCAGGATAGAGGTTGTTTCAGACACAAGGTTAAGGTTTGGAAGGTTGGCCAGAGAGAAAAATGTAGGAAGACTGGAACAACTTGGTCTGACGAAAGGAAAAAAGCTCATAGCGAAAGAATGAAATTAGTATGGGCTCAAAGGAAGGCTAACAACAACAAACGCCTCTAATTGTACTCGCGTGGTCCACCAGGGCCCATACGTGAATAATAATAAATAAGATGTTATATTAACCCTAAAGGATTACCAGCCCCTAAAGGAGTACCAGAAAACTTATTTTTTATTCGATTCCTTAAGGACAACCTGTATGTAATGATTTAAGTTTCATTACCATTACCAGAAACTTTCAAATAAATTCCCATCACAACAATTAATTCGAAAGTCATCCATCCCGCACAAAGTATTATTTGATTGTTTAAATTACTAACGAGAAGATAATTCCGAATTAATTGTTCTCAAACTTTTCCAATATGAAGAATTTCACAATGTTTCAGCTCACGTGCGACTTATTACGCTGAACCGTAAATATGGATTAATTAAATTTGGATATCCTAATTTTAATGAAATTTTGACACGCGCACTCTCGTCGATGCTAATGTAATTATAACATGCGATATTAGGTTTACTGCGTTATCGAATACAGTATGTCCGGACCATTATTTTTACCCGAAAATTACTTTGTTCTTTTCCGTTTTTAATTAGATTATGTTAAATCCATTGTAACAGCAATAAATCAATTTGGAGGAGCTTTGTGCCTGTTTGCTATTGTGTTTAGTAAATGTTCAGTACACCAGTATTAAACAATATGGTAAATATGAAAATATGAATATTTGATTTTATATTTAATAAGGATTAAAAAAAGTAGGGGAAAAGTAGGGTCAATTGAACCAGTCGACTTAATAATTCGATAAAAATAAAAAAATTAAACGTCCTCTTAGAATAATATTCTAATATGTAAACCCCTGATTTGCCTATAATATGAAATAACTGTGATGATTTTAAAAATTCAAATTTTTGTGTTTATGTGTCTCTCGACCAAATGTTTAATGATATTAAAATTTTTAAATATAATCATAAAAATGCAGTTGTAATGTCTCCATATATCTATATTTTACAATTCCTAACTTGATTTATAGCGAAATAATTTTTATATATTTTTTAATTTACTAATCAGATGTCAATTTAATCATCAATCGTAGGGGCAGTTGAACCATAGAAAGCATCAGAACTGGGCGCACCTCGACCTCACACGAAAAATACTTAAAACGCTTGACAATGTAGCATTTGTTATTGTGATTTTTTGTAGTGAATAGTTTATTCATTAAAGACTATCAATATTATTCAATAATTATGGTAAATAAAGAAACATCGAATTATTATTATCATTCAAATACAACAGTTAATAGTTAATTATTTTGTTCACATAAAATCATTTTTGCCAAGTTGAGGTTATAACCTAACAAATTGATGACAATCAATGTATAATAAGATGCTTTTACAAAATTTTTTACGTCTGCTAATTTCATTATCCTATAAATATACTAATTAAATTATAATTTATTTTTTATAGATATTAAAATGCCCCGTAAACGCGTGAGGAAAACTAGCCGTGGTGAAGTATCCACTGAAATCTATGAAACGGCATGTAAAAACTTTTTAAAATCTAAAGAGAATCAAAAGTGTTGCTAAATTATTTCATTTTTCTTACACGACATTACGGCGATATCTTATACAATTTAAGAAAGGTGAAAATTTGAATGCTGGGTTTTAGTTTATTAGTCGACGACTGCTCTGCTAAATTATGTTATGGATTAACAACGATTGATTTAAGAAAGTTGTCATATCAATTTACTTTTGAATATAATATAAAGTATCCCTCATCATGGGATAATAGTGATTGTGAAAACACATCCAGAGAGAGTTCCAGAAACTACAAGTCTTGCACGTGCGATGAATTTCAATAAACTTATTGTTAGCAAGTTTTTCGGAAATTTAAAAAGTATTAATGAGCGTTATCACTTTACACCAGAAAATACAGGAATTTAGGCGAAACAGCATTGACTACTTCTCAAAAACCAGTTGCTATTATTGCGACAAAGGAGGTTAAGCATGAAGCATGTGTATCCATCACTTCACACGAAAGAGTTGTAAATGCTATTGTCAATGTCTCATAGTCAATGTCTCAATTCATTGTCTTTCATAGTGTTGTGTTGGTGTTAGTTCAGAGAAACTTTAACACCACTTAGAGATCACAGACCACACTAGAGATCATCCCGGGGTCATACGGACCTATCATATGACTATATATGATAATCCAGGTTGGTTTTATTTACTCGTTTAATCCAAATTTTTTCAAATGAAGAGTTCTCACCTGCCACTGTTACTAATATGCCATAACCAACTCTGTTACTAATATGCCAAATGAAATACCTGATCAACTAGTTGAGTCATTAAGTAACGATCCATTCAACGATCCATTCAACGATCCATTCAACGATGAGTCTTCAATTATAATTAACTCCTCATAATGATAATAACGCAATTAAATATCCATACTCAATTACAAATACGTCTGTTACCGAAAGCTATACCAGCTAAGAAAACTAGAAAGGGTCGTGTACGTGGCAAAACTGTAATACATACTGATGCTCTTGAAAAATGAGAGATAGAAGCGAAAAGCAATGATAAAAAAACAAATAAATTTAATTTAACTGAAAAATCAAAAAAAGTAAAATACTGAAAAAAATATTATGATAAAAGTCTAAGAAAATAAATAATATGATGATATATGTTCATTACAAATGTGTAATAATAGTATTAAGATATAATAAATAGTAAATTATTTACTAAATTAGTTTTTAACTAATTAATTAAAATTAGTTAAATTAATTATTTACTATATTACTAAATTAACAGAAAAATTATTTACTGTTCGTTTTTGTTTCTATTGATCGCAACTAGTGCTTCAATCGTCCCTCGGTTGAGCCACTTGACGCGGTTCTTTATGGTTTATATATGTATATGTATATATATATATATATATATATATATATATATATATATATATATATATATATATATATATATATATATATATATATGTATATATATATATATTTATATATATATATATATATATATATATATATATATATATATATATATATGTATATATATATATATATATATATATATATATATATATATATATATATATATATATACATATATATATATATATATATATATATATATATATATATATATATATATATATACATATATTTTATAAATATTATAATATTATATATAATATTTATTTTTAATTATAATCATTTGTTGACTAATTTACCTATCGGAAATGATAAAGCGAATAACAAACTACTATATTATCTAAAGACAAGTTTTTTTTTCAATTCAATTAACAAAAACAATCGTTAAAGTATTTTTGATTCAATTGACCCCCCTATATTAACAGAAAATTTATAAAACTCTCGAGGAAACGTCCAATTCTGATAATATATAGACATTATCGCGAAGAGCAAAAGATTCAAACTAAGGAAAAAATATTCTAAAGATATCTAAGATTTATTTATATTGTTAATAATGTGTTTGTGCACTTATCTACACACTCATCCGTGCGTCTATTCCATCGACAGGGTAAGAAAGTGTATTTCCTCTTGAGGAATAACATGCAAGTTACCTATAATTCCCGGGAACTGGAAAATTCGCATATCCTGTAATCCGGACACTGAAGGTTGAAATGCAGCGTTGCTTATTGCGGTTACTCCTGGGATGTGTCACCTTTTCGAGGGGAGACCAGACTAGCGTGCTTCATTTTCAAGAGGGAAGAGTGTAAAATCTGACAAGGAATTTCCCTTCAGCCACGCCAGTGGTGGGTAACGCCAGTATTATACGAGATTCTTGATAGGTATTCTACGTTGGTCAGTCGCCAGTCGGTAGGCTTCTCGAGAAACTTATGGTTAAACACAAAACCAAGGCTTGACAGCCCGAGGTGAGTGCTGATCGGAGTTAATCGATAGCTGATGACCGTGGTTCGGAGTCCACGTTAAACTGTAGGTCCAGTTGCTAAATAGTCGCAGTTGCTTATGTGCTTCTTATCATACATCATTACATCACTTTATACTTCCCAACGTTGATCCTGAAATTTCGCTTCTTCGCTTCTCGATCTCTTCGCTTTCGCGGAAAACATTTGTTACAACAAAAATCACGTGAAATGCAGCGTTGCTTGTTGCGGTTACTCCTGGGATGTGTCACATTTCGAGGGGAGACCAGACTAGCGTGCTTCATTTTCAAGAGGGAAGAGTGTAAAATCTGACAAGGAAATTCCCTTCAGCCACGCCATTGGTGGGTAACGCCAGTATTATACGAGATTCTTGATAGGTATTCTACGTTGGTCAGTCGCCAGTCGGTAGGCTTCTCGAGAAACTTATGGTTAAACACAAAACCAAGGCTTGACAGCCCGAGGTGAGTGCTGATCGGAGTTAATCGATTGCTGATGACCGTGGTTCGGAGTCCACGTTAAACTGTAGGTCCAGTTGCTAAATAGTCGCAGTTGCTTATGTGCTTCTTATCATACATCATTACATCACTTTATACTTCCCAACGTTGATCCTGAAATTTCGCTTCTTCGCTTCTGGATCTCTTCGCTTTCGCGGAAAACATTTGTTACAACAAAAAATCACGTCAGTCGCATACTTTTCAACAATTCTTGGATCTGTTGAATGAAAATGAAGACCTTATTTACATTTTGTTACGTCTGTTTGGGTACTGTGAATAAATAAATTTTTCGGTATTGGTCTGAAGAAGATCCTCGCCAATTGCACGAGTAATCAGGACTCACTACAAAGGTCACACTGTGATATGTAATATAACTTTTTAGCATTATTGATCGTTACTGGTTGATCGCGTTGGTCTCGTTGGCTGCGACGGTAAGGCGGTGGCTTGCTGCTGTTGTGCCGAAACCGCAGTTGGTGCGGTAGTTGGTTCTATTCCAGTGCTCGGATGGTTATTTTTCTTTCTTCTGCCTGTATTTACATCCCCCCCCCCCTCCATATATATATATATATATATATATATATATATATATATATATATATATATATATATATATATATATATATATATATATATATATCTAAACTTAAATGTCTGTGATTGTTTCTAGGCAAGAGCGTACAATCCGGCAACGAATTACCCCTCAGTCACGCCGGTTAAAGGCTGAATAAGGCCGGATGCTTTCTGAGAAGTATTCTACGTTTGTAACTCGCCAGTCGGTAGGCTTCCTGCTAGACTTTAGGTTAAGCACATAACCAAGGATTGATAGCAAGCCTGAGGGAGTGGTGGCCTGGGTTGTCTGATGACCGTGGTTCGGCTGAGGCTGATTGAGGCTGATGACCGTGGTTCGGAGCCCACGTGAAGCTGTAGGTACAGTCGCTAAATAGTCTTAGATGCTGATGCGTCTCTAACCCCAAAACCTTTAAACCTTTGATCGTTACTTTTTTGAGGATGCCAATAATACAAGATAAAGATTTTTTTAGCAAATTTATAAATTAACCAGGATTTCTCTTGTAAATGATAATACGTGATGTCGGCAAGATAGGGCGACTGCTCAGCCCGCCTGGATATCGATAAACGCCGTTTGTTAATTGTTCCTCAATCATGTCATATCCAGCTGCGAGAACATCGCAATATTACATTGTCGTGGATAATACCCTTAAATAAAACCATTTATCTTCGTCATATGAGTCATATGATTTTTTAGCATATTTGGTGACCAATACTACAGCATAATACTCCTTTGTGATTTTATTTCCCTTTTCAAATAAACGAGATAATAGGATGTAAATTCCAGAAACCAGTTGTCATTATCTTTCAGGCCAGTGTCATGACATCATAGCCTTCTTTGGGGCACGAATCAAGTAACGCACGCGTGAAGGGTAAAGGAAAGTACCGAAAACGGAAAATACTTAAAAAGTACTAAGAGTGTAAAGCCAAGTACTTTCGTAGATTTAACCACCGATTCTTTAGAGTTTTCTGAATACTGATACATACTTCCTTAAAACATGTATCCAAAATGCAACCTTTTGCGCAGACGAGTCTCCCAATTAAAATATTTGAATGAAATAATCATGGAAAATGGGTTGGAAAAAGCGGCAAATAAGGGTAGATGTCAAAAAATGGAAACTGCATTGAGACTTACACAAAATATTTTCAACAAGAAATGTATATCTAAAAACATAAAACTGAGACATTACAACACAGTTATTAAGCCAGAATATCTATATGGCGCAGAAACGCTCATTTTGAATGGAAAGAGAGACATCGAGGAGATTGAAAAAAAGGAAAGAAAAATCATAAGAAAAATCTTAGGCACCAAACAAATTAATTGCACAACATACCGACTTCGAGAAAACGAAGAAATCAAACAATACACATATACATAGCGATATGAGAAAAAGAAAACTTACGTTTTACGGACACATAAAACGGATTATTTTATTTTCTTTACAATTGGCAAAGTCGTTAATTATTAGGAACTTTCTGTTTTTTTTTGTTTAACTGCCCTCTTAAGGTATTATTTGAAAACAAAATATAATACTTTATAGCCATTTTTTCCAAATGTTTCGTTTTCAAAAAGTTCTGGTATATTTCTAATCTGGTTGTGGCAGCTTCTCCATAAATAAGAAGAGTATCGTTATATTCAAACACAGAATACAATGTTGGCTATAAATAGAATTTAGATACACGCACTGACGCATACTAAAATAATTTTGTTGTCACACCCTTTTTCATAGAGATTAACTCAAATTAAATGCAAAAATGCTACTTTCATTTTTTGATTAATGTATGGCTGATTCTTGATTTATAAAAAAATGTTTTGACAATATTCATTAGTTTATTCGTTAAATAAAAACCAACTATTATTTACCAAATATAGTTTTACACATATTTGCTTAAAATGATAATTCTTATCGTAGCTTTTCAATTGGAGATTTAATAACTTCGCATTTTTTGTTGTAAAGAACTTTTTTCTTTCAAATGGTATAAAGAATTGTTTGTTAAATTTACGTAAAAGTTGTTTCTGTTACACCCGTTATATATCATCTCAATAATCCCTCTAAACACAATATGATGGATTTTTTAACCATTTCCTCAATAGTGACCTCAACGAAGAATTTTCAGCGTCGAGCGTTACTCGTTCTGGTCCAACCACATCGAAACTAAGTAAACCGTAAAAACTTATGCACCGTGAAATGTAAAAGAGCAGAGTCCCCTTAATACTTTTTAAACTTTTTTCGGTTTTCGCGATATTTTTTTCACGAAAAAAGTTGACAAGTAAAAGACGACGACACACGAAATTCGTTTTTGTGCATAGTAGCAAATACTTGGTGTGACGGGTAATAATTCTTAATTTTTCTTATAAAAACACTTTTAATTTGGGAGAATGTTAAAAAAATGATTTATTGAAAGTATACGCCATCGCTAGTGTTTTCTCTTCTCTCTGGCAATTTGTCCAAGATGCCCTCCCAGAAAAATGGTACATGTTTTGAGGTGGTCCAGTTATCAAGCCATTTTTCAACATTTCCGTAATTGATGAAGTATTTCATGGAACACTTTCTCACACACTCATGAGGCATCGATAAAAACAAGGGTTAGACGGAAGGGGCCAATTATGGTGAGTACGACGGCGGGAGGGGGTGCCCAACTAAGTGCAGAAATGTTGTATCTGGCCGCTTTTGCGGTGTGTGATGGGGCGTTGACGTGCTGCAAATCACTTTTCCATGTCTCGAGCTCATTATGGTCGCTTTTCCATCAATGTATGATTCAAATTGATCATTTGTTGACTGTAGCGAACGGCATTAACTATTTCACCTGGTTTCAAAAGCTCATGATTCCTTACAACCTTCTGATTCCACGAAATGTACAGTCTCCTTTCCAAAGCGATTCGGTCTTGTGGACGATATTGATGGCTGTCCTGGGTCAACCCAAGATTGTCTGCATTTAGGCATCTCGAAATATATCCATTTTTCGAAGAACTTCCCAAAAGAAAAACTTCGCACGTCGTTTTTCGCTTTTCCATCTGTCTCTCATTCAGCTGATGGTATCCATTTTTCTGCCTTCTGGATCTTTCCCATGGCATGCAGACGATCACAAATGGTTCAGCGACCAACATTTAACCTCTTTGCCTTTTTTTGTTGAGTTTGCATATCACCATCTTTCAATAATGATTGCAATTCGGCATCTTCAATTTTTTTCGGCTGACCTGGACGTTTTAAGTATAAAATGATCCCTTCTGAATCATCTAAACCAACGCCCACAAGTGTCTTGCGTTGGGATATTGTCACCGTAAGTTTTCCCAAGTATATGTCAGCTTTCACTCACGGTTTTCTTTTGATTGAAGAAAAGCAGTACACGCAAATATTTGACTGGAAACATGTTTGATGCACGAAAAAATTATGACGCTAACTTGAAATCGTTTAAACATCATTGGCATCTTGAAATATATTGACATAGCAAGAAAATGGCCTAAGGGATTAAACTGTAAATCGACCCTTGTTTCCAGCCTTATCTCTTAAAAAAATAAGAATTATTAACCGCCACACCTGGTATATCAAAATTATCTGCTTTCGAAGACTGTCAAAACAAAACTAAATGTTATATCGACTTGAAATTCAACGAGCGTTAATATAATGAATGTCTGTTTTCAGAAATGCAATATTTTTGCAATCACTCTGCGAACATATCTGAATGTTTGTGGAAACCGCTCAAAATTCAAATTAAGCTAGTCGAATTAATGGAATCTGGCTGAATCAACCAGAAAAAAGCGTATCTGCGTTGTCATACCAAACAAAAGTACTCGTAATGTTAATGACAATATAACTTAACTTCAAACCCTCCACTCGAATCCAATTAACGTTGGTTCGATGGGAACGTTACTTAGTCAAACAATAACTAAATTACACGACAGATCTCTTGTATGCGTGCGCTGTTATAATGTTATTAAGGAAAATTTGCAGTTTGACGATAGCAAATTGCCTATGTGCGGGTTGAATGTCACTAAATTAATTGTCCGTCGGCGAAAAGTAAACCTGTATTCTAAAGAAAGCGAGATTCATAATTTATAACTTTAATTTACGATAATAGAAAATAACTTTGCCCTGTATGCGATCATTAAGTTGTAACATACTACTACGATCAAAAGGTAAGGTAATTTTTCAAACATTTGGGCGGATTATGTAACAGTACAATCAATTATTTTTAAGTTGGTATGATTGTTCTTGATATCTGATAGAAGTTTCGAGTTATTTAGCTTATTAAAATAGAAATTATAGTCTTTTTTGTAGTTGTAAAAAAAATAGGTGTGTGCTTATGACCACCCGATAGAGGTGAAAATGTCAAATTTTCCAATATATATATATATATATATATATATATATATATATATATATATATATATATATATATATATATATATATGTGTGTGTGTGTGTGTGTGTGTGTGTGTGTGTGTGTATATATGTGTGTTTGTGCGTACTGTTTCACGGATGGAAAAACATGTATTGGGTTTTTTCCGGGAGTACATCCGATTGTCGAGTTGGTCCTTGTCGGGAGCTTGCAGACGTTTCGCCAAAATCTCTTTGCCATCTTTGGCAATTGGAGTAGGCACCGAAGATGCCAAATGAGATTTTGGCGTAACGTCTGCAAGCTCCCGACAGGGACCAAATCGACAACCGAATGTACTACCGGGAAAAAACATTAAAGTGCTATGGCGATAAAGCTACATGATGGGACGACAGGTTGACCAAGGTAATCCTAGAGTGGATAACGCTGAATCGCAAGCATCGACGAAGAAAACCGAGAACACGATGAATTAATGACATCGTTAAGTATATTGCAGAGGCAGAGGAAAGGACCGTTAAGTTAGAAGGATGCTAAATAGACCTGCATCTTGCAGTGGATGGACACGGGCTGATGAAGATATTTATACATGCCTTAACAAAATAAATTACCTTAATTATCAAAGTATTGACCATCGTCAGCTATTACTTATTCTCATCTTTCTGTCAAAGAATTGATTCCGCGCTAAAAGAACTTTTGGTTTTTTTAGACCAACCATTCATCAAGCCAAATTTTCACTTATTCCTAAGATGGTAATTGTTGTTCTGAAAGCGCGTGCTGCATCGATCGAAATAAATGGTAGTCTGAACGGACTAAGTCCAGTGAATACGGCGGGTGGACTAGGATGTCCCGTTTAGCGTTTTCCAAATAGTTTTTTACACATTTTGTAACATGGAGCCGAGCATTGTCATATTTGTCGGATTCCTGTTATTTTTCCTTCAATGCTCGGTTCAATTTGATCAATTGTTATCGATATCGATTACCAGTAATCGTTTCACCAGATATCAGCAGTTTGTAGCACCCAGCTCTCCTACTTTACCACAAAATATACAGCAAAACCTTCTTTCTTCCATTTATATTGCGCACTTGTAGTAATGTTGAAGACTGGCCTGGGTCTACTCATGATTATTTGCGCTTTGGGTTATAAAAATAGATTAACTTTTTATTACCTGTTACAACTCAATGGAGAAAAACCTTTTCATTACTATCTGGAAAGCAAAATTTCGCAAGTGGTTTTTCGCCTATCAATGTCTCTTTCCTTCAATACATATGGAACCCATTTTCCTTCTCAATACGTGTAGACGTTCGGATTGGGCAACATCAATGCTTCTGCCAATAGTTTCAACGTACGAGTTGAAACAAAAAGAAAAAATTAAAATGTTAGTTTGAGAAACAAACCATCATACAACAATTGTAATTTTTCCTTCAGAAGAAAAGTTTAAAAAGTCAGATAAATCAAGATTTAGGTTTTAAAGTTTAAGTTGAATTTAAAATAATTGTGGTAATAAATCTGCGTAAGCGTTCTGGAAGTTTTCGGAATATTTATAACAGTCCTATTTAGCCTAGACTAATTAAATTCGTTATTATTTAGCTCTTCGCAAAGGAAAATTTATTTTGGAACAGGTTTATAGAGGGTTAATAATATCGTTTAATAAATTAGCCGAGTGATTGAAATATATAAGAATTTAATTTAAGAGAACAAAAGTTAATATCTTGTTTAAAATTTTTAGTTTGAATCATATTTTGTGCCATATGGATTGAATGATCCTGTAGTAAATCAGTACTCTTTTTCTCGTTTAAAGTAGACGTGTATTATATTTATTTCACTTTTTCATGGGTTTCCTCCTGTTTAGTGTATCATTACAATACAGAAACTTTTCTAAATAAAGTTTAACATTCATATTGCTGACGTGGTCCTTTATGATAATTTATGTGTACTAAATATGTATTGGATTTCGGTTATTGAGTATCGTACGGGCGTTTATTTGTTCGAGATAAACTTGTTCTACGCCAATCGAACGATAATAAAAAACCTCCGCATCATCTCATCGTAGTTCAGAATGAACAACGAATATTTAAAAAGAGTTCTTATTTCAGCAGTTTATTTACTTACTGTTGCGATAACCCTGTTCTTTATTGGGAGAATGTTCATGAAATGAATCTATTCTATTGAAAATATCCTAGAATATATATATATATATATATATATATATATATATATATATATATATATATATATATATATATATATATATATATATATATATATATATATATATGGCTGTACACCACGCTCCAGGAACTAACAATCCCTGGTTCTAAACTCCCAGTGGAAACACTGGACCCATAAACTTATAAGCAATCATGACTCGTGCAAGTAATAACAACAATACCCCAGGTGGTAACCAATCCACCCGTCGACAGACGGCAACCGGGTGCTCGGATTCTGGGGAACCTGGACTTTCACGATTTCAAAAAAAGTCGGAGCTTTCCGGCAAATTTCCATATAAAACTCCTACATATATTACTACATATATACATACATATATATATATCCTATATATTTCTATATATTTCTATATCCTATATAGAAAGTCCTAGAATAGCACCAGGATAAAAAGTCAGTCATTACAATAGAGTTTCGAGTTAAAACCTGATGAATATATGTAGTCTTGTGGTAGGTTGCATTTATTTTGCAGCTTTCCTATATTTCCATAGAACTCACGAAGGAACCGTTATATATCAGTCTGTTCATAAGATTGTTTTGAAACGATTTAATTTTTACTGGATATGATTGATAACATGGTGGTACTAATACCTTTTATAGATTCGACTAAAACCAAATTAGCCAGACACCATTTTGTGAAACCTTACGACGTTTTACCAAAATATCAGAAGAAAATATTAAAATACATTTTTATTCAAAAATAATAAAATTATTTTTGAATAAAAATGTCGTTTAATGTGTAACTCCAATAAATCTGTCCAAGTCTTTTGAGGATTCTGTCATAACTATTATAAAAATTAAGTGCAAGCAAATAAATCCGAAAAGCCCGTAGGTCACAAATAGCATGTTAAAGCCGGTATTTTGTAGTAATCTTAATCAGGGTAGTGTTAATAATATCTTGTAATAGTTAACTGAATATTTTCGATTATTGAAATAGATTCATGTGTAAATAAAATGGCCAGCGCTTAATGTTTAGCCTCCGAAGTTAAGTTTGTAAGTAACGAATTACTGACATAAAACTGTTGAAAGGCCGCTGACTTTTTTTTAAGGAAATACATATCCCGGAAAAGCTAAGCCATTAATTAGATATTAGTTTATGTTCTGATTTTTGTTAAAATAAAACTTCCTACCCTTTTTGTGCAAGTTTGCTAAGTAGTGTTTTTTTTTATTTGGTTTCTTATGCACTATAATAGTAAATTATTGGGGGCGCATTAATTTGATGATTATAATTCTGGGTAAGATGTTTAATCTCTCCTTTCGTTGAGCTATCATAAATATATCTCGATTGACGACCAATATAGGCCGAACCGTTTTTTCACCAGTTTTGTTGCTCTAGGTCTTTGTTGCTCTAGGTCTTTGTTGCTCTAAGTCATAAGCAATGTTATCGATTAATTAGTCTTGGGCGTTTATATAGACGTAGACAGTACTTGTGGTTTCAGTGCAATGTGCTTTTCCATTCTTATAAGATTAACATATGTTTTTCAATAATCTACTTAATAAGCACCCTAAATATGAATATATTCAATTAGAATATAGGTTATATAATAGTAACTTATAACAAGAGTGTGTTTAAAGGACATCAAAGCCAAAGTAAGGATTCAAAACCAAACAATAGAACAATTCTACATTACAAAAGATCTAAGACAAGGTGACCAACTGTCGACTATTTTCTTCAATTTTACATTAGAAGTTATAATAAGGAGAATAGAAATTAATACTAAGGGGCCGATTATTACTAAGCAGTATCAAATCTTAGCGTACACAAATGACATTGACATGATGTGGAAGGAGGAATTGGAAAAGATGTTTGGACAGTTAGAGAAGGCTTCATTCGGAATGAGTCTAAGAATAAACGTAAGAAAAATCAAATACATGAAGTCAACAAAACATAAAAAATGTTGTTCATTTGGAGTTCATGGGATATTGATCTAATAATAAATGGAAGACGGTTTGAAAAAGTTAATAGATCTTTTAATCTTTAAATATCTTGGTTCAGTAATTACGATGTGCAATGAACTATCAGAGGACATAGCAGCCAGAATAACGGCTGAAAGAAAAAGATTTTTCGCGCTACAGCGACAAACATGAAAATATACTCCACAATAATTAGACCAATAGTATTATATGGGTCAGAAACGTGGACTCTAACAAAGAAGGACGAACTATTGTTGAGTATTGGAAAGTGTATGGCCCCATTTAAAGGGAAGCAGGTTTGATAATTAGAACAGATGAAGAACTAGCAACATTTTTTTATAGTTGAGATTTAGTCAACGAGATTAGGAGCAAACGACTGAGTCTGAGGGGTCACATTGAGAGTATGGATAGTGAAAAACCGGCCAAGAGAATACTCGGAAAAAGTTTGGAAGTATCAAGGCCGATGGGGACATCAAGAAAAAGATGGGTGGAGGAGTGAGAAACAAAAAGCGAGAGATATGAAGGAATGGGAAAGGATAACGAAGAGGTAAGAAAACATTAATACAAACAGCGGCATTCCACCTCTATAACTAGTCTATAGAGATTATGGAAACGGATGGTCACCGTTTTATATTAAAAAAATGCAGACAAAGAAATCCCTAGGGGGAGGCAAAGACCATTGATGGGCCATTAAGTCATAAAGAAGAATTAAAAGAATATTAAGTTAAATTAATGCCATATCTTAATCATCCATAAAATTTTCTTAAACTACGTGCGATGTGCATACCATTTTCTAAAAATGTGTTGTGTCTGGATTGATACACAAATATTTAATATTACTTACATGATCTAAGTGAATAATGTTTAAAGTAATTGGGGTGCATCATTAAATCTTATTATTAAAGCAACATGCGCTGTTTTTTGCTGGTGATATACATTTAATTCCGGAGGACGTTCATTTAATATAAGGAAAGTGTATTTCATAGTTTGCTTTATCATTTGAATGTTACTTGAATTTCAAGGCGAAAGAATGACTTTCTATGATGATTTTCAGAATCATTTAAAATCAGATGGAGTCAAGTCTCAAGAATAGTCTGGGCGGAAACGAACTTTTCATCCGAGGTTTCAACTGTATTTTTCCAACCCAATCCTCCAATGTAAAGTTCCAGTTAGGGATAAATAAGTAATGGTCTAGGGCCAGATTAAAAACCAATCTTCCTTTATCTGCCATCCGAAATTGACACGGGTACGACTGATAAAGCCTATAAGATTAGGAATACCGGACCACTAATATACTACCAACTTTTCGGTAACGCATGCATGAACCGCTAGAGGATCTGTCTAGAATATGCAGTGCAAATAATCAAAAGAGAGAATCTTTCAGCTAATAAAATTTATTAAGATGTAACCCTCTAGAACAAACCCTTAAATAAAATTTATATTCTAGTTAAACCTTTTACGAGAGTGTCACATATTCTGTTCATTTTATCCTCTTTAATTTAAACGAGAAAAGTATCCTATTTTGTATTCCAACCGTACGCCATCCAATATTACGACCAGATTAAACAGGACATATTCCTGACTTGAAATCAAATTTTGATTCAGACAACCATTTGCTTGTAACGAAAGCGATAATAACTTCGCCAAGAAAAACTTTTCTAATTATAAGACGAGAACGTTAATTTTTCTTGCGGTGATTTCCATTTAAATTACTTTGATTATCATTTCAATTGATTTAACCACTCACCTTTCAATATTATCAGAATAAGGAAAAAGTTTCGAAGTGCATAAAGTTCGATGTTAAATAAAATCTGTAATTTTCCCATCGTTAACCTTTAGAAAATTAACTTTTAATTACTGAAGGTGTTTAAATATCAATCAGAATACCTTCAGTATTTTTAAAAGTATAAGGGATTAGACCAAATTACACCAATAAAATTGTTTTTAAATTTCTATCAAAAATACTCAATTGGCTATAGCAGCAGTTTCCGGACTTTTTTCTCTCCCATACCCCTTAATTAGGTTTTTCAGTACCCCGGTTTTAATTGACTTCATCCACCCCTTAAAACATTGTTTTAAATAATCTTCTTAGGTTCTAAATCTAATAAGAAACTGACTGAAATCAGCCTAATAACATTTATAGGCTTTTATTATTGATATTATATATGTATAGCTCATTCAGGGAAATAATGGTTGCTCGTCATCAATCTAGAGAAATTTATTGCCAATTTAAATCCATAAGAAAGAAAAATCATTTAAAGTTCAATACACTCTCTTTCCTTCTTCCTCTAATCATATTAGAATAGGATAAAAATAAAGTGAGCCGGCGGATTACATTCTGTGAATTCGCTGTCAAGATAACATTTAGGTTTCTTGTTCTGGACAGTCTTGCCGACCTAACTAACTTTTTCGTAGAATCTGTCATTTTCATATTCTGATCGTTTTTGAGTTATACCTTGAAATGTTTCTGAATTATTTTTACTGTATTATTTGCTGTTTTAGCTACTTTCTGGTTTAGTTTCTGTTTTTGTGAGTTCTGTAGTAAAAAAATACCAAAACCGTGTTAAGCGGTCAGTGTCTCGTCACTTATGGGGCTCCTCTTTTGCCATTAAATGCTGTGAGAGAGGTATGTATTAATAACTTAGTAGGTCTCATGGTTAATTGGAATTTTTTAACGAGTTTCAGCTACACTATTATTGGTACATTATTATTATTGGTTATTAGTATTGGTACAGTTAGTGCAATTTCGAAAAAGTTTAAGAATAATAAAATGTTAAAATCACCGAAGGAAAAACGTCAACGATCAAAACAGGTAACTAATCTAGATCATCTTGATATGGGCTCACTGCGCAATCAAATCTATGAAATGTATGAAAAAAAGTGTGTTGATTTACATGGTAATATTATATTTTTATGAAATTTTATTGAACTATTTCAAAACAAACACTTAATCTTGTATTCGTGAAAAACTAAAGAAGATGCAGCTCTTTGATGGATGTAAAACTTTGCTTCATACACTTCTAAAAGAAATTCGTTTCAAATGGTGTAAAGATAATCCAAGTAGGGCCCGATGGAACTTCCAGATATTGGCTTTAAATGGATCCGGAGATTTAAACGGAGATGTATCAATATATCAAAGACGAATCTCTGTTGGATTTTGTTTATTTGGATGAAATATGGATATTTCAAAATGATACCTTGAGTCACTCATGGCAAGGTGATAACAAGAGGAATGTAAAGACTACAAAAGTTGATGGAAAAAAGGTGAATGCTATACGTAATACTTAGGAGCCATTAAAGTCATGTTGTCATAAATAATTGTTTTAAGACGTATCAATAATAACATGTTATTGCAGATATATTGTTCTTCATGCTGGGAATAAGAATGGCTTTATTCCACAGGCCGAATTAGTCTTCACTTCTAAAACAAAAGGCGATTATCATGAAGAAATTAATAAAGATAACTTTCGGTTTTGGTTTGAAAACCAGCTGTTAAAAATCTTGGAGGACCCATCAGTTATTGTCATGGATAACGCACCATCTCACAGTACACTGATGGATAAACCTCCAACTAGTACATGGACAAAACCAGAAATTGCAGAATGGCTCACGGAACATAATCTTCCTATTGAAAACACTATGTTGAAAAGTAAACTGCTGCAAATCGTTATTCGGTAAGCAGTGATTAAAGGAGCAGGTTTGTGTTTCATAATGTTCTTTTCAGGAACAAGCCTAAAAAAGTATATGTGACAAATCATATGGCTGAAGAATATGGCCACAAAGTATTACGTCTTCCCTCCTATCATTGCATATTCAATCCTATAGAATTCATATGGGGGGTGGCCAAAAATTATTACAATCGTCATATAGGTCGAGATAGAAGAAAGATTGGTAACTGCTTGTGGAAAGAAGCTTTGTCAACAGTTACACCACAGATCTGGATCAACAGCATCAGATATACAGAAGAAGAGATTCAAAGATGGTTGAATCGCGAAAGACTATTTGATAGACTAGAAAATGAAGTTTCGAGCCAAATTTGTGATTAAAACTTTTAAAGAAAAAACTTTTCGTGTTACCTTTTCATTTACAGTTTTATCGATTATACAAATGCCAAAGTCTGGGTATTTTGGTGTTGATGTAGCAACAGTGTAACGTAAGTGCGTCATATATATATATATATATATATATATATATATATATATATATATATATATATATATATATATATATATATATATATATATATATATATATATATGTAAGGCTACTACAGTAAACTACAGCAACAGTGTAACGTAAGTGCGTCATAGATGATATATATATATATATATATATATATATATATATATATATATATATATATATATATATATATATATATATATATATATATATATATATATATATATATGTAAGGCTACTACAGTAAACTATATTTTTTTCCTTTAAAATTTTCAACCTTTAGCTATTATTGAAAAGGGGACATTTGTCTTTAGTGGGAGGTACAAGCTATCCGGAAGTAGACCTTAATCAGGCCTTAAATAACCAGATTTCGCAAGAAACTGACCCGAAACCTTAAGTAATTTCATTAAAGACGGACATTCGGGATTTAAACCGTTAATAAATAAATCAGTTTTGGGGTGTAGTTAGTGGTCGGTACTAGATTATTCAAATTCTGGTTCAAAATAGATACGAATTATTTTTAAAACTCGTTTTGGATTTCCTGATAATTATTTCAATGGTTATTATCCATAGCTAAACAAATCAAAGAACATATTTCTTTGAAACGTAAACCTTAAGAAGAACAAGTTTAGAATAACAAATAATCTCGCACGTTTTATCTTGTTCTGTAAATTATACAACAAAAAGAGGACCATCCGAAAATATGTTTTACAGCCATCTGTTGTCATGTTCCTGGAACTCGCTCTGGTACATTATTTATACTCATAGTAAAAGACGTTTGACTATCAATTTTAGTCTTACTAAAATAATAGCCTTTGAGTTCAGTTAGCTAACGAGATTCATGAAGTAAATGATAAATTTCAAGCTACATAAAAGACTGTTAAAAAACCGATTCGACTCCACCGTTTACAATCCTCGATATAACGTCAGGAATATCGAATTAGTTTCGCATCCGTTTTATTCTAGACAGCATAAGTATTGATACTGAAGTCAGTGTAATAATTATATAGTGTTTCAAAAAAAGCTGCACGATTTGAATTGTGTACGAATAATTTTATTAAACTCCAAGAGATTTACCACTAAACACCAAATCACCTTTTTTAAGTTCCAGTCGTGCATTCAGATGATCCAATTAAATTGATCAACCCGTAATAATGTTAACATGGTTAGCGAAACACGCGTCGAGAACTTAAATAAAATGATTTGGTATTTAGTGCTAAATCTCTTCGAGTTGAGTGTTTCACACCGAAGGTTCCAGCAGAAGAAGTTATTTTACATTAAACTATTTAATATATATATCAGACTAACATGATCCAAAATATACCAACCCGCATTGGACCAGAGTGGCAGATTACGGTCCATACTTTCAACATGGTATTTCAATATGTTGAAATATGACAAAATAACCTCAAACACGGCCCTCATTCCCCGGATGCAGAGGCAGAGGCCTCAGACTAACATGATCCAAAATATGCCAACCCGCATTGGACCAGAGTGGCAGATTACGGTCCATACCTTCAACATGGTATTTCAATATGTTGAAATATGACAAAATAACCTCAAACACGGCCCTCATTCCCCGGATGCTAAGGGGCTACTACCTCGGGGCAACTACCTCGGCAGCGGGAAGACCTGCCCCAAGGCAGAGGGTGCTAAAAATCACCGGGTTAAATCAGGCTGCCATTGGACTTTTGACATTGCAACGCTAAATATACGGACTATGAAAACAGAGGCCCGATTGCAAGAACTGTTAATCGAACTTGACAATATACATTGGGATATTATTGGGCTCTGTGAAACACGAAGAAAGGGTGAAGAGTTAATCAAACTGAAACCAACTGGACACGTACTCTACCCTCGAGGTACGGAAAATGGCCGATGTGGCGGAATTGGATTCCTCATCAATCGAAAGCTGAAGGACAGTGTGGTAAAATTTGAAAGTACATCCGACCGACTAGCCAAATGCGTCATTCAGCTGAATAAAAAGTTTAGGCTTCAAATCGTCCAAGCTTATGCACCAACTGGATTGGGATGACGAAATTGAAGAATTTTATGATGATGTAGCCAAGCTTTTATACAAGGAGAAATGTGGGTACAAAATCCTGATGGGTGATTTTAATGCCAGAATTAGAACAACAAGAACAGACGAAAATGCAACTGGCCCATATGGAACTGGTGAGCGAAACTATAGAGGTGACAGATTGGTTGATTTTACTGAAGGACAAGAACTATATATAATGAATTCGTTCTATAAGAAAAATATCACCAGAAAATGGACATGGTAAAGCCCATCTGGACTCCCAAATGAAATTGATTACATCATGACCATCGATAAAACAATATTTTGCAATTGTACTGTCCTCAACAATTTTAATGTTGGAAGTGATCACCGAATGGTATGGCCAAAAGTTAGGATTAACTGTCGAAGAGAGAGCAAAAGAATGGTAAGGTTAAAGAAGGGTAAAGTGGATTTTGGGAAACTGCTGGAAAGAGCCAGCGATTTGAGATTGCTTTGTCAAACCGGTTTTCTACGTTACAAGATTTAGAGGAGGTGGAAATATCAGTTCAATATGAAGAAATCGTCAACAATGTACTTCAAACGGCTGCTTCAATAGCACCAGAAGAAAAATGTCTCAAACAAACAAAAATCTCCAGTGAGACCATTGATTTAATGAAGAAACGGCGAGCAATGAGAAATGCAGGTAGTCCTTTTGGCAGAATCGAGTACACTCAGCTCTGCAAAACTATAAGAAAACGTATCAGAGAGGACACGCGCCGATTCAATATGCAGCTAGTGTAAACAACCCTGGAAGAAAACAAAGGAATTAACAAAGCTAAATAGAAGCTGAGAAACAAAAGAACGCAAATATATGCTTTAAAGTGTGAGGATGGCACAGCGCATACCCAAATGTTAGAGATTGTCAGAAAATTTTATTCCCAATAATATGAAAATCAGAACCAATCAAAGACGACAATATCCACGGAAGAACAAATGCCAGATATCCTAGTGGAGAAAGTAATAAATGCTATAGAATCGTTGAAAAACGGCAAGGCTCCAGGAAAGGACAGTGTAACTGTCGAAATGCTAAACGCTGGTGGTCGGACGTTACATAAAACACTGGCAAAATTATACTCAAAATGCCTCAAAGAACAAAAAGTACCTGACTTATGGAAAAATGCAGAAGTGATCCTTTTACATAAAAAAGGAGCACAGGAAGATTTAAAGAACTACCGTCCAATGAGCCTCCTATCGGTAATGTACAACGTTTTCACTAACCTAATTTCTAAAAGAATATTAAAAAAACTGAATGACGCACAACCAAGAGAACAAGCAGGATTCAGAAGTGGATTCAGTACAATGGATCACATCCAGGTTGTACAGCAGGCCATAAAAATTATATATTGATATTGCGAATATTGATATTAATATTATATATTGATATTGCGAGAACTATTCTTAGCATAGATAAGGCAGAATTTTAATATGTATTTAGACAAATGCCAGGTTAGCACACGGTTCACAGCTTCATTAAAAATGCCAAAGAGACCGGTTCTCTAGAAGAAACCAAGCCTTCAAATCAAGGGCGCCCAGTTTGTCTGATACAACATATAAACTCCATAAATGAAAGGGCTACTAGTTAGTGTCCTTCATTAATATCAGTTCTGTAATGTCCTTTATATTGTATTGTATATGTATTTTATAAGTATGTGTCTCTACGCATACTTGCCGATAAATTGCGTTTCCTCACAATAAGCAGCAATACTGTATTGTATGGGATTTGGAAAGTACCCGACAAAACCAAAAGAAGGCAATGCATCTGAACATAGTCCGTGTTTAGTGCACGTTCTGGGTAGAAAGCATCCTCGGTCCGTATATTATTTGAAAATGACAACGGAATATCAGTTTCAGTAAGAGGATTCTAGCTATAATAAGAAAACATAGTATGAAAATTATCTTTTTCGTTTTGTTTTTTACAGAAGAGTCATGACCTATGGAAGCTCATTCCTGATTCATTGCATCCTTTTCGGGTTGCTTCTCACCAGCGTTCTGTATTTCTCTCTTCATTGGAAACTTTATTGGTTCAATGTGGCTGAAAAATGATAAAATTCGTTCAAAAATAATTTGGGATAGCCTTCTGAGTTCATTAATTTCTTGAACAAGGGATACGTTTGTTCGTGTGGCAGTCCACGAAATGCGAAGGACAAAAAAATCAATGCGCTTGAGATTTTATTTTTTTATGGTCCATATTTCAGCCAGATCTAGTAGTACCGGAAAACTAAGGTTTTTACTATATTTTTACTGTTTCTTTGAGTTTTGTTGTATCCCTTCAGATCTCCTAAAAATTTTGCATTATATTGCTTGTCACTTCCCATCTTTTTCTGATCTTATGAGTATTACCGCCTTTGCTCGATATTAAATCCGAAGATATACGAATTGGCTTACTAGTTTCTTTATTGACGCAAAACTCATTGGTTCGATTTTTAATTTTGAACACTGCTTTATTTTTTTTTCGTATAAATAACAAATTAAGGCAATCAAGTGATCTGATACTCCCATTTCCCGCATAATTTGCCATAGTTTGTCCCATTTTAGGCTGTGAAACTAACATATTTCTGTTAATCAAGGAAATAGAGATATAAAGAATGGTTGACTGCTCCAGTTAAATTATGGACACAATAAATTAGTAGTTTCAACAAAACAACGTTTATGTGCAATATAAATAATCAAACAATCCATCTTTTGAACACCAGATCCAGATTATTTATATTCACAAAATCTTGAAAAATTCGAGACACGTTGTCCACCAAGTACGATTTGATAGCTTTAGATTTTTTGTCAGTTTATGGATTCAAAGATAACACTTTTGCGCAATTTAATGGGGGATTTCTGACAATATTAGTAATTATTATCAGGCTTAGGCAATGGTTTAAAGAATTTAGTAATTGATGGTGTTTGCCACTTTTAAAAGGTTTTTCAATTCGGATTGATATTCGGCTGTGGCCTTGCCATTCGTAAACCTTCACTCAGTTTTTTTTAAGTTTAATGTCACCTTTTCGCTGATGGTTGAGGCTTCCTCTTCAATTAAATGGGAATCAAGCATTTCCTCCAAGTCCGTTTCAATAAAATCTTCATCTTGCGATTCAAGCAATTCTTGAATGTTATTTGATTCTGTCTGTTGGAAAGCATCTCGTCCTCTGCCATTCGCAACTTGAGCAATGTTTTCAGTTAATGTTTGAATTTACACGGATTCTTCAACATTATTGACAGTTAGATCAGGCCACAGTTTTTCACAGCATAATTACTAGAAATTATTGCGACGAATGACAAGTTGAAGCAATAAAACATTAAAACATTATTTCGCATCGTGCGAAGGCGGCTTTTATCAAAAGCCATAGCATCACGCAAAACCCGGCCGTGCGTACGGCGGCGGTGACTTATTTGTCAAAGAACATTCGGCCAAGCGGCAATAAGATTTGAAGTGGCGGCTCGTGAGGGAGGGCGTTGGGGCGCCGCCCCTCCAGCATTTATGACAGTAAACATTTTTTCAGAGCAAAACACCATATTTTATTTCCGTTCAGTTTCTTTCCTTTAACTCATTTTCCTGGTTCACCTCCTGTATAGGGTTTCCATAGCACGAAAAGTAAACAGGAAGAAGGCGAAAGCAAAAAAAAATCTCCAGCAGCACTATTTTCTTCTACGCCCTCCCAGTTTAAAAACCCACAAGCTGCCACTGAAGATTCGTTTGTTTATAAATACTTTGATACTTGTTTGTTTTGAAAAGTAACCGGTAAATAAATACATATTATTCTAAAAATACAATATGTAACATTAAAAAATATTTTTATAGTCCTATTGAAACTGTTTCTAAAATATTAATTCCAACAAATTAGTTCACATACTTTCACAAAAATTTTGTATAGGATTTATTGGCAACAAGGGCAGTTGCTTAACTTGAAAATTTTCCAAAAGGTCACGAGAATATTTAGTAAGTTCGACGTCAGTTGTAGGCGGAAAGCTCGCCTTTAGCAAAGGAAAACCTATAACATATTTACTTCCTTTCCAAATTATATTCACCTTTAAACCTGCTAAACTTATAAATACAAATAAGATTTTAAGAGGGAGCATTGAACATACCTAAAAAAAATATTGTACTTTATTCCATATAGTTCGATTTTCAGTTTTTTCATAATTTGTTCGGTATTTTTAGTGTACATTCAACTGTACAAATAGTTGACTGAACTTCTTTAGTTCTTTTAATAATTACTCATATTTTAGATAATACACCCGTTTTTTTCTTTAACAAAAGCATGTAGAATTAACCGATATAAAATAGAATGCCATTCAGTTTTAATTATTATTCAAATATACACTAATTAATAATGTTGATTTAAAGAAAACTATAGTTAAAGATGAGATATATATATATATATATATATATATATATATATATATATATATATATATATATATATATATATATATATATATATATATATATATATATATATATATATATTTGTGTTTGTGTGTGTGTGTGTGTGTGAAAGTTGATGAATTCGTGTATTCCGTTAAATTTTATATTCTATTTATTCGGCCATTCTTTGTTTTTATAAACCACATGACATATATTATAACATTGTGTTTTAGCATTTTATTTTACAAGATATGAATCGGGCAGTAGACCTTCTTGAAGCTGGTTTGCGGCAAGTCGAAGTAGCTGAGCGGATAGGCGTTTCACAAAGTATCATCAGGCTATGGAGGCGTTTTATAGTAACAGGAAGGAATTTCATCCCGATTCCCGTCGAATAAGAGCGTGGAGACGATCCGGAAATTTGGAACGTTTGAGGTATGTCCAAGAGGTGTATACTTACAAATGCGGTATTATTATGGTATAAAACCGAGCTCATTTTTTCAAATGGCTTTTTGCTAGCTCAGTGATTTTAGCTTAGTAGCTTAGAATTTTTTAGTGTTTCCGAACTTTAAATTCAAATAAAACCACAACCAAATTACGTGCCTTGAAACAATTTATTTCATGCGAAATATCATTCAATAGCATTAATGTTTAAAAACAATTTCGGACAAATGTCTCCCGCGGCTACTTCTGACAGAGCGCATTCTGTCAATCTAATTTCCGACCACTTTTTAAGCAATTGGGGTCTTGTCTTATGTCTACAATTGTCCGAGTTATGTTGGCTCCAAGGCGTCAATAGCTGCTGATTTATTGTTACCGATCAAAGATTTAATATAATGTCAAAGAAAATAATCTAAGGGTGTTAAATCACATAACCTTGGTGGGCAATTAACAGGTCCGTTCCCCGAAATAATTTTCTCATCGAATTGTTCCTTCAATAAATCGATTCTTGCGTTGGCTGTTTGACATGTGGAGCCGTCCTGTTGGAACCACATTTCCTCCAGATCAGATCCCAGCTTCCTGCGAAAGGTGGCGAATTCATAAATTTGGATCTTCATTAACAGCGGCGATATGTTCTTCGGAGCGCACAGTTTTTTGTCTTGTTCTTGTTTTAACATCGAGCAGCATGAAATACGTTCGAAATTTGTCGACAATTCGGCGAATACATCACGAAGTTCAAATTCACAAAGAGCTCTATAAGTTTGATGAATATAACACTAATTCTGTTAATAAATTTCGCAAAATTTGTAAGCGTTCCTTTGGTGTTAAACGTTCCATGAAGATTTGCTAGACTATTGAAACTCAGATTTACAAACTTGAGCAAACTCGCAGTTCGTTTGACAGTTTTCCCTATCGAAAGCTTGGACATAGTAAAAAATTTCCCTTTACCATCATCAGATTAACAACAGGTACTGAATATGTTGTGGGAAGAATAATGCACCTTAAGAGGAAGTCGACTAGGCATGTTGCGTAAATGTCTGAGAGAAGATGGACTAAGATGCTAACATAATAAGATGCTTTTAGGAAGAAAAGATGTCGGCTGACCAAGTGGACCAATGATATCAAGCCCGTATTACCAAAGTGGATGAGAGAGGTGCAGGATTGTGATAGACGGAACATATTAAGGTGGGCCTATATCCTGTACTGGACGCGATAAGGGCTATATAACGATGATCAATAAAATCCAAGAGGGATTATCGAACCTTCATTAACCGTAAAACATCACTGTTTGTTGTAGTTGATAATCTGGATCAATCATTGGTGAGATAGTGCCACAATAATTTGAAATATCTTTTAATATTTTAATAAATTTAAAATATTTAGAAAAACTTGTAAATAAACCTTGTTAAAAAAGAGACCATTTAAAAAAATCTTGTATAACAATGTATGAGTACATTTAATAATTTACTTCAAATATATTTTGCAATTTAGCTGTATTATCATTACTGTTTGTTATTAAATTCCCTGACTAATGTAAGAAAACAATAATAATTTATAATTTTAAAAAATATGCTGGAAATATGCTTACAATAGGATAAAGAATTTTAAACATCGCAAATCCCTTCGAAGAAAGTGAGCCGGACCTTTCAGAAAATTATTTAAATTATATGCAGTATATCGTCGGCTAAACTTGTCATAAACTACATTCCTGAAAAAATATAGGGCAAAAAATGAGAATATATAGCGCATAAAGGGAAACGTCATGAAAGAATGAAAGTATTTCGACGTACGCATGATTTGAAAGATGTAAGGAACATCATTTCTTATGAATATGTATTCCTTTTTGGAAAATACCTTTAACACACAAATTATTACTTTGTATGCTTTTTCCATCTCGCGATAAAAAAAATCCATATATTTTTAGAACGAAATTGTTCAGTTGTATGGTTGTTGTTGCAGTTCTATGGTATTTTATGGTATATTTTTATATAGAGAACTGAAAATTTATTCCAGACATAATGCAAAAAAAATCTGAAGAAAAAAACAATTTTACTGACAAATTCATTTCAATGAATCATACTCGAAACCGAATTGTTTAACATGATTTACATTTTGCGCTTTAGAAAAAAATTGCTCAGGATTGGAAACTTGAAGTAAATTATTGTGGTAATTGATTTAAAAAACTATAAAAACATTCCTAAAATTATTATATTCATGAGGCACTTTTTGGTTATTTAGCACACGAGCACTGCCCACATTTTAATTCCACTCTATCATCTTAACTATGGGCTACCTTCCATTACCAACCATTATTTGTACATGTAAGCTGAGTTAACATGCCTGAGATTGTTTTCCATTGTTCTCCATTTATTCGCCAACCACTTCTTTTTCCAGGAATATTATAGTGTAAAGCTTTCCTCATCATTACTCAGTCATTGTCTATCCATTTTAGGATGAAGAATGATGAATATCCTCTGCCATTCGGATCCAATATACTTGACGATATCATCAACCTATCGTATTTCCGGTCTTCTTTGTGAACGTTTATGATCCAGCGGTGTATATTCTATGATTGCTTTGGTCTATCTGTCATCACACCGCCTCACTATATCACTTGATCATCTCCATTTCAATTCCTTTACGTTTCCAATGATGTTGGAATGCTATCGTATATTCTCTGATCTACTGATTGCGATGTGAATGTCCATGTTTTACTTCCGTATGCCATAATGAGGAGGATGCAATGATTAAAGACACACTCTGTTTTCAATTGTTTATTCTATAATTCTGAATTTTTATCTAAACCATCATTGCCCAACTCGGAGGCCGGAATATGGGGGTTCGCAATGTGTTCAAAATATAAGACCTCAATACGAAACATCCTTGTTTTCAAGGCTACCGTTACTAGGCTTCCGTATTCACATCATTGTACAAGCCAAAACTTAGTTAAATATTTAGTTAAACATTCTAGTTGTAGAGTTTTGTTGGCCGATATTTCAATAAGTTGGTTGTGAATCAATATGTAATTCAGCAGCTGCAACAACAGTTTCACCAAACGGATTGAAAACTCATCTTCTCGATAAATCATTGTTGCTATCTGGAAAATATTCCAGTAACTGAATTTTCAATCCGTGTAAATGCGGTTTCATGCTCTCCAACACACTATCAATGATAGCATTTTCTAAATCCATATTTTTGGTAATATAATCCGAAGTTAAAATCAATGCATCAAAATTGCGTTTTTCAAGGCGTATAATCGAAATACCAAGATTCTTCTATAGTAAAGTGTTATTGTTAAGACCTAAAATCTTATTAAAGTCATTCAAATGTGAAAATATATGACTCAAGTAAGCCAACAGTATTAAAATTTCTCCAAATTGTAAAAACTCTAAAAAGATTTTCAATTCATCTCTCTTAAAAACTTAATACAGAAAGAACATAATCAAGGCATCAAAGAATTGTTGGAAAATTTTACGCCAACAGAAGCCACGAAGTACTCGCTCTGAAAAGCCACAAGAAGGCTAAAAGCCTCTAATACACAAAGAACAGAATCAAGATATCTAAGAATACTTGGAAAATCTTACGCCAATACAAGCCACGAAGTACTCGCTCTGGAAAGCCACAAGGCTAAAAAGATCTCAACAACTCCGTCCTCCAATTATAAATGAGGACCTGGGAATACCTGGGCTGAATATGACAAAGAAAAAGTCAGATCTGCCTCGAAAAACCTAGAAAGTGTATTCAAACCCTTCCCTTCAGATATAACCAACGAAGAGGAAAAAGAGATTACTGACTTCTTGGAAGTTCCATTCCAGGTGGATCTACCGCACTACAAATTTACAATTAAAGAAATCAAACAAATAATTCTAAAGGAAATCAACATTAAAAAGGCACCAGGATTTGATCTCATATCTGGAAAAATATTGCAAGAATTGTCAGAAAAATGCTTTAAACTAATAACATTCATATACAATGCGCTATTACGTCTAAACTCGTTCCACAGTACTTGGAAAGTGACCCAAACAGATCCATTAGCTTACTGCCAACGATTTCTAAAGTCTTCAAAAAGTTGTTTGCCAAGATGCTCAACATAATAATATTAGACAGGAAAATAATCCCGAATCATCAGTTTGGCTTCCGTAATAAACATGGAACAATAGAGCAAGGGCATAGACTAGTGAACCAAATTAATAAAGATCTAAATGCCAAAAGATACTGTTCTGCAGCTTTCCTTGATATATGTTTTGATAGGTGTGGCATACTGGATTACAAGTCCAGCTAAAAAAGTACCTTCCTCATCCCTACTATCAGTTGTTTAAATCATACCTAACAAAAAGATACTTCCTAGTTAAGAGGGCAGTGAATACACCGACTTACTTCTTATCCACTCAGGCCTTTCTCAAGGAAGCGTGCTTGGGCCGATACTCTACCTCTTATATACAGCGGACCTACCGAAAACAAGAACCACTACAATGGCAACATATGTTGATGACACTGCTATCCTGGCATCCCACACTGATCCAATATCAGCCTCAAGAAACCTTCAAGCGAACCTAAACAAAATACAGCAATAGCTAAAAACATGGCGCATCAAAGCAATTGGAACCAAGTCTATGCATGTCATATTTACATTACGCAGAGAAACATGCCCCCCTGCGAGAATTAATAACTGTCAGCTTCTACAAGTCGAAAATGCTAAATATCTCGACAAACATTTAGACCGACGCCTAACATGGAAAAAAACATATATTTACCAAGCGCAAGCAACTGGGACTCAAACTAAGTCATACGTATTGGCTCATTGGCTGTAAATCGAAATTATCCTTAGACAACAAGGTAATGCTAGACAAGTCCATTCTGAATACCATTTGGACTTACGGAATTCAACTGTGGGGTACGGTCTGTGACTCCAACATTAACGTCTTGCAAAGATTCTAGAACAAAGTAATGCTAGCCATCGTAGACGCTAGTGCATCCTAATGTGCTGGCCGATAAGTTGAATGTTCATAATAAGAGTGAAGTACGTATGCTAAAACGTCTGCTGCCATCAGACTTGAATACAAGACTCAGATAAGTTAAACATAAGACTGAATAGACATATGTACTCTAGATTTAAGATTTAGATAATAATTTTTAAAGATCACTCACCGGAGTGATTCTCTACATGTCACTTCTCTCTAGTTAAAATAAACTCTAGGCAGATTGCAGATCGCTCTAGGAGTTAAAAAAAATATTCTCACAATTCAGAAAGTCTCGTTAGAACGTTCCTTCGCTGACCCATAACACTGAGTGAGAGAAGAAATCGTTGTACTTGTTTTCGTAAAACGTAATTAACAATGAAACTCTTCGTCTCGTTCCTTTGTTTTCATTACCAAAGCGCATAGCTTGTACGAACCTGCCTAGGCGCGCTCGGGATGAATGACCTATCTCGCATGAGCGGCCGGGTAGGGTGAGGTACACGGGCTGGTTATTTTACAAGTGCGTGCAAGAACAGGGCACAGGTTCGAACTGGTAAAAGTAATATAAGAACAAGGAGTTACATAACTCTTGTAGTTAGGTATTTGTAGCTGTGTGCGACATTTCAGTATAAGTGTAAAGTCTCATTCACACATGTATACATCCGTCATTGACGATTAGTCATTTAACACAAAGCCAAATAGTTCATTCGTTTTTTTTTACAATTGGTAAGGGTGTCAACACGCTCGTAGGAATTTATAAGCCATTTAAAAATACAAACCATTCTTCATAAATCACGATACTCAAAAAAAGACGAATCATCGCCGTGTTAACCAATTGATGTAAAACTTTGATAAACGTCAAATTAACATATTGTAGTGAGGGGTCGCAACGTTTTTACTTATCCTTTTGACAATTTAGTGGGTCGCAATACTAAAAAGATTGAGAAACGATGATCTGACAAAAAACTGCATTTCACAGCGACCTAAAAGTTCTATTTTGTTGTCTAAATTAATAAAATATTAATAATGTTTTAATATTTTTCGAGATATTAATATTCTAAACTATCTTAAATTCACATAACATCAAGTTCTTTACTCAGGAGAAAACGACATTACGCCAACAAATAGATCGGTTTGCAAAAAAAAAGCTTTTAGAAAAATTCCTGGACCAGTGAAGTGCCCCCCCGTTATGTTATAAAGCTACCTCAAATACGTTATACTCAACTCCGCAATAAAATGTCATATAAAACGTGCGGAGCTTCAGGAAAATGTAAATTTCTTGCTCCTGGTAAAAGCGGGGAATGTGCAATTTTGTTAAATATTGCAGGACGCCTCCGCTGGGGAATTCTTTTGGTGCAACTTAAAGTGCAATACAATGTCTCTGATATCTTCGCTTCGAGGACAGTCATGTTGTAGTTTAATAAATTATCAATCATCATAATTTTCACTAAAATGTAATGAAATTGTGAAAAATTGTTTTTGTTAGTGTTAATATCATTATAACCCTTAATGTATCATTTTAAAGTTTCAATTAGAATTGAAATTGATGAAAATTGCAATATAGACATATACAATCAAATATTCGATTCTGATGAGTATAAAGAAAGCTTCATTTTGTTATGTCAACTTACTTATATTTTTACAGATGTTTTACAGAGTTCAGAGATTTTTACAGAGTTAATACGTGAATGCTATGTTTATGAACAATATGAACTGAAGAATAATGATAAATTACTACTTTGGTCATATCGTACCTTTGCATAACTACTGCATTTAGGTTGATGGGGGTATCGGTGGCCATATACCTTCCACATGCGGTCAGATAATTCGTTGGAGCACAAAACAATCAGTTTACTTTGATACGCTGTGTAACTAGGGGGCGAATTTTTACATGTGGAGTCTGTCAGACGCCGCGCGAGTAATTTTGCTACAATACTGAAAACGAATTTTTATCGCAAACTGGAAAGTTATAACAACACCTTATCTAAAATGGAGGTGTTATGAATAATATTTTTATAGACGAAAAACTTTTTTGATCCCCTTGTTGAAGAAGATACTGAAATTCTGTGGGAATTAGCAGAGATGGAAAATGACGTATTCTCGGAAGCAGAGGATAGCAGCGAAGGCGAAGAAGACTATGTGGAGAATCAACTGGATGACGCAGACACAGAGCAAGAAATCTCTAAAGAGTATGAAGATATTACACAATCAAGTTTAAATACGGTACGCGGAAACTACGGATACCTCTTCAGATTTTAAGAACTCGTTCACATAACATTGTCAGCCATTTGCCCGGGGTAAAGAGAGCTGTAAGGAATGCAAAACTCTGTCTTAGCTTATTGGAGTGCGTTTTTTGATAATGAGATGCTAAATATAATTGTATTTTTAGCAAAAAGAATTCATATAGCGGAGAAAGGGACTGCAGGATAACAGAGTTATCTGAAATATAAGCATTTATTGGCTTATTATACATGGAAGGATGTTGTAAAAATAGCCGACTAAATACAGCAGATCTTTGGGTTTCTGATGCATCTGGCATCGAACGTTTTCGAAAAATAATGTCGCGAAACAGATTTCATTTCTTTATGCAATATGTGTACTTTGATGACAAAGACACGCGGGGTCTAAGAAAAGCTTGTGATAAGTTTGTGTCGATAAGAGAGATTTTTTAAAGGTTCGCTGCTCACTGTCAAAAAAATATTCCATTGGTGAGTATGTGACAGTTGACAAAATATTGCCAGCATTCAGAGGCAAATGTTAATTTCGTTAGTACATCCCAAAACATCCATCGAAAATGGCATGAAGATCCTAGCCCTTATAGACTCCAAAATGATTTATACTACCAATTTAGAAATCTCTCTAGGAGTGTAACCTGATGGACCTTATACAGTCGATAATAGTGCTATATATGTGGTAAAAAGACTATGTGCAATAGTGAGAGGCAGTGGAAGGGATTTTACCGGCAACAACTGGTTTACTAGCCAAGAATTCAAAAAAAATCACCAGCTCACCTATGTAAGTACTGTAAGAAAAAATAAACGACAACTTCTGTCTAGCATAGTATAACTGCGTAATCGAGTCTTATATACCTGAAAAAGGAAAACATGTTCTTGTATTCACTAGCATGCACCATGATGCAGCCACAAATCCAACAACGGGTGAAAAGAAAAAACCAGAAATCGTGAGTTTCTATAATGAAACAAAATTTAGTTTCGACTTTGTAGACAAACTTTGTGCTACATTTTCTGTTTCCAGAAATATTAACCGTTGGTACCAATTACCAACTAACCGTAAATACCAACCATCAAGGCATATGTCGTTTATAAAGGTTATTAAAATCCTGTATTGGCAAACAGAAGGGAGCTCATAAAAATATTAGCATTGGAACTGACATCAGACCAGGTCCAAAATTTCATGTTTATCTAAATACCTAAAGAAAAGAACTAGAGAAATAATCACTATAACATAATCCAGTAATAATGAAGAAGGGACTAGAAAGAATCCAAAACAGAGTTAAAAGATGTTACATTTGTGGTCGGAAGAAAAATCGCATGACCAAATACACTTATGTAAAGTGTGAAAATTACATTTGTGTAGAACATGCACTTATGTGACTGCTGCATCTCAAAAGTGAATAAGTGTATATTTTCGTTATATGTTATTATATTTGTATAACTTACCTACATAATTTTTTTAGTTAGTAATGTATTATTTTATATTTTTGTATATATTTTCTGTTTTACGTTCCAAATACATTTTTAAAATTATTTAGGATTTGATATTAATGGTTTAAACAATAGTGGCAATAATAAGAGTCTATAATGTAACATTTTACTGGCGTCTCACAGACACCGCGGGAGTAATTTTGGCGCGGGTAACGAAGGGTTAAATGAGCATGAACAATAAAAATAGGTTACATTTTCATATTTTTATAAGAAACAACAACAACGAGATACATTCCTAATGATTCGAGTCATAGCTTCGATAATAAGATGAATTAGTTTAAATTTTATGGTAGATAGATTAATTAATTTTCCTTTAAATAAAGTTAATTACAACAAAGAATTATAATTAATTAGGGAGGTGTTCGAAGCGAATAGTCATAATAAAAATATAGTATATAGATTAATTGAAAGCAAGTTTAGGCAATTACTGATAAAATCTTTGACTTTTTAAAAGGAACAAAACAAAAATAAATTCATGATAATACCATATGTGATGCTCAATTAACAGCTTATCATATAATTAACATGGACATCATATATGATGCCCTATTAACATGAGGGCTAGAAAAGGTTTTGAAAAAAAGTGGACATTAAGGTACTCTACAAACCATATAATATATTAAGATAAATGCTGGATAAGCCAAAGAATAAAACAGATCAATATGAAAAATCGGGGCATGAAATTAGTTGTCAAAATTGTAATCGAAGCTATTATTGAAGGTATTGGACAAATTAAATGGTAGATTGGGCAAATTATATTAGTAATTTAAAACTTATTAAAAGCGTAAATAATAAAAGGAATTTGGTTGCGTATTATAGCAAATAAAAATGTAAGAAAACCATAAAGCGGGCTAAAGGACCTGTTCCATTCAGTCAACTTTTTCAATTTTTAATTAGTCCGTAATTATCTTAAAAGGGAATGCCGCATTTGCTTCCACCAGAATAAAAGCTTTCCAATACAAATTTCTCAGCAATGTTTCGATCATTTTGACAAGAACAAAATGGATTTTATGTATTGCTTTGTAACTATTGATGAGATATTCATAACTATACACTAGAATCGAAACAGTAGTAAAATGAACGGGTACCTAGGGGAATTGCACCAAAGAAGGAAAAAACGGTTATTTAAAAGTTTTGTTAGATGGAAAAGCAATTCCGATTCTTGGTTGTTCCTGAAAAGTACAACAAGGCCTAGAGAACTATATAAACCTTTTAGAGCTAATTGAAAGATTTGTGAAAAGGGATTCGGTGTTTAGACAAAGATTTTTCAGTAGCGACCAAATTGAATTGATATAATTATAAATTGTTGAATCATCCCAGATATTTACACGATTTGGTCCCTGGTCCATTCTATTTATTCCCATACTTCAAGAAAGGTCTTAATGATATACATTTTAAATCGAAAAAATCACAGCAACAATAACGAAGTATTCTTCGTGTATTTTTGACCTATTTAGACAAAATGTGTTGAAGTTATTGCAGATTGTATTAAAAAATAAAAGTAGTTTTTAAAAATTGAAAACTGGTTTTCCATTGTTCGGCTTGAAGCCATTTCTCTCACACATGCAATATATAGGCTAGAAAAAGTATAATGAATTTGAGATAATGGTATTTTTTATATATGCTGTCCAGACTATACAGGATGTAAATTACTTGAAAGAAAAAAGTTCCTTACATCAACAATCATAGTGCGGGTCAAACTGTGGATAAAGCTCAAGTCCGCGCAAACTCATTTTTTTGGGAACGCAACCTACATCGATAGCTAGTGAAAGATATGTACTTACATCCAGCGGCCCCCAAATCGAATTAACACTTGTTAGTTTGTGTTTAGCAGAGGTACAAGATGGCTGCGTTTTTTATTTTGTTTTATTATTAAAACATTAATCAACTCAAATGTAATCTATTGTTGCTATTTCATTGCATAAAATAATACCTAAAACTAATTGTTACTGCAATTCAAGTCGCACATAGCCCCTGCGTCGTAACTCCACTAATTCATTTCGAACTATATTATTTGTTTATTGCTTAAAAAGTAATATTGAAGCTAAACTATTGTTTGTTTTTCTATTTTAGTAAGTGAAGAAGTTGTCTTGGTAATATTAGGTGATGGAATTCAGTTTAATATAAATGATTTTCATAACAAAGAAAAATATTTGGAAATCGAATCGCGCGTTTTTACAGATTTTTTTGGTCGAAAATATCATACCTGAGTGTTCAGAAGATGAAGTGTAACCTGAACCAATACCAGTTAGACAGGTAACGTTTCGTAACACAACAATACGACAGGTACAAGCTGAAAATAGGCGACATCAGCAGTAACATGGTCATGGAAAAACTTGGAAAAATATTCCTTTTTAGTCAGTACTGATTGCATCAAACTGAACATGCTCTTCGTCGAGCACTACTGTCAAACGGTGGAATAAAAAACAGAAAAGATACGTTGATATAGTTGCTCCTAAAATTATTGAACAATACAACCAACACATGGGTTGTGTTGCCATTCTTGACCGATAGATGGAATACTACCATACCTTCATCAAGGCCAGAAAATGGGCCCGATTCCTTCAGGACCTGAAAGTCCTGATTCACTTTTTGGATTTGGCGTTGGTTAATTCGTGGCGACTATATAAAAATGATTGTGTACTAAATGACTATTCAAGAAAGGACACTCCAACACTACTGGATTTTCGTTTCCGCGTTGCTAACGCTTTAACAAACTTTCCTAAAAAAGAACGTCGCGACATTGACAGCGATTCTGAAAACGAGCCCATTCCTAGGAATAAACAGAATGGACCCATACGCCCATCAGAAGGCAAAAGATACGATGGATATGACTACCTCGCTGTATTTGATGAGGTCTTGCATATATGAGAGATGCCACAGCAAGTTAAAAATAAAATGTTCAAAGTACGGCGTAAAAGTTGCTTCCAATCGTATTATCTCAAACCATAACTAGTTTGTAACCTGTTTGATTTTTTAACTGTTTATGACACAGTCATTTTCTATGTCTTTTGAAATATCTAACTGGTGAGCTCTTTTTGTTCCTAAAATAAAAAAATAAAATAAAAAATGTTATTTACTTTTAAGTTTATCAGAGGTTGATAAAAGTTTTATTTAAGTTTTTTATTAATTCATATGAGGGAGTTTATTTTTTTTGTAAAACGATAAAGACTGATTATAGTAGCGGGTCCACTATTAAATAAATAATGTTAAGTTCTTACATTCTTTATTTCGTGGTTTTTCATTGATAGATTAACTAAAAAATATAACACTCACCATCGTGCGACTTGAAAAAAATACCGGTGTTGCTCATTATCGTGAGGGTACCTTTCCAGAAAAACCGAAAATTCAGGATTTTTCCGGGTGTAAAGAGATAAGTGAATAATCGTATACCATAAGTGTAAGTATGTTTTCGTACATTTTTTATAAAAATATATATTTGAATGTGACAAATATACTTGAAAGACAAAAGAAACCTGAAGTGTTAATTTTTTTATTATTATATTTTTGTTAGCTGGCCATAGTACTATTTAAATTAGACAGACGTTTTCGTGTGACAAAAAAGTTTGAATTTTGTAGACCATTGTTATTCGTAGAAACAATCACCGAATGATTCGCTAAAAATTAACGGTATGAGTATTTAATTTTAAAAATATTTTATTAAACAAATTCGTACCAGGTACAAACAGATTTTTATTTTATTCTAAATATGGTTGCTTAAAACATTCATCATACTACAAATTTATTTAACTTTACTCGTGATTTACAATTTTTTAATTTTCCAATTTAAAAAATATTAACCAAAACTACTATGCACTTATATATTATTGTTTACCTATATTTTAATATTCCTCAATGTATATAAATATTTACAAGGAGAATATTAATAGAAATATGAAGGTTAACTCTTTCTTGCTATGATATTTATCTTGATAAAATAAAAATAAAGATAGACAGAGTTTTAGTTGATCGAAAAGACGTTTAACGAAAAGAAAACAGTTCCAAGATATTTCATTTTGAAGATCCAAAAATAATATTTACCCTTCTTCTTTTGCCGATAAAGCTGACAAATTGGTTGTTTAACGATTACGCTGGGAAATAATCGCCTTAAAGCTTTTCGCCGTCATCACACTTGTTAGTTTTAATAGTATAGATATATACTACCTAGTAGAGATGGTAAATAGTGTAATAAAACGTTTAGTGTTTGTGAATAAAATAAAATCAAACCAAATAAAATTTTCAACATGCGAAATATGTGAAGAAAGTAACGAGATTCATTATTTTTAATATTTTTATTCAATTAAAATTACAATTCTAGATCATCTCCTTAAAAGTAGTTGCCCTGAGAGACACATAGCGCTGAAGGCGATTTGTTCACTCCTCATAGCAATACTGGAACTCAGATACTGGAATTGCCTTTGACTGGTCGGTTACGATCTCACTGTCCTTTGAGGTGAATTTTCAATCTTGGGAAAGGGAAAAATCACAAAGACTCAAGTCTGGTGAATAGAGAGGCTGCGGGGCAACAGTGATGTTTTTACTTGCCAGAAACTCGTTAAACGAAATCGCTGTGTGATAACGAGCATGGTTCTTGATATTCGGTTTAACACGAATGACCTTTTTCAAAACCTTCTCGGTAAAAATAGTGGTTTGCCCTTTGGCGTTGAGACACAACCTATCAAATTCCCTATCAAAAATAAAAATCAGCATATTTTTTATCTTTGATTTGTTCGTTCTGGCACTTTTCGGCGATAGTGAATTGGAGTCATTCCTGGCTCTGACTTTTCATATTCGGGTCCTAGTCAAAAATCCAAGGCTGATTACTAGCAGTGACAAGTTTCATGAAATGAGGCTCATTTTTAATCTTCCTAAAAAATCAAGACATATTTCCCATTTGTTGTTCATTTGATCTACAATCAGTTGTCGATACTTTCATCAACTTGGCGCAGTTAAAGCCCTTCCATCGCGAGGTTCATCTTCAATCGGGTCTCGTTGGGATCGTTGCCCAATAAAAGTGTCTATAAACTTTAAAATAAGGCAAATCAATTGTCTGGTGAGATGTGTGACAAGTTTTACCCTCTTATTGAAAGAAAACATTATTTACATCCACGTTAATCAGTTCAGGTCAAAGATATTTTGTTAACATATTCTTACAGCATTCACCGTTGACAGTAATACGATTTCCATCATCGCCTTCAAAAAAATAAGATCCTATTACTCCTTCAATCCAAAACCGTACCAAACAGTAGACCTTCTGAGAGTGAAGACATAACTCCTGAATCCACCGAGGATTTTCGTGAGTCGAAATCTTGCAGTTATGTTTATTCACAAACCTGTTAATCCAGAACTGCGCTTCGTCGAAAAATTTTAATTTTTCCCAGTTGCCTTTCAATATCTACGCTCTGTTGAATCGTGTATTTTTCATGGTTAATTGAAACAATGTACCGAACACAGTAGTCAATGAGTGACTTTTAAATTTCAAATTGTGTTGCCGCTATTACGTTTCAAAGTTCTGACACTCTTATTGGAAAAGTCACGGATCTAAATAACTCAGTACATGATAATAATTTTCTAGTTCTTGAGATATAAGACTATGTCGGCTAACAGCCTCAAATAAATTGTATAGCAAAACTTCAATAGAATTAATAATATAAACATTATAATAATATTATTAGAGAGTACTAGTTACTGTTTTGTTACTAAGTCAACATAACCACTTGGTGTTGCGCTATCGGACTACTACCTATTTTATTGTCTCCATAATACCTTGAATGAAAATTTCTTTGAAAAAAATGGAGAATATACAAACGGAGTCTTGTTATGTGGCAGGAAGATGCCCCAAACTAAATAAAAAATCCAGGGAACAACTTCAAGTAAAATAAGTAAGAGCCTACGGGTTAGCTTAAAAACCAGGCTAAAGGCTAAATCTAAGTCTAACGTAGTTTAGATTAGAATTAAAAACCGCGCAAATGGAATATTCTAAAAATTATGTATTTCTGTGAGAAATTAATGCTATATATACGAGGCGTGGCTATTAAATAACGAGACTGACGCTGCTACAGAAGAAGTACGCATGCGCCAAACTACAGCGACCAACAGTTATTTAGCGTGAAGCCTTCTCTTTCGAATGCAGTACCTCTCGTTTCTGTAAACAAATTGCCGAAAAAATGTTATGTGTAAAAATAGAGCAATGAATTGTTGTGAAATTTCACTTGAAACTTGGAAAAACCGCTACTGAGAGTTATAATTTATTAAAATAAGTGTATGGCAATGAATATTTATCGCATACACAGGTTTTTGAGTGGTTTAAGCGTTTTGAAGATGGCTGAGAAGACGTTAAAGATGACTCACGCCCTAGTCGCCCTTCCACGTCAAAAATGGGTGACAATATCGAAAAAATCGGTATTGGTTAAGTATTCGTGCGATTGCTGAAACTGTAGGAATTGATAAAGAATGCGTGCGGCAAATTTTACATAACAATTTTAACATGCAAAAAGTGTGTGCCGAACAACAAGAAGCTTGCAAAAATGTTTACACTGACACTTTGAATACCATTGAAAATGACCCAAACTTATTGAAAATGTGACGAATCTGATTTTTTACTTATGATACTGAAACAAAGCGCCAATCCATACGAGCTCAAATTCACCAAGAGGCAAAAAACGTCCGAATGAGGAAATAAAAATTCAAAGCACTGATTGTTTTTTTCGATATTCATGGGATTGTGTACCTTCACTGAGTTTCTGAAGGTCAAACTGTTAATCAATATTACTACCTTCACGTTCTTGCTGATCTCCGAGAAAAAATAACTAAAAAACGACCCGATTGTGGATAAATCATGTGGATAAATCATCAAAACAATGCGGTTCATTCTGTATTGTCTGTTAAAAGGTTTCTAACCAAGTACCGCCTCCCAGTGTTAGACCATCCGCCTTATTCGCCGGATTTTGCACTGTGCGACTTCTATCTGTTTCATAAAGTGAAATCTGCATTAAAAGGAACAATATTTGAGTCTGTTGAAAGCGGCACGTGTTCTGAAGGAGCTGACGGAAGACTTCCAGCACTGTTTCGAATAATGGAAGATTTGTATGGAGTGTTGTAAGGATAGAGGAAGGGTGTATATCGAAGGTGATAATAAGTAAATATGCATGAAATCAAAATTAAATGTTTTACAGTGGCTCTCTCATTATTTAATAGTCACACCTCGTATTTTTGTCTCTTAAGATTTTTTTTCCTTTCTACTCTATCTATTTTCAAGTTCTTTAAAGAATGTATGATACTGATATGTAATTGAAGCTTTAAATTCTAGATAATATTTATTCAATTTCATTTAGATCTCTCGTCATGTAACGTGACAATATTTTTTCATTGAATTTCAGGCAATTCTTCTATTCCTCCTTATTGTTCTTGTTGTTGTACGAACAAGAAGGGACGACAATGAGCAATCCTCTGTCACCGTTCTTAGCCAACTTATTCATGAGTACATTTGGATCCGAAGCGAAAGACGAATTCAGTTACTTTCCAAAGGTATGGTTAAGATATGTGGATAACGTTTTTGCAATTTTCGATTTAAAAAATTAAAATTTAGATGATTTTATGATGAAAACATAGTTTTCACGCATGAACTCGAAAACAACGTTAATTTTCCATTTCTGGATGTTTTAGTCAGTAGAAATAATGAAAATAGGTTAGATTTTAATATTTTTAGGAAAAAACACCACTACTTCGAGGTACATTCCTAATGATTCGAATCATAGGTTCCAAAATAAGATGGCTAGTTTAAATTTTATGATAAATAGATTAATCGATTTTCCTTTAAATAAAAATAATTATAACAAAGAATTAAACTTATTTAGGGAGGTATCCGAAGTAAAAGGTTATAATAGGAACATTATAGATAATTTAATTAGAAAACATAATTTTAGAAAATTATTGTAAGAATCTTCGACTTTTCAAAAGAATCAGAACAAAAATAAATTCATGGTAATACCGTTTGATGCTCAATTAATATGCCCCACAAACCATATAATAGATTAAGAGGTAATCTGGGTAATCCAAAGCATAAAGTAGGTCAACAAGAACAGTTGGAGATTTACGAAATTGGTTTTCAAGATTGTGATCGAATGTATATCGGACAAACAAAAAAAAAAATAACAAGATTTAAAGAACACATTGCCCATATTAGATATAAAAGAAATTAAAAATCTTGTATTGCCCAACATGCAATCGAACAAGACCACAATACAGATATTAGAAATTTAAGACGGGTAAAGTGTGTAAATAACAATAGCGCTTTGGATGCATATAAAAGCATTCAAATAGAAAAATATATTCAGTAAACTTTTTCAATTATTAATGTAAGGCTCAGTAAACTTCACGATTCATGATTTTTACACGCTTCATTAAGTAGGATTATTATATAAATAGAACATAGTTTAATTTTAGAATTAGATCAAATCATCGCCTGATAATGCTAACATGGTTAGCGAAACTTGCGTCGAGAAGTTTCAAAAAGTGATTTGGTGTTTAGTCTCTTCGAGTTTATTGAACTACAAGTTATTTCAGTTTTCAAGTGCTTATCTACTATTAATAATAAATATTAATAACAATTTTAATTAATAGTGATAATAATAATTATTATTAACAATTATTATAATTATTAACAATTACTAAATATTAATTTAGTAATTGTTAATAATTAGTCATATAAGAATGACTTTTATAGAGACATAGGGAACACATTTTTTTTGTTGTCATATATATTTCGACGTATTACATTTTTATTAAACGATCGGAATAAACTAATATGATTTTTTTTACATATCCCCCGCAAATACAAACAAACAAGATACTAAGTAAACTTTAAAAAATACCGTTCGATCAGTTCAATCAAATTAAAAAATATATATATAGCATAACAGAATAACAATACCGGCGACCAAAAAAACTAACAATTGTATATCCTATCAAGTTATTGAAGGTAAAACAACAACCAAAATATTTCCAATAGTATATTTTTTTAGATGTTTGCGATATTATGCTGGATGAAAAAATAAATATGTAAGGTTATATGTATCATCATTTCTTCTATTGGAACCTTTAGTGTGAAACACTAAACACCAAATCACTTTTATTGAACTGCTCGACGCACGTTTCGCTAACCATGTTAGCATCATCAGGAGATGATTTAATCTCTCTATATGTATCATGTTGATTTGCATTTTACGTTATTCCAGCTTCAAAAAATCTATTAATTTTTTCAAGGCAACATGACTTGTGAATATATGCAATGGGATCAGGTAAATGTAGCAAAAATTAAGTGATTTTCTATTTTCATCTACTCTTTAATTTTTTTTTCCTCTTCTACATTTACTTTGCTCCCTTTTTTCGTATACTTTCTTGGTTAGGCTTGCTTTGTGCATCTAGTACGAGGTGAGTAAATAAAGTAATTATACTGGTGGTGTAGCCTTCGATTTGCTGACAATGATGGCTTCCCCTTTGCAGGCCTATATCTGATACATCTTCAGAATAAGTTTTAACTCTCTAGAATCACTTAACATGTTACTCCAAAATCCAGACGCAGTAATTTCATTTTTATATTGCCATTTTTATGTCTGTATCTACTATAGTCTCGAATAATTTAGAACACTTTTCATTATATGTTCTGACTACATTTCCTGTGCCTTTATGCATTGTTTTTATTATTGGTATTTTGGATTCGCCTATTTCATTTATTTTTAAATGTTCCTATACTTTTGGTATAGTATCTGTTTTGGCTTCTGTTTCTGCCTTGTAGATATATTTAAAAATTTCGAGAGTAATTTTATTAATTATATTCTTCCCAATGGCTTTATTTAGTTCTTCCACTGTTATAGGTGTAGTATCCAGGTTCTTCTCGTATATTTTTAAATTGTTTCTTATATTTTCCACCTCCGTTAATTGTTTGAAGTATATTCTTTTTCTCTTTTGTCCCCTTCAATTATGTTTTTCATCTTTGTCTTTTATAATCTTCATGTTATATTCTTTTCTCTGCTGTGGTTGTCTTTTTTCACTTTTAAAACTTTATAATACTTGTCTTTTTTCCATATATTTTATGAAATATCCCGTGGTCTTGACTATGAAATATTTTTCTATGCTTTTTTGTTTTCTTTCTCATTCCAACCTCAACATGACCAAAAAAGCCATAATGAGCAAATCAAAGATCAAAAGCATGCCGATTTGCTTTTTTGATTAGAGAGGGAATCGCAAATAAAGATCATGTGCATCATTGCCAAATGGCAGACAAGCATTTTTACCAAGAAGTTCTTGACAGGCTTCGAAAAAAGGGTCATTCGTACAAGACCGAATATGAAAAACATCTGAGTGTTGCATTACGACAAAACGCCTTGCCAGAACGCTATTACAATTAACAAGTTTTTGGCAAGTAAAAACATCACAGTGGCTCGGCAGTCCCCCTATTCACCAGACTTCTTCGTTTTTGCAATATTGAAAATTCACTTCAAAGGACACCATTTTGGGACATTTGAGAATATTGAATAGGTCATAACCGACCAACTGAGACGATTCCAATATCTGAGTTCTAGTACTGCTATGAAAAGTAGACATCAGTCTTCAGCGTTATGTGGCTTCTCAAAGCAACTACTTTAAAGGAGACAATGTAGAAATGTACATTTAATTGTAAATATAAAAATTATACAAAAATCAGTCTCATTACTCCATTTGCACACCTTGCATTAGGTTTAGTAGTAGCAATTATTTTCCGGAAAAACCCACGCCGACGACAACAATACATCCATAGAAAAATATGGTAAGATATTTATTTACACTTTCTATTAAGTTTAATTTTATATTTGCAAAATGTTCGTTGTTAACTCAATTTAACACTGAAAGTGGACACATATCCTCAAAGATATCATTTATGAAGGTTGCTATTTATGTATCCAAACTATTGGATATTATTGTATGCCATTGCTATTTATGTACGAAGTTGGTAACAATGGCGCTGCCAAGCGCCATCTAACATATACATCGTAAAGTTTTACATTGTTGATTGTATATGTACTCATACAGATGCTATTTGTCATCTCAGTCGAAAAATGAAATTAACTTGTTAGAATGTTCCTGCGATGATTTACTATGACTTTACATGGACCAAACAACTCCATATTTGACCGGTCTAAACATTGAATTGATGAGTCATCCACCGTACAGTCCTGCTTTGGCACCCAATGATTTTTGTGTGTTCCCGTCCGTGAAGAATAAACTACGTGATCACAAGAAGCGGTTGATGCGTTCAAAATGCACGTTTTGGAGATACTTCAATCGGAATGGAAAAAGTGTCATGAAAATTAGTTCAAACGTACGCAAAAAGTATCAATCATCTCGGAGAATATTTTGAAAAACAATAAAACCATTTACAAAGTTAAATATTTGCTTTTATTTATTATTCCGGATACATAAATATCAACCCTCGTATAATGACTAACTGAACTGACACACAGAATTACTAGCATGTTTTCTTAGACTTTGTTCTAATATAAAATTTCTGGTAAGTGAAACGGTCAAAACAAAGCGACTTTTTTTATATCTAGATATAAAAAAATCGAATCATAAGCAAGAAAAACGATATCACAGTTATTTAGGAACTATTTGATGGAGAATCAAATAAACGGGAGAAAAACTGGTCGAAATAAATTTCAGAAATGAAAATCACTTACAAAAGTAGGTGTGATAAATAAGCAGCACAGGAGGAGTTAAGCTGGACAACGTGGGGATAAAATGATGCCACTAACAGTTTCTACTGAATAAAATATTTCGTTTTCACACCCGTCAGGAAAAACTAGGCAAACTAGCATTTATTTCCATAACAAAACAAATTAGCTTAATAATCAAAGTATTGGCCATTGTTAGCTATTACGTTTTCCCATTTTTCTGTCGAAGACTGGATTCCACGCTAACAAAAAAACTTTTGGTGTTTTGAGGCCAAAGATTCATCAAGCCAAATTTTCACTTCTTTGTAAGAATATAAGTGTTGTTCTGAAAGTGCATACTGCATCGATAAAAATAAGTGGTAGTCAGTCCGAAGGGGCTAAGTCCGGTGAATACAGCGGGTGTTATATATATATATATATATATATATATATACCACCCGGTATATACATATATATATATATATATATATATATATATATATATATATATATATATATATATATATATATATATATATATATATATATTAATTCAAAGTACAAGATGAAGCGTTCTAGTAATAACAAAATTACCCCAGGAGGTAGACAATCCTCTGCCAGCTTTGCTGGTACAACCGGACTTTGGGATTCTGGGGCGTCCGGGCTTAAACGCAAAATCTTTCAGAGGGAGTCGGAGACCTCTGGCCAACGTCTGACACCGAAAACAAAAACTTTCTTTGGAACTGTAAATATCAATTCTCTCCTGCATCCAGGAAAACTACACGAATTGGGGCGAACATTAAATCAGCAAAAAATCCAAATTTTAGCTTTGCAAGAAACCAGATTAACAGATGATAACACCTTGGAATTCGGCAACTTTTTGGCAACAGACTTTTTAAAAGTAAAACGGACAAAAGAATACTCAAAAATACACCACATCTCGGTGTTGCTTTCGCTGTCTCAAGAAACATTCTTGGTTCTATAAGTAATGTCCAGCCAGTAAATAATCGACTTATGACACTATCCCTCAAGTGTGCTAACAAAAACTATACATTAATCAATGCACACCTCCCAGTTATTGAAGAAAATAGATCTAATCCTGAAAAAGTAAATAAGTCCTGGGAAATTCTAGAAAAGACTATCTCTAAAATTCCCTCTAACCATGTAAAAATCCTATTGGGTGATTTCAACGCCCAGCTAGGGAAAGAAAAAAAGTACACGAAAACAGTCGGCAGTTTTCCCGCTCATAAATGGACTAACCATAATGGTAGAAGATTGGTTGAACTATGTTCGCAGTTTAATCTAAAAATAATGTCAACCCATTTTAAGAAGAAAATATCAAAACAAAAGACCTGGAGGTGCCCAAACACGTACATAGGTGAATTTCAAATTGACCATGTTGCCATTTCGTACCCCAATTATAAAGAGATTTTGAATGTTCAAGTCAGGAAAGGAGCAAATATAGACACGGATCACTACTTGACTAGAATCAAACTTAGCTTAAAACCTCGAAAACTTATTCAAAAGAGGCTGCTAATACCAAAGTTTGACCCAACGAAAATAAAACCAGCCCTAACAGAAGAGCTTGATAAACAACCAGCACAGAACTGGCAAGAATTGAAACAAAGAATTATTAAAACGGTCTTAAAGTTGGTCCCTTTACAAAAACGTAGAAAACATCCGTGGTGGGATGAAGTTTGCGAGCAAGCAGTATTAAGCCAAAGTAAAGCATTCAAAGATTGGAACAGTCAAAAAACCGCAATAAACTATAACATCTTTTTGGAAGTAAGAATAGAAACATCGAAGCTGATTAGACAAACTAAAAGAAAATATGAAAACAATCAACTTAATGAAATAGAAAAAGATTTCCAAAAAAATAACACCCGAAACTTTTACAAAATATTTTAAACTAAATTACCAGGCTATCAAGCTATCAAATCAAGCGGCTTAAAAATGACAAGGCTTCTGGTGAAGATGGAATCACTGCTGAACTTTTGAAATCCGTTGGTCCAGGTACAATCAAGGTTACCGAAACACCTATTTTTAATAGGTGTTTAATAGGTGTAAAACACCTAATATAATAACCAAAACAATAATTTGAATAATAATGTAATTATTAATGAAATAATAAATAATAAATAATAAACAATAAATAATAAATAATAAATAATAAATAATAAATAATAAATAATAAATAATAAATAATAAATAATAAATAATAAATAATAAATAATAAATAATAAATAATAAATAATAAATAATAAATAATAAATAATAAATAATAAATAATAAATAATAAATAATAAATAATAAATAATAAATAGTAAATAGTAAATAGTAAATAGTAAATAGTAAATAGTAAATAGTAAATAATAAATAATAAATAATAAATAATAAATAATAAATTATAAATAATAAATAATAAATAATTAGTAATAATTAATAAAATTTAATTAATTTTACAATTTTACAGAAAAATTAATCGGCATATTTTGCGTCTAAAGCACAAATTGCGCGACATACAACCTTTCTCTAATGTCCCAAAATGGTATAGTTTGAGGTGAATTTTCAATTTTGGCAACAGGAAAAATGTCAAAGACTCAAGGCTGGTGAATAAGAGGGTTGGGCAGCTACAGTGATGTTTTTATAAGCCAAACATTCGTTAATTGAAATCGATCTGTGGCATTTTCTTGCACCCAAATATTCTTTATATTCTTACCCAAATAACATTTTTTCCAAGTCTTTCAACAACTTCTCTATAAAAATGGTGATTTATCATTTGACTTTGAGGCAAAATTCCTTATGAACACTCCCTTAGCTATCAAAAAAGCAAGTCAGCGGGCTTTTAATCTTTGACTTGGTCATTCTGGCTTTTTGGGCCGTGTTGAAGTTAGAGTGTGCTATTACTGGCTTTGGTGCTTGGTTTTCGGATCTTATTCAAAAATCTAAGACTGGTCACCAGTAATGATAAGCTCCAGAAAATGAGGGTCATTTTCAATCCATCCCAATAAGTCGACACATTTTATCGGCCTGAGCCAAGTTCACACAGATTTTCTTCATCCCAAATTCAGTGCAGCTATATATTTAACTAGTACTATTGCACAACTCGTGTTACAGCCACTTTTATTTCTTTTTATTTTCTACATGACATGTAAATGTTTATTCCCACGATAAAAACAGGCGTAAGATTTATACTTATGGATGTTTACAATTATTTGAATATTGGTGTAGAAGGAAATGAATCAATAATGCTTAAATTTATTCTTCCTCAAACCTTGGATCTCGCAATACGTCTTTATTTTTCACAATTAAATTACCACTTTTGAATAGTTGAAGATATGTCAAGAAATAGAACTTAACGTTAAATCATAACGATGGGTAAAGAAAGTAAAGACGTTAAAATTGTGAGGCGAAGACGTCTAGTATGGGCTCTTTTTGGTAAGGTTTCACATGTTCCTCAGAACAAAAGACCCGCAGTCTTTCAGATTTAAAGTTTATGTCCAGTGTATAGTCCCCATTCTAATATATGGGGCCGGGACATGGACCTTAACAAGGCGTACAGTTGCGAAGCTAGAGGTTACCAAAAGAGCCATGGAGCGATCAATGATAGGGAGACAATAAATGAATAGATTCGTCAGAATACTAAAGTAACCGATGTCAAGAAAAGAGTGATACAATTAAAATGGAATTATACATGTGATAAGAACAACAGATAGAAGATGAAATGTTAAGATCACTTAATGGAGGCCATGAATGGGGAAAAGGAATAGGGGTAGACTTCCCTTTAAATCAAAACAGTGGAGAAAAACTTTTGTCAACAATTGTTCATTGAGTTTCAGTAAAGAAACAGTTGTGTTATCTAAATTTTGTGCAAACATGTCAAATATTAAAAATTTGTCACAATCAGCTGGACATGCTAGTTTCAGAAACGATTATATGTGACTGGTAGATTTATGTTTAGCTCCGAATATATAACATGCTAGCTTTAACTGCTTTATCAGTGGCGTGCAGTAATATGACATAAATTAAAACATTATAAATAGCCCCAAGCTGAGGCCTTGCAGACGTACAACGTTTTTTTTTTCTGTTTCCATGTATTGAGCATATTTTCTGGGCAGTTATAAGACCATTCAGCGTGTGTGCGTGTACGGTATCGACTTTTCATCGCGAAAAATAATTGCACAAGAGACCAACTGAAACGTATCGTTAGGTAATTCCATTAGTTAATGACAATTACCATTACCAGTCGGGTGATTGTGAAGGGCGTTTTCAGTTCCTCACGACTTTTTTCGGTCTCGTTTCCGCGAATTTAGCGTGATGCATAAAGATATTAAATTACATCAGCTATATTTACATTTGCATAAAAACTACAAAAATAAAAAATTGAATATTTGAAAAATATATATGCGACCATTACTATTAGATTGGGTATTGTTATCTACATAAGCTGGTGACTAGAAATATAATCATAATGATTGTAAACAACTAGATAACCTTAAATATTCCTCGATAAAACGATAAATCCAAAGAAAATATAAAAATAAAAGAAATTGTCGAAAACACCAGTCACATGCTAATCCAAACAATAACAAACACGCCAATAAAGCTGTGAAGAAAATAACAAGCAAATATTCATCTTTCATGGCTGATATAGAATGCACAATGAGAAAAAGTAACAGATATCGATGGCATTTTAACCGAATTGAAAGAAAATTGAAGTGAACTATTCCATGATGGGTATAACTCCAACATACTTAATTTGAAAACACGTAAAACTAATATTTTAAAAACAAAAATCAAAAATATATACTATACACAGTCTCAAAACCAATAAATATTCAGGTTTGGATGGAGTCACCGCAAAAGTAATTAAAGCATTAGGGGTAGACATGTAGGGTCGATGTCAGCATTTATACATCTACAAAAAAAGGGTTTAGAGAGAAATGCGAAAATTACAGCCTTATAGCTCTCATTCCACATGGCAGTAAAATCCCCCTTGACATTATAAACGAACGCTTAAAATTTTACTTATCACGGCAGAATCCCCCAGAACAGTCTGGATTCATTCTAGGGAAAGGTACACGGGAACAGATATTCACATTCACATATTCAACATTCACAAACAAACAAATGGGAGAAATTAGAGAAATTTCTGCAGGAAATGGGAATATCAGATCACCTAATTAGCTTAATTTGTCAACTATATGAAAGCAGAGCTGTGCTGATAATAGAAGATCGAACATCCGATCAGTTTTGCGTCAATAAAGAAGCCAAACATGAATGTATTCTAACGCCAGTTCTATTCAACATTTATAGTGAATATACATATAATACGTAAAGCTCTCAAGGATTGGACAGGTGATATTAATATTGGCGGTATAAAAATAACTAACTTAAAATATACCAATGATGCTACATTTCTTGTCGAATAGCTGATCTTTTTGAATTATCAAAAAAATAAATAATGAAATCTACCTTTACGGACTAAAAATAAACGAGGAGAAAACGAAAATAATGATTATTAATCGTCAAAACAACATGCCCAACATCAGTCAAATAGGGCAATTTAAGGTAGTGAACCAATTCGTCTATCTTGCTGCCCGAATAAAACGACATGAAAACAGAAAAGAATGCGAAATATCAAGAAATTCAATGCATAATTTCAAGAAGATCTGGAGGAATAGGGACATAATACACAACACAAAGAAACACATAGTGAAAAATTTAGTTTCTCCGGTATTGCGCCTATTATTCAAGAAATTAATGAACCCATAGGTAGAGGAACAGGGACGAACGGATGGAGAGATTTCAGATCAAACGGCGAACCTCCAAAAAGATGGACAGACCAAATTTAACCAATCTGGTATATCCTCTAATATGTAACCAAGGAAGTCAGAAATAGAAAACCCTGACAACAAGTGCTCCGAAATGTACGTCAACGGAATGAATCTTTATAAGTCACGCCTCTTTTATAAAGAAATATACAAAAAAAGAAGAAGAAGAGAGATACTGGACAACAAAAAAAATTAACACTATGAAAATATTTTTTATTGGGTTAATTTTTTAATCTTCGTATGTTTCATGATGTTCAAGAGATCAGCTAATGCTATTTCATACACATTCTATTAAAAATGAATTTAGGCATCTCGCTGATCAGCTGAGCGTCACTGTGCCCCACTCTTATAGAAAGGGACCTGTTTGAAGTGCTGTATGCCACTTGACATTATCTTGCTGAAAGGAAAGTTTTGGAATTGGAAAGCATGCCAACACAGTCCTATGGTAGAGGTAAATTGTTTCTTTCCTATTACATAGCACCCCATACTATAATTCTTGGAGTGATAGCTTTTTAGCGTTTTAATATGAAAGTTAATTTTCGCCTTTCAGCCCGGAAACGCCTGACCGTTCTACGTCCATCATGGTCACCTAAACAAGATCTAGGCTCATCGTTGAAACAAATGGAGTTTCATTTCTGTTCCCGTTCGATTCTAGCTCAGTACCGTTATAAGCGACACGTCTTTTAATCCGCTATAAGAAAAAACACACAATAAGAACAATAAATATGTAACTCTATCTGAAGTAAATGTTGATTAATTGTCACCCTTGAAACAGTCCTACCCATAGCTCTAACAAAAACATTATTAAACCCAAAGAGATTTACCACTAAACACCGAATTGAGATTAAATCATCTTCTGCGTTAGCGAAACGTGAGTCGAGAACATAAAAAAAGTGATTCGGTGTTTAGTGGTAAATCTTTTTGAGTTTAGTGTTCCACACCGAAGGTTCCAATAGAAAAATTGAAAAACATTATTCATAAGATATTTAAATAATATTCAAAAAACAAGAGATATTTTTCATCAAAAAGTAAAAATTGCCCTATACTTTGCAGCCATCAAACGTCAACAAGCGTCTCCCAAAACTGGTTTCTGCCCTTAAGCCGTCATCAGCCGGGCTCGAGTTGAACGTTCGAAAAGAACAAAAGGACTGACCAAGACCCAAGTCTGATGGCAAACAATATTTAAATGCAGCTCACACCGGTGGTTCTTTAAAACGAGTTGGTGTGCAAACTTATGAGATTTTAGCACTTTTTTTCTCTTTAATTTGAGATAATTTTTTCTTTTCTTTTTAATTTGATTTGATAAAGAAAAAATGCAGCTCAACATAGAAACAGAAAGGTAAAAAAAAACAAGAAGTGTATCTGTACGTGTGTTCAAGAAATGCTGTAGAGTGATTGTAGTTTCAGTTTATTCAAAGTAAGTACTATTATGAGAGCAGCATTTTTTAGTTTTCCAGTAAATATTTTCAAATGTTCCAAAATAAAATATATTTACTTACCGCTACTTGTAATGTAGTTGCTTCTACATGGATCTGAAAAGATAAATAAAAGTTTAGCATCAAACTTTACTTATATTAGGCAGCTTTAGCAAACATTCGAAGCGTCAGCGGAATAGTTAGCAAGCGGTGGGCTTTTAACAAGATTTAATTAGTATACAATGAATTTAATTTATTACTATTGGTTTAGAATTATCCATAATTAATAGAATTTAAATATTAAAATAAATTGTGGATTGTATGAATTTCGGAAGCAACAGTAATATGATAGCAACAATAAATGAAATTGTTATATACTATCTGACAGATGAATTGCGTGTTTTGGTAATTATATATATATATATATATATATATATATATATATATATATATATATATATATATATATATATATATATATATATATATATATATATATATATATATATATATATATATATATATATATATATATATATATATATATATATATATATATATATATATATATATATATATATATATATATATATATATATATATATATATATATATATATATATAAATACTACAATAACAATATACATACTACAAAATAATATATTCAATAACAAGAAAATATCGTTCTGCTTAAGTCCCAGAAACCGATCTAGGGAAACGCTTACTGATTTTTGATGACGATTGAAGAAATGGAAAAAAATTACGTAGAGTACGGAAGAAATGTCCTTGTTATTGAATATTGTTCATATTTTCCATAAGCCAACTATGCAACTTTTCATGCATATATAGTACTTATATATATACGGTTTCACTAGTACTGTTGCAAACCACAGAATCGCGCGAGATACATTTCATGGAAGTCTATATCGGACATGACCGATGTATATGGTCATCCTTGGCCATTGTGTCAGTTGCTTTCGAATGTTCAGCTCGAGCCCGACTGATAATGGCTTAAGGACAGAAACAGATCTGCAGAGATGTTTGATAGCGATTGAAGAAACGGGCAATTTTTTTTGTGCAGCACAACAATCATTATATTATTTTTCTCTTATTTAGATCATTTACTCCTTATTGTTATATCTACATATTACCAAAAAATATTAGAAATTCGATTTTTAGGAAAAGTTTTATGTGGTTTATTTATTATAATTTTTTTTGGGATAAATTTCTATGTCAGTTAGTATATTACAATGAAATATATCAGCATTTGCATCTCATTAAAGTAATATATATTAATATCATAATTGCTATTAATTTTTATTAAAATAATTCACTAATACATTAAATTATTTGTCAGTATAATTTATATTAACTTAGGCTGTACCTGGACATATGGAAGAGTGAATATCTTATCTTGAGTTATTATTTCGAATATTTACCATACAATTGCTAACATGGTAATTCCGAATATATAACATTTTAGGATCTGTAAAAAATCTTCAATCATTTTTTTTAACTTGCTAAGAAAAAGTCATTAAAAAGTAAACTATGTTCAGAAAATACGTGGAGGGAAAATGTTACTATATTAAACAGCTCTGACAGGCTCCAACTAAAATGTTCACCCTTTAATTATTCAGCCACTCTACATAACACACTGCTAATGCTTTCAGCTTTTAAAATGAATTTTAGTTCAGCAATTATGTTTTTAAAAATACTTAAACAAACAAGGAATTTTTTTTTCGTGCTCCTCGTAATAATTGCTTATTACTTCAGCAACCCCCCAAACTAGAACAAGCGTCCTCGGCCGAGACCGATTTCTTGCAATAAGCTGTCAACAGTTAGCCGTCTACGTTCGGAAAGCAGCTGAAGAAATGACTAAAGGGAATAACGGGTTATATCGGTTTTTCGGATGAAGTCTGCAATAGAGCAGTTCACGCCATCCTGTGGTGAAAGTCCACAACAGTCAGACTGCGCGAACTGTTCGTGACCCCCCTAGGCCCTACTAGGTCCCAGGAATGCAGGAAAAGTTGCCAGTGAGCTCGTGAAGAAATATTCATAAAATATTCATAAAAGAAGGAAAGTGTTTTCCAGTGCTCCGCGTAACAATTGCTGATTTCTTCAACCACATTTCTTCATCCCCAAATGTGAGCAAACGTCTTCAGGGACCATTTTCTGGCCATAAGTCATCAGTCCGGCTCGATCTGAACGTTTGGAATGCAGCTGAAGAAATGACCAAAGAGTATGACAGTATATATCGACTTTTTCGGACGAAGTCTGCAATACTATGCAGCTGACTCAATTCTTTTATACATGTTTGGTAGTAGAAAAAAGTTGCTTAGAGGTCATTAGTCACAAAAGTACAAAATACAAAATATTGTTCTATGAATGAGATTTCTTACACACATTTTTATAATACCAGAACCTAGAAAATAGAAGAACCAGTATAATAAACCTACAACTATCATTAAGCGATACAAAAAAATTAAATACAGATATAATTTTAAATAGATTAGAGACATTTTTTACCCTTAACTTCTCCAACCATGCTATATAATGCTAACTATTGATAAAGATGTAATTTTTATAGAGAGCCCCATGGCACTAGATAATTGTAAATCCATATTTCATCATTTTAAATCTATATTTCATGATTGGGATCTTTGTTGAAACGTGTTATAAATTACCAAATCAAACAATTAATCCTATGAAAACTGACATATGCAAGAATCTTTCGAAGTGAAGTCGTGAAGAAGGATCTTAACACACAAATCCAACAGCGAAACAATCTTCCCACAAAAGATTTACCTAACTGAAATTTAAAGAGATTTACCACTAAATATCAAATCAAAATTTTTTTCACCTCTCGACGAGACTTTCGCTAACCTTTCCCAATGTTAGCATCATCACGGTTAGCTAAACGAGCTTCGAGAAATTAAAAAATAGTCTTTACAATTAATGTTTCACACCGTTCCAATATAATTAATTAACAAACCTAATTTGTCTAACTCCTTAAGTCAGACGCGAATTCTATGTAGAATTAGAATGTTAATAGAAAAAATGTCTAATTTAATGGCATTATGAAGAAGCATTCGAAAATTTAGAAGATAAACCAATAGTTTTCTGTTGACCCCGAAATCTTCGACAAATACATTCACTCCAGAAATGATATGTTCTTATAGTGTAATTTTTGGGTTTGAGCTGTTAGTACGAAATACTAAGATGTATATTCAAAAGTTACCGAGAAGGCAGCAACCTTTTTTCTAATCAAAGAATATTCTTCACGAAAACTAAATTATTATACTAGGCTGTTAATGAATGACTGGCTGTTTTGATCTGGTGAAAAATCAATTAATATTGTTCAATCAATTATTTGAATTTATAAAGGGCAACTGGAGTTTCGTAAATGTGATAGAATATGTGGAATTTAATATGTTGAATTATAACGGTGTTAAATAAAATCAAGCGTGTTTTAATTGTACTTAGTTTAATTATTATTCAAAATAAATGGAAAATGTGAAAAAGTAATTCGATAAGTAATATATTTTCCAGCTATTTTTAATAAAATTGCTTTTATTCTCTTTAAATATTATTTAAACGTGCGATGTAAAATATCATAAACCACTGTCCAACTGTTCTTTAGTAACAAGGATAAAACCTCACAAAAAAAAAACATTTTTCTCCTATAAGTTAAAATTAATAAAATAGATTACAAAGGTTCTTTCAATAGGGCGTTTTTTTAAATTCTTGAATAAAACACAAAATTTGCATTGATTTCAAAACAGGTTTTATTATGGCTACAGACATTCACTCTTTTGTCAAAATTTCGAATGACATTTTAGCATAATCGTGGATCTATCTCACCAATGACACTAATGTTGTTCTTATAGACTTAGCGTGTCACGTAACCTCAAAGAAAATAGTCCAGCAGTGTCAAATCGCATGATCTTGGCGGTCCATTAATTTAACCGTTTCTTGCAATAACTAGTACAGGAAATTTTTCTCTAAATAAATCAGTTGTTCCATTAGCAGAGAGATGTGTAGCGCTATCCCACTGGAACTACATATCCTTCAGATTAATATTATTTAATTCAGCGCACAAAAATCCAGTTATCATCTCACGATATAGAGCACCATTCACAGTTACAGTTTCACCAGCAGCATTCTGAAAGATATACTGCCGAATTTTATATTTATATATACTGCGGCAATTTTTTTTATTAACATAACCACCAATTTCAAAATGTACTTCATTTGAAAAGATGATTTTCTGAGAAAAATCATCTGTTTGTTCTTTGCTCCAATTGACACATGCACGAAATTTTGAATGAATCAATGGCTTTAGTCCTTGGGCTATTTCAACCTTATATACCTTCAAAGCTTAATCATTTCGTAAAATACGCCATGTTGTGGATTCATTGAGTCCAAATTTTTGTAAACGTCGACTAATGCAAATTTCTGGCTCTTTAGCAACACTATTACGTACCAAATCATTATGCTTTTATGAAGAATCACAACAACTATATATAGTTATTTTATCTTAAACCAAACCGATTAATAATTGTGGAGAGACCACATAAAATTGTTGAACCAGCCTCGAAATAATGCCATGAGCGTTAAAGACCTAACCTAATGAGTACAATTTTCTGAATGATAATAATAACAAAATTTTCCTAGTGCACCACATGGTATAAAACTGAGTAACTTAGAATCAGCAGAAATTTATAAAAATAATTATAAAAATTAGATAAAATTAATGAGAAGAAGATATATCCGATGGTTTAACTAAAAAATAATAAAATGAAGTGTTGTGCTTCCACCTCAGTAACAAACAAGCGCACCTGGAGCCCCAAGTATACTTCAATAACATCTCGCTACGTTACATTCCTTATCCAAAATACCTAGGACTAACAATAAATCGAACACTTTTGTATGAAAAAAAAAACATCTGGAGAATACCTCAGCTAAAATAAACACCAGAAATAATAAAATTTAAAATTATATGGTACTACGTGGGTCATAACTGCATCTACCCTTAAAACATCAGCTCTTAGCATGGTCTACTCGGGTGCCGAATGTTGCGCCTCAGTCTGGCTAAATAGCTGCTACGTAAAGATGATTGATATCTGTTGGGTTCCACATGAGATTGCGGAACCCAACGGTTGGGTGTGCGAAGACACTCAGCTACTGCTGTCTCACTGGACGCAGTCCAAGAAAATCTAACAGTACATATATATATATATATATATATATATATATATATATATATATATATATATATAGACCAGGTGTTCCATTAAGGATGGATCGCGGCCGTATCTTGAAAACTATTTATCCCACAGCTTTGGGGAAAAAAAAATTGTACTAAAAATGATCATGAGAAATTCACCAAAAATATTTTTAAGCTTCTAAAACGACCGCAAGAGGGCGTGACGAGCTAAACATTTTTAAAAATCTTTTTTTGTGTGTATTTTCAAGTGTTAACCGAGTAAGAAACATTCTCAGTTATAATTAGCAAACTGTCTCCTACAACTTTGTTTTATGACATTTTGTCGTAACTTCGCGAATAAAGAAGTGGGGGGGGGGGGGGGGTTAGTTTTACCTATTTAGATAGAAAGTCATATAATGTCCGTTTCCCTAAACCGATTTTCCTCAATTTGGATTCATTTAAAAGGCAATTGCTGGGACAATCAGATAATCTGGGAGATAAATTATTTAGTTTATAAATGAAACCGCGAGGTGGCGTTACATTCAACAATAGTTTCTTGAAGTTTTGTTCAGTTTTTTCAAATAGAATAGTACAGCTTTTATTACATGGCTAGAAAGGTAATTTCAAGAGGAATCATCCAGTGAAAACCCGAAATCAATATCTTCTTTCACACTTGACCCAGGCTTAGGACTGGTCCAAATTCTTCGTGCCATATTAATTTGGAGTGTATTTAAAGGCCAACGGGCCAACAACGAAGATAATAATAATAACAACACTCAAATAAAATTAACAGCACAACAGTCTAATAATTAACAGAATCTGAACTTTAACGCCTTTCTAAATGTTCAAAATGCCTTCCATCCTTAGAAATGCAAAGATTTATTTTTCGACGAGTACTAAAAACGGCAGCTTTAATTTCCGCTCTTGAAATACTGGTTATTGAATTTTGAATTATTTCAATCATATTTTCCCGTGTGGTAGGACGAGTTTGAGAAATAAGGTCTTTTAGTCTTCCCCACAAGCAAAAATCGAGGACTGTCAAATCTGGTGAGCGCGCCGGCCACGAAAATAAACTACCCCGTCCTATCCAATGATTTCGAAACGAAGCATCCAAGAAGTTTCAAATCACCTGCGAGAAGTGGGCAGGGCATCCATCATGCTGGTACCACATTTGTCTTCTTGTTTCCAATTAAATATCTTCCATTAGTTCTGGCAGTCCATTTTGTAAAAAATTTAAATATGTTTCACTATTCAAATAATTGATGAACCAATAATTTTGTCTCCCAAAACACCACATGCGTTCACACTCCATCTATTTTGGTGGTTGATTTCTAACATCCAGTGTGGATTAGCAACTGCTCAGTAGTGCATATTATGTAAGTTAACGCCTCCATCACTGCTAAAAGTAACTTCATCATTCCATAGTATGCGTTTTAAGAATTGTTTATTTCCACTACACATATTTTTTAACCAGTGACAATAGTCTAACCGTCTGTCAGAATCGTTATCCAAGAGGGCTTGGTGTAGGACAACATGATAGGGGTGCAGCCTCGATTTTTACTTATGGGGAAGACTAAAAGACCTTGTTTTTCATACTCGTCCTACCACAGAGAAAACATGATTGAAAGAATTCAAAATTCAATAACCAGCATTTCAAGAGCGGAAATTGAAGCTGCCGTTTTTAGTACTCGTCGAAAAAAAAATCTTTGCATTTCTAAGGATGGAAGGCATTTTGAACATTTAGAAAGGCGTTAAAGTTCAGATTCTGTTAATTATTAGACTGTTGTACTGTTAATTTTATTTGACTGTTGTTATTATTATTATCTTCGTTGTTGGCCCGTTGGCCTTTAAACATGCTCCAAATTAATATGGCACGAAGAATTTGGACCAGTCCTAAGCTTGGGTAAAGTGTGAAGGAAGGCAAACATTAGGTTAATATTATTTTTTAACTTAATGCAGATAGTAGTGAAATAATAACTGATTTTTTTCAGAAAAATCGAAATATCTCTTGACATGTCAGAGATATCGATTTCGGGTATTCATTGTACGATTCCTCTTTAAATTACCTTTCTTGCCATGTAGTAAAAGCTGTACCATTCCATTTGAAAAAACTGAACAAAACTTAAAAAACTATTGTTGAATCTAACGCCACCTCGCGGTTTCATTTATAAACTAAATACTTTATCTCCCAGATTATCTGATTGGCCCAGCAATTGCCTTTTAAATGAATCCAAATTGAGGAAAATCGGTTAAGGCAAACGGACATTAGGCGACTTTTTATCTCAATAGGTAAAACTCCCCCTCCACCCCTCTATTCGTGAAATTACGACAAAATGTCATAAAATAAAGTTGTAGGAGACAGTTTGCTAATTATAACTGAGAATTTTTCTTACTCCGTTAACACTTGAAAATACACACAAAAAATTATTTTTAAAAATGTTTAGCTCGTCACGCCCTCTTGCGGTCGATTTAGAAGCTTAAAAATATTTTTGGTGAATTTCTCATGATAATTTTTAGTACATTTTTTTTCCCCAAAGCTGTGGAATAAATAGTTTTCAAGATACGGCCGCGATCCATCCTTAATGGGACACCTAGTATATATATATATATATATATATATATATATATATATATATATATATATATATATATATATATATATATATATATATATATATATAGATATATATAGATATATATATATATATATATATATATATATATATATATATATATATATATATATATATATATATATATATACATATTTACATTATAGACATAAGTATAAGAGTTTGGAATATTTACAAGTAGGATATCTACGTCTATGATACCCTAAAAATTGTGCTGGATATTTATTTTAGACCGTTTTTAAATGAAAATAACAAAAGCATTGTTTTGCTGATAACACAGGTTTTTCGATTTTTTCCTATTCCGTTGATACTTGTATCTACACATTATTTCAGTTCTTTTTCAGTTTTCAATCACTTCGTTTAAAAATGCCTAGAAACATGATATCTCATTTTAACAGATCGAGAGTAATGGAATTGTTACAGGGCTTTAATAAAAGTGATATCGTAGAAATTGTATGTTCTCCAAAATGCAGTATCGAAAATTCGTAAAAAATTGCAAGGGACCAATGAAATAAAGAATCGCCCCAGAATTGGTAGAAAACGGTGTAGCACAGTTGCATAAGACGGGCAGATATCAATGAGAGGTCGAAGAAATCGTCTGGAACCTACAAGTGGGATATCAAGGGAGCTTGTTAGGCTTGAAGGGGTAAATGTTTCACGACAAACGATAGCACGTAGAGTGAAAGCGATAAATTTGCATCGCGGAAAACCTTTACGTAGATTATAGTCTTAATTGAAATAACGTGATGTTCTCCGATGATACGAGAATCGGCTTAGTTTCTGATTCACAAAGAACATTAGTTTGGGGAGCTTCATGTGATCAAGCCCGACTGGAAACAGCTCAACCACGTATCGCATTTGAAGGTGAAGCGTGATGTTTTGGGGTGGTATTATGAGGAATACAGGGACACCTCTACTGGTTCTGGAAATATGTGTACTGATGATGTGTACATCGAGGAAGTTTTAAATCATGTTGTGCATCTGTTCGAAGGCGCAGTTGGTGAGGGATTGGTTTTCATGAATTATAACGCACCTCCTCATCGAACAGCAGCAGTTCAATATTTTCTTAAAGAGGAGTGAATAACCAATTCAGGGTGGCCAGCAAATTCCCCTGACATGAATGTCATTGAACACGTCTGGAACATTCTGAAAACACGCATCAAGAAACGAAACAATCCACTTCTTACCCTGCGAGAACTAAAAGATGCTGCTCGTGAAGAATGGGAGAGAATTTTACACGCCCAAGAGCCAAGAGAATTTTACACGATTCAGCTTTCGCTGCATCCGAAAGTTCTTTCACAGTCGTTGTTAACTATGTATGGAAATAAATAAAATATTAATTTGATTATCTCCTGATAATGGTTATATGGCTAATGAAACGGGCATTCAGATTTTGCAAGAAAGTAACATCGTGTTTTGTTGAAAACATCCATGAGATAAGTTTTCGCATCAAAAATTCCATTGTAAGCATTTACAATGCTTTAAAACTGATTAAATCGTATTTGAAAAATCGTACGCAACAGGTATTAATAAGGGATACTGATGGCAGGGCCTTTCTCTCAGAGAGGGTATATGTTACCAAGGATGTTCCGCAGGGTTCGGTTTTGGGTCCATTGTTGCTTGTACTATCATTAATGTGTTGAGTGAACAAACAGTATGAGTGAACAGTATGAGTATGCAGATGATCTGACCCTTAATTTAGTGAGGGGGCATTGGGGATGTACGGGCAAGTGTATATAGGGCGTGCGAGGTTCTAGATCACTATTTTTCTGCTCACGATCTCATTTTGAATACATCAAAAACACAGTGCATTCTTTTTGAAAATCGCAAAAGTAATGACATCAATTTTGTTTATAACAATAGTATATATACTATATTATACTATAGTACTATATTATAACAATACAGTACTTGGATTAGTGATCGACCGGAGATTGGATTGGAGGGCCCAGATTGAAAAACTTGCGCTGGATATATCAAGATCTTCGTATGACTTGATAGTTATTTCCAAAAATATAGGGATAGATGCAGCAATTTCGGCGTATCCCGCATTCGTTTGGTCTAGGATAGGATACGGATTGATTTTTTGGGGCAACTCACCCGATATGCACAGAATATTTCAGCTTCAAAAAAGATGTATTCGAGCAATTTTTAAATTCAGTTATAATGATAGTTGTAGAGAAAGCTTTGTTAAAAAAAGGATGTTCACTTTGGTAAGCATGTATATTCATGATTCTTTTATATTTGTATATAACAACAAAGAACTTTTTGAGTCATTCCAAAATGAACATGAATATACGACACGACATAAGTACATAAGTCCGATATTTTACCATCAAGATATAATTTTAGTTATATTCAAAAGAATGTCAACTTTATGATTATAAAAATATACAACAGTTTTCCTCTAAATTTCCGGTTAAAATTCAAAATTGCAGCGAATAAAAGCCTAAAGAAATACTTGTTTAAAAAAAGCGTATTACTCTTTAAATATTTTTTTTAGTGATCTCCTACAATCTCCTACAATCTCTAGTCTCCACAATGTTCCGTGCCAACATGGCAGTTACAAATGTACATTTAATTGGGACAAATAAATCTTTAACTATCTATCTATCTTTCTATCTATCTATCTATCTATCTATCTGTCTATCTACCTATAATTCCACTAAAAATGTCATCATATTAATATGTTGTATAAGATTGAGTAAACGAAAAAATCTTTTACAGAACATCAAAATCAAAACAACGTACTGAATTGGAAATTGATTATCATGGTAACAAGATTTGCCTGATATTTTTCTCGTAACAAAACCATTTATATATAAATTATATTTTCCCATATATATAAGCGGAAAAAAACGCGTATTCCTATATTCCGGTTCTTCTTCCCATCCTCATATTTTTTTTGACGAAATGAAAAGACTTCTAGTTTAATAATAAAATTGAATAATTCAACAACAACCTTGAATTTGCTCCACTTAATTATGTTTATTAAACAACATATGTACACAAAGTTTTTAGTACTCAATATTATCAGTATTGCTTCTCTGATTTTTATTAAATTTATGTAGAGTGTATTTTTTATCACATTACTACTCAAAAGTTTTGCAAATATTCCTGTTATTTTTATTCCATTTTTCTAGGTACTACTTTTCAAAAAGTTTCTTAAAACAATAATGTTTTAAATAATAATGTGTTTAAAATAAAGTAAAAAAGTGACAATTTGAGTTTATATCAGGTGACGTTTATATATATATATATATATATATATATATATATATATATATATATATATATATATATATATATATTACTATTCAAGTACAGTTACATGCGTTTGTTGTTGTTAGCCTTCCTTCACGCCCGTAGTGATTTCATTCTTTCACCATCAGCTTTTTTCCATCCGTCAGACCAAGTTGTTCCGGTCTTCCTAGATTTTTCTCTCTGGCCAACCTCCCTAACGTTAACCTTATGTCTGAAACAGTTTATATCCTGAATTTCACTTTATGTAACATTTGCTGATCTTAGGTCCTCTTTAATTGCAGCAGTCCATTGTTTCTATTGTTAATTGTTTGTTATTAATTGTTTCTATTTTAGCTCTACTCCTATTTTATTTAAGTCTTCCTTATTGTTTAATTTCTTAGTTTACTCAAAATCTACAATACAGACGATATATATGGCCTGGCTCCGATCGTCTCTCCTAACTGCTTTCCTTGCGTTCGTCTGGAGCTCGGCTGATGACTGCTGAAAGGCTAGAAACCTGTCCGGAGAGATACATGACGTTATATGGTGGACATAATTTTACTAATAATGGATTATTTAATAAGAAATATAACCGAATCAAAGTTAGGAATAAACTGAATTTCCTTTAACCTATCAAAGAAAGTATACATTTACTAATGGCGGTGCTTCTTGGTACAAACATCGACACGCTTCCCTCAAATACCCTCACGCTAGTCAATGAATCAATCAGCTATGCTTGTACGGTTTTGTATTGTACTTGCCTTTCTTCTCATATATTTATTACACATAATAACACTGCTGAGTTATTGACAGGTGGCATTTTATGCATTACCTGATAGATTTATTAAATCAATTTTAAAAAGTTTATCACTTTTTATATGTTCGAAAGTGAAAAAGAACGTTTTTCGGACATGTTTTCTAAATTATATGGTGTAAAAACTCACATGGCATACCCTACAATATGCTTAATATATGCCAATGGCAATGAAGGAGATTTCAGCGTGAAAGATAAATTTGAGCTGGTCCCTCAAACGATTATTCAAAAATAACAGCTCTAAATGATTGTAATCCAAAGAAAACGATGGCATTGCATCTAGTCTTGTAAATGCCTTGAAAAATATTTCAAAATACTGAGACCATTTATCGCCTAAATGAATCAAAATTCAAGATTTTTTCGAGAGTACATTAAAAATGTATCTGCTTGTAAAGCGAATTGATAATGGTTTTTATTTGCAACCATGTTGGGTAAATGGGCGACATGGGCTTGTCAACTAACTATACGAAAAAACTTAAATGCGGACTGCATTAGCGAAAAGAAATTTTATCTACATGGTCAACATGACTATTTTACAAGGATCTGGTGCCCGATGCTACATTGAATTTCATTATACTGGTCGAACATTGAACTGACTACATTGCATTGATGTACAAGGATAGAGTGAAAAGAAAAATTAAGACACTTCTTTTAATAATCTCTTCATTTAATGCGAATTTATTTCCAGTCAGCCGTTTCATCATAGTTCGAAATAGGAAGAAGTCGCATAGGGCCAAGTGTAGAGTATAGAGTGAATGCGGTATCAATTCCTAGTACCAATTGACCAAATTTGCTCTTGCAATGGCACACGAAAGGACGGGTGAATTGTCATGATGAAGCAGCATATTTTTTTGACAAATAATTGTATATTTTATTAACTCTTCATGAAACTGGTTTTATATTATAGCATAATACTTCCCTGTATCTTGTGAAGCGATCACTTGATTCGGTTTTTCGTGCTCAGTGAACAGAAGTACCGTTCATGTTTAGCATCTCACCAATCTACCTAATATTTACTCTGTTATCGACCAATACGATATCACGGATTTTGTTGACCATTTCCTCAATAGTGTCCTCAACGAGGCCTCCTGAGTGCGGAGAGTCAATCATCCTGGTTTGACAACATTGAAACTCAGCAATCCACTTATAAACCATAAAATGTGGAGGAATAGAGTCTCCGTAACCCCTTCTAAACTATTCTTCAATTTGCGGTAACTAACAGATTCGGACCAATATTTGGCTAGAATTGTCCAGAGTTAGCAAATGGTAAAACTATCACTTTCCACTAAAATAATTGTGGATCTCACATGTCATTGGTTATCTGATTTTAAATTATTGTGTTACATTACCTTACATCATCGAATATCCATTTGTTAATGTACATCATTAAAAAAACACCCATATAGATGTTGTGGTGTTTGCTATTTTATTTATGTATCTTTTCTTTTACTTCTGCAGAATATAGCGGGTGATTTTTTTAGTGTGTCTGAACTTCGTCTGAACCGATAAGGGTCGCTGTCAAATGAACAGAGAGTTTGCGCGTAAATATGTCTGTAAATATGTATCTCAACAGCCTGGCAAATTATCATGGAAATTAGAAGAGTATTATTTAATTCCGAATTTAAATAGTACTAATCTGGAGATGTGTTTCCAAAAGGATGGCTCCACTTGCCATACAGCCTACTCAATCATCGATTTATTGAGGGGAAAATGTCGTGAGAAAATGAAATCTAGGAACGGATCTGTTAATTACCCACCAAGATCATATGATTTAACGCCTTTAGATTATTTTCTTTGGTCTATGCCGATAAGCCGGCAACTATTGACGCCTTGGAAGCCAATATAACTCAGACAATTGCGCACATAAGACACTAATTGTTTGAAAAAGTGGTAGAAACTTGGATTGCCAGAATTTGTCAAAAGTAGCCGCGGTGGACATTTGTCCGAAATTGTTTTCCAATATAATGCCATCGAATGTTATTTCACATAAAATAAATAAGTTTCAAGGTATCAAATTTGGATGTTGTTTATTTGAATTTAAAGTTCGGACGCACTAAAAAATCATCCAATGATTTTTCTGTTGTATATTTCTGTTACATATGTGGTTACAATTTTTGTCGATTATAAATCTCAAAATATGGCGACCAACAAGCTGTGATTTTTTTATTATCAAAACCACAGGACACTACGTAAAGCGGATATTTTAAAATATTTAAACGGTTGGAAAATCTCAAACGGTTGGAAAATCAAAAATAAAATGTAATCATATTTCAATTTTTTCTTTTTTTGAAAATCTAATACAAGTAATCAAAGCTATACGAGTACAGTACACCAATCCAGTAAATATAAGTATAATAAAACCGATTAAACTATCGTTTCGTTCTATTAGCCTATACTTATAGTTTGTTATATCCTATACCATAAAAAGATGACAGTCTATACTATAAACACGCCAAATGTATGTCCATACGATACTCAATTCTTTATTCTACCTGTTTTGTAAAGTATATACTTCTATATATCTTTAATTTAAATTTATATATAATAATGTTAGATATTTGTACGAGAAATCTCCTTAAAATAGATTGAAATAATCCCTAACATAGAATGAAATTTAGGGGAGGTTTTCTCATTTCTATCAAAACAATCTCCTAATTTGTCTTTTTCGCTATAAAAACCCAAAATAAAAAATGTCACAATGATAATTACCAGCACAAAAAGTGACTACCCGAAACTCTTGAGGTGGAATATTTCGGAAATATGTGCCATTAGTGTTCCAGCTGAAGCATTCCTGATTGTGAAGTAAGATTTTTTCGACACTGTCTACATACAAAGTCCGTCCTCCTGCGGTAAATTTAATGGTGATCTTTCAAGCATAGACAACTTTAATATTATGAACTAAATCAACATTTAATTGGCACCTGGTACATATTCAATAAATTCTGTTCCGAATTTAATCTCCCGAGACCAGTTTTTAATTGCTTAGATTCAAGAGGCACAGACCAAAGCAGTCACTACATCGATCATGCTTTATGGCATGGCCGCTCTCATTTCAATCCATGAATAAATTATAGCTATTTATTAATAAATCCTAACACCACAGCTGATTAAAATTAATAAACCTTGAAGGAAACAAGACACTGAACACTGAAAATGTCTATGATATAATGTCCATAATTGACGGTCATTCAATATTTTTCATTTGTCGATCAAACACAATATTTAGGGACAATAAGTTCTAACCCATTCTGTACTAGCAAAGAATTTGAACTTCTGATATCGATTTTCTCATGTTTCCATACATTTTATAAGTTGCCGAACATATTTAGGTCATTTATTCAATATTTTTTTTTCTAATTCTCAGAAAACAACTGTATATTGTTTTTAATTATTAATATTCTGAATTCTTTATTAGCTGATAGCGAGTTTTATTAATTTGAGATAATATTGGTGGTTTTTCAAATTCATGTTTGTTTCAAAAATAATTTTTGTGTCTCTGATATATATATATATATATAATATAATATAATAATAATTAAATATATGCTATAATTTTAATACATGCAAGTATTTAAATTATAAAAAATCATAAAAGTTTTAAAAGTTTTAAAGATATCATTTCGTTCAATTTCAACATCCAGAACATATTTAAAAACACATCAATCCATTGAGAAGAGATGAAAGAATTTTGTTTTGGTCTCACCAAAAATATTATTTCTTGTCGCAAAGACAAAGTCTTATAAAAATATTGACTCTCTATCATAATTCTTCTCTTGCAAATCTCAAATGTGACATTGTACAGATTGTTTCATTTACGAGGTCTGTAAGACAAACCACGCAGCGAAAGGCCTTCAACTGCAAAAAGTGATAAAAATGTCCACAGAATCCAGGATCTTGTTCATTCGGGTAGTCGGTTAATGATCAGAATAATCGAGGAAGAGTTAAATTTGACTCACACAACCGATCCTCAGATTAAAGGAAGAACAGAAAGGAAGAATGTTTTTTTACTTTTTGGGGCGGCTTGAAAATTTTCTGACACGTGCCATTACTGGTAAAGGGTCTTGGAATTTTTTAATACAACCCGCAAACGAAGCTCCAGAGTCAGGAATGGCATACTCCACCCTCATCAAGGTCTAAAAAAGGAAGAATGAGCAAATAAAAGATTAAAAGCATGCTGATTTGCTTTTAACCTGATAACTCCTGATAACCACAGGTTCGGCTATAAGGAATTTCCACTTCAACGCCAAACGAAAAACCAGCATTTTTACTAAAAGGTTCTTGAAAGTCTTCGAAAACATCTGAGTGCTGCATTGTGCGCTTTGCCATACAACAATTTCAATTAACAAGTTTTAGGTAAGAACAAACGTTACCGTGGCTCCGTAGCCCTCTTATTCGCCAGACTTGTGATTGAAATTCCTTGTGATTTTTTACATTTCCCAAGATTGAAAATTTACCTTATTGGAGAACATTGGAGAACAACTACAATCTTCAGCTGGCCTTAACAGACCAGCTGAAGGCGATTATAGCATCTGGGTTCCAATACTGTTATGAAAAGTGGACAAACCATCTGCATCGCAGTGTAGCTTCAAAAATCAGCTACTCTGAAGGAGACAATGTAGCATTGTAATTTCAAATGAATAAAAAAGTGATATAAAATTAATCTCATTACTTTATTTCCACATCTCGGACATTTCACAATAATATTTGTTTAAAAACCCGAAAAAATCACAAGGTTGAACCAGAATCAATGGCATATATTAGGTTTTTTCCAAGCTCCATTTTTCACGACTTAGAGTGAGTTTAGTCCTTTTATCGCTCCCAAATAATGCTACATCATATTTCCGACCTAATTTACCAGAAAAGATAGATAGTTATATGCTAAAAATCATCCAAATATTCAGAAAATTTACTGCTATGCTAACAATAGGATATTTAGATTCTTGATATCCTTATATAAGAACATTAGCATTTTAGCTCAACAAAAAAATAACATCATTTAATGTATTTTAAAAACGTTTTTCGTTTTAAAACAAATAAAGACAGGAGGTTCTAACATTATGGATTTTTTTTTATTTGTTATTACACATTTGTTATTACATATTACAACATAATATGTTTATAGCAAAATGGTTCGAAATAATATTGGGTTGATGCATAATTATCCACGGTCTATCTTTGTACCATAAATTTATTGGTAACAAAAATTAGCATATTGTTTTTTTTTTCATAAAAAATTCTTTTATAAAGGGTTTCCCAATAAGAGCGATATGAAAATTTGTCGGAAAATGGTGCTCATTGTTTTTTTTAAATGGTATATTGTTTGCCATTTATGATTTATAGAAAATATCGTTTAAATGACCACTTCGGCTCTTCTTGCACTGGTTGATTCGATTGGCCCAATTTTCGATGACTCGGTGGAGCAATCTGGTGATGTGGCGTCTATTGTTGCTCGAATGTTGGCTTCAAGTTCATCAAGAGTCTTGGATTTGTTGATGTAAACCTGTGATTTTACATAGTCCCAAAGAAAATAGTCTAAAATTGTTAAATCACAAGATCTTGGTGATCAGTTGCAAGAAGCTTTCCGTGAGATTCTCCGAATAGATTGTTCAATAAGTGTTCAATTTTCGGAAAGATAAAATCGGATAACATAGCACGAAAGCGTTCGCCACTCGCGATGGCGACGTTCTTGAAAAAATACGGGCCGATTATGCCACCGTACCATAATCCACTCTAAACAGTGATTCTTTCGGGATGTAATAGGGCCTCACACCAATAACGACAATTTTACTTATTGACTTAGCCATTTAACCAAAAATGAGCCTCATCAGAGATGATTTTGCGATGAAAATCCGGATCGTTTTCTATTGCTTTCAATGCCCAATCTGCGAACTTCCGACGTAATCAATGGTCAGTTGGCTTAGCTTCTTGTGCCAAACAATCTTGTATGGGTTACACTGAGATCCAAATGCAAAATACGCCAGGTGCCCATCCTGGCTAAGCCCAACTCTTGAGAACGGCGCGGAACAGACACATTATCGTTCTTGGCCACACTTTCACGAACAGCCGCGATATTTTCTTCACTACGTTCACTACGAAGTCGTGACGATGGCTGTTGGTTATGAAGACCAAACTCACGTTCAAAATTATTAATTATACGGCGGAGGGCTTGATAAGATGGAGCAGAAAGACGACCGTGTTTTGAACGAAATGCTCTTTGGGTAACAACAAAACTTCTCGAATGTTGATAAAATGTTTGGAAAATTTTCAAAAGTTGTGGCAATGAAAACTTGTTCATGGTGAAATGGTAAATCTTACTGAAAACAATTGACAGCAAATGTCAAGAATTGGAAATCAAATATGGCCGCTATTAGCTATTGGGAAGTACTTTATTTAGTTGATAAAAAATTTCTTGTAGAAAATTATATTCACGTTGGTCATACTATAGTCTCAGGTTTCGAGAAAGGATGAGTCTTTCCGAGATCTCAACGCACTTTTGGGTATGCGAGGAACCAGCGAAAGACAATGTCAGGAATGATTTGCCTGCCTCAATTCGGGTAATTAATCAGATATAATCAGAACAAATCAGATATAAGTCCACCATCGGACTCCAATACCTAGGCACTTTCAGCACCAGGAAAAGTACGGTAGCTTGACAACCCGAATGTTGACCGAGGATTTCAATGTCGGTTAATCCACAATCATCCGCCGCCTAAAAAACATTGATAAGATATGAAAATTGATAGAATGGGCTCCGCCCAAGCTCTCGGATAAAAACAAAGTCCGAAAAACCTTTTTCGAATCAAATTTTCAACGACTTGCTATAGAGAAATGAACAAACAACATTTCTGAAAAATCTCATCACTGGAAATGAGTCTTGATTACTCTTCAAAAAAATTAAAACAAAAAAGCTTTGCGTGTCTCCGGGTCAAATACTGAAAGGCATTCCAAATTATGTTCACTGTAAGAAGATAATGTGGTGCGTTTAGTGGGAGAGGAGCGGTATCATCCTCTAGGAGATCCTCGCAAATGGCATCTGCTTTTAGTGAAATGACAATGATTTGTGATCTTTTCAACATTTTTCTTTTCAGAATTTTAATAGAATGTTATTCCAGATGAGCTCTTGCAATGGTGAATTCCGAATAAAATGTCAAAAAACAATTCAACATCAGTAGGGACGTCTATCTGGTCCAGCTGGAACGGCTTTATAGAGCTATCAATGTCAAAAGATCGCGGAAAAAGAACTAAACTGTTTTCCATCATGGACTATTCCATCACGATGGTCGTGTACTTGAAGCCATTACCAATAAGGATGCCATCTGCTCCTTCATCCTTCTTACTCTCCTACTGAAGCTCCTATAGACTATCACGTCAACCGTTCGCTTAAAAACTAGCAGGACAAACCTGCGAAGATGTTGATTTAGTGGCTTTGACGGCGAGTTAGTGGCCGATGTTAAAGATTGGATTGCCTCCTAAAACCATTGCTTTTTTGACCGGGGAATCGACATTATGCCAAGCAATTGCGAATCAGTTATTGAAGTAGGAGACTAGTATGCTCCAAAATAATGATTTAAACATGTTTCTGTTGTATTCTTAGGTTTCGTTTTTCACAATAAATATCTAAAAGACTGCGGATAATAATGAATTAACCCAATAAATCAACTTCACTTGCAAGGTTCTCCGCACATATAAAGTTTATCTGTTAAGTTACAAAGTATCATTGCAAGCACAGTTTTAGTAGAACTTGGATTTTAGATTGGATAAACAATTATTGTGTTGAATAATAAAAGTGTCTTTTTATATAAATACTAATAAAATAATAACTTAAATGCTAATTAAATATCACTCATAAATCCAGAAAATATCCAAATATTTCCTCTTTCCGCGTTGGAAAGGTAATCGTATCGCAAAACTTTAAAGCCTATGGAGCCTGTTAAGTAATTAGAGGAAGTGAATTAATGTTAATACCCGAACAGTGTTCTTAAACGATTCCCAGCACGTTTTCAGAGCATTGTTAAAGATTACAAATCCAGCATAGAACAGCTAGAAGTTAGTGAAGTTATGCTTTGTGGGGCTTTGAATTAGCAAACATGCTACTTAACTGTGATACATGGCAACGGAAAGTTTTCGGGCTATAGTCCGAGCTTTCTTTCGTCCTTCGAGTAAAACATTTCATATTTATTTATATTCTGATTTTTTTTATATAAATTATAGAAAATGAGTAAAAAGCCCAAACAATAGAGCGACGAAAGAGAACGGCGGGTTTTGGTTTCTATGGATCTAAAACGTAATGAAGAAAAGTTTGTATAATTAAAAATACGATTAAAAATGTTCCTTTCGAAGGTTAAAATTTAACTATAGCACATGCTTATTAGATGATTCACATATTTTTCGTAGATATATAGAGTTCACAGAACATTTAAAGTTCAAAAATGTTGGGGTGCGCAACCGAGGGCAGTAAGAACTACAACTTTGACCTTGTGTTATTCAGCCGTATCACAGTCTGTCTGAGACCAACATCGAATAATAAACTATATTGCCTTGCCGGCATTGTACCCCTCACCCCAGCATCAGACGCAAAGTGGCAGCCAGGAGGCCATCGCCTATCCGGACATCAACCTGCCTGTCGCCGATTCAAATCGATAAAAAGTGTCCTGCACACAAGAGAGAATTTTACCAATACACCGCAACTAACTAGATTAAACGTGAAGAGATAAAAATGCCCGTCTTCCAGATTGGGTTATACCAAGGCAGGAACTTCCCCCAGAAAACACAGATGAATGTGTGATATGAACAGACTACGTTCAGAGTTGTAAGGTCCAAAAGTAATATGCATATGCATCTCATGCAATATAAGCTATGCCCAAACACCTGCACCGTCGAGGAGCTCATGAAGATTATTCCAGCGCCGTAGACGTGGCGAGGTCTAAAACTTGCCCAAAACTTGCCTAAAACTTGCAACACATACCATAACAAAATGGTATGTGTTGCTTTGTATGTTATGTTTTATACATTTTTGTCTTTATAGTTTTTAACCACGGAACTTGTGCTGTTCATATGGTCTCGATGCTTCGGACACAATTATATATATATATATATATATATATATATATATATATATATATATATATATATATATATATATATATATATATATATATACACACACACATATAATATGGGTACTAACAAGTTTTAGACCAAAACCTCGCCACATCTAGGGCACTAGAGTAATCTTCATGAGCTTCTCGACGGTGAAGGTGTTTGGACATAGCTTGCATTGCAAGAGATGGGCAGTAGTCTGCTTATGTCCACAATCGCACAGCACTGATTCGTCTGAAACCACCTATCTGTTCATATTATTTTTGGACCTTGTAACTCGTAGTCTGTTCATATCACCCATTCTGGAGGAAGTTCCTACCTTAGAATAAGCCAGTGTGGAAGACGGACATTTCTATATATTTTTCACAATATTTTTATCTTCCATATTAATATCTTATTCTGCAATCTGTTATTAAGCGTGCAGGTTCCACACGTGTACAGCATTGTAAGTGTAATTATTACTTCAAGTAATGATTTTTACGTTCCATTATAGATTCCTAATTTTTAGAATTATATGTTTGACCCGACACATCTATTCCCTTTTGCCAACCTTAGATATATTTTTACTTATTTCTTACATCTGTTGTTCATCAAGGATCCTGAAAACAAATAACCCTCCCTGAAACTTATTCTCTTATTGCGGGTTTGTAGATTAAAGACAGACCTTGACAGCCTTAGAGGGTGGATGAAACCCTT
>JARFXV010001235.1:1097500-1128417 GCA_031761425.1 Cosmopolites sordidus | reverse complement strand
AATGATTTTTTAATTTAAGGAAAGACGAGCACTGACAATGTAATTTTACCAAATTATATTGACTCCTGGTGGTAAGGCAGGGCGACACGTTAAGCTTCTCCAATTTAAAAGATCAATAAAAAATGAACATTTTAAGAAAATCGAAATTGTATTCGTTCAAACAAAAGAGCATTCAAAATAGTTTATTTTCATCATGTTTTGAAAATATCATCGTCCAAATACCTACCGTGGCTCGGTAATTCATTACTGGTGGAAGAGCAACTGAGGTTGATACACCGACCTTTTTGAGGTAACCCCACAAAACTAAATTAGCTTCATCTTACTGACACCACACCCTCTTGTGCCAAAATCATGTTGCTCATATTATAATTGGGTTTTTGAATCAAAAAAATATCGATTTTTTTACTTTATTTTAAAACTTTATCATAAATAATATTGATAATCGATCCAAAAAACTTACAAAAAAATGTTTACAATTAATTTTGAATTAATTAAAATTTATAAAATAAAAAAAAATCACGTGCCTACGAGCGCGCCGCGATTGGCTGCCATCTTTGTGACGTCATTATAGTAAAGATCAGTACTGTCAACGGCTTTTACCTGTATATATATACTGTCAAAACTATTGTTGGTTAAGGACAAAATAAAATGTTGGTTACTAATTTAGTTTAATATAATTAATTTAAATTAATATAATAATATAACATAATAAAACTTTCCCCAACCATGATAATATGGATAATATATTACAGTAGATTATATTATGTAAACTACATTAATAATCAATTCGGAATAAAAACAATCACTACCCAAAATTATATACATATTTGTTTTTATAATAATATGATTATTTTTATTGAAGTTTGCAATACTTTTAAAACCACACCGATTCTTCAAACCACCACACTAAACTGTATTAACAATCTTGCAAATATAAATAAATCTAGGTGCTAACTCTCAACCAACTAGAGATTTCCCAAATAAAAGAAGGCACTTAACCCATTTTTTTTTTAGTTGAAAACTTTGTCACACAAATTTCTGTACTCTTCGACCATTTGCAAATGACATCATGTAAAACTATAAGGCTTATAGTTTTAGGCTATAAAGTATAAGGCTTTTCTATATATAACATGTTTCGGCCTAGCGACCATTCTCAAAGAGAGTTATGTATAAACTAAACTAAAGTTTCAAAGTGCTGTCTAATGGAAGTCGGTTTTTTCATCTCATTAAATTTATTACACTATCAATAATTGGAGTATTTCCGAAGTCTAGCTGGGTGTTTGTTAGGTTTTTGCCGTCGTATATGGCTTTTTTAATTTCGAAAATTTCCAGGTAATTTAACAGCCTGCTTTTATTGCAGCTATGTATTAATTTGGTATTATTAATGTTAAAAAAATGGTTCTGGTCTATACAATGTTCGGCAAAGCCCGTCTTTCTCTGATTGTGTAAAATTGAATATTTATGTTCTTTTAGCCTATCATTGAGCGATCGGCCCATTTGGCCTATATAAATAGCGTCACACATATTACATTTAATTTCGTATACTCCAGATTTGTCACAAAATTTTGCTCTTTCTTTGTTATTGTTTAACATCGATGCAAGATTATTCTTATTAACAGAGATAATATTAATATTTTCGTTCTTTAACTGATTTGTGATTCTTGAACTTAATTTGTGAATATAGTTTATAGCATGCCAATTTTTAGAATCTTTTTCGGGTGTTGCGGCGGGGACCGGTACAGAAAGACTATTGGGTCAATTTCTTGAATATTTAAACAGTGTAAACTCAAAAATCCAGTTCACAATAGAAACAGAGACGGATAATTCATTAAATTTCTTAGATTTAAAAATAATAAGAACACCGAATAAATTAGAATTCGAAATATTTAGAAAACCCACGTATACCGATACAATTATTCACGCAAGTTCAAATCAGTCATGGAATGTAAAAATGTCCACTTTTCATAGTATGACCCACAGACTTCTAACGATTCCACTTAAAAAAGACAGCTATGAAAAAGAACTTAATATTATCAAAAATATCGCAAGGAATAATGGATATCAGCCAAGCATCATAGATAAAATGATAAAAAACAAGATTAAGAAAAACAACAGCAAACATTTTTATGCCGCAACACCCGAAAAAGATTCTAAAAATTGGCATGCTATAAACTATATTCACAAATTAAGTTCAAGAATCACAAATCAGTTAAAGAACGAAAATATTAATATTATCTCTGTTAATAAGAATAATCTTGCATCGATGTTAAACAATAACAAAGAAAGAGCAAAATTTTGTGACAAATCTGGAGTATACGAAATTAAATGTAATATGTGTAACGCTATTTATATAGGCCAAACGGGCCGATCGCTCAATGATAGGCTAAAAGAACATAAATATTCAATTTTACACAATCAGAGAAAGACGGGCTTTGCCGAACATTGTATAGACCAGAACCATTTTTTGAACATTAATAATACCAAATTAATACATAGCTGCAATAAAAGCAGGCTGTTAAATTACCTGGAAATTTTCGAAATTAAAAAAGCCATATACGACGGCAAAAACCTAACAAACACCCAGCTAGACTTCGGAAATACTCCAATTATTGATAGTGTAATAAATTTAACGAGATGAAAAAACCGACTTCCATTAGACAGCACTTTGAAACTTTAGTTTAGTTTATACATAACTCTCTTTGAGAATGGTCGCGAGGCCGAAACATGTTAGAGAATATCTTGAATATATTGTGAAACAAATACCAAGTGTTTTAATTATTATCAAAAATATAGGTTGAACCTATAAAACAATGACTAAGATCGATAAATTGTTTTATTTGCTCGAGACTCCGATTTTTTCCGAACATCTTTTCAGAAAGAGCTTGAAAGAAAATTTCCGAATTGTTCCGAGCCGACCCGATATGGGCGATATTGACCTTCGTTACCGTTGTGAGAACACCTATGCTCGGATTTTTTTCAGGAACTGTCACATATTTATTTTCAATTTCAATAAAAATAAAAATAGTTTTCTTATAAAACTTTTCCATTTACGACAAAAAAAATGTGTTCAAAACCTAAATTGAAAAAAGGTTTTGAAACACGTGCCAGTTGGAAGTTAACGTTTCAGCACATCCCCTTCCTCGAAAAAGTAGGAACCTGGTAATGGTTTTCGTGTAACCAAAAGAGGTTTCTATCGGAAGTTGCTTGATTGACACATAGGTCAATAAATCCCCAGTCTGACAAAACAATTTTTATTGCAAATTTCGACTTTATTCAGCAATTTATTCTCCTTGAAGAGCAATACAATCATTCCAAGACTTTTCTAACATTTATACACCTTTTTTATAGGTCGATTCCTCTTTGCCTTCAAAATATCCTTCAGTTTCGGCAATTACCTCTTCATTGGAGCGAAATTTCTTTCTAGCGAGCATTTTTTTGAGATCTGAGAACAAGAAATAGTCACTCGAGGCCAGTTCTATAGAATATGGTGGATGAGGAAGTAATTCGAAGTGCAATTCATGTAATTTAACCATCGTTGCCAACGATTTGTGACATGGTGTATTGTTTTGGTGAAACAGCACTTTTTTGGAGTCTTTTTTTTGCGATCTCGTTCTCCAACGTAACAATTAGCTCTATGCAATATTCGCTATTGGTGGTTTTACCGTTCTCGTGATACTCGATGAACAATATCCCATGCGCATTCCGATATAATATCAGCTTCATAATATCAGCTTGTCTGGTGTTGGATTTGGATGTCAAGAACGTTCAGCATGATCGGTGCTTGTACGGTCACATTTGAATTCAGCATACCAATGAATTATGATTGATTTTCTTGGGGCAGAGTCCGGATAATGTTTATCAAGTTTGTTTTAATGTAAAGTTTTAATGTTTATCATTGTTTTGAAAATAACCAAAGTAGCGTCACTTAAAGCGCAACAACTCAGAAACTAGTAGATAGATTGTTATCAAAGTTTTATACATGACGGTTGGCAAGTGACACCATCTATATGTCAGACCGGAGACTTATTGACCAATATATTAATTCCCATTGATCGTTTTAGAAACTGCACTGAATCTTCTCACAGCTTCAAGGTTTTCAGGCATATGACTGTACTGATACCTTCCCAAGAGTGTTTAAACATTTTTAACGCGATCATGCTAAGTTTCTTCAATGTTTTTTAATGGTAGATGAAACGTGGATTGCATGTTAGAGACGATGCAGTGACAGAAACAGTGAGTGAAACCAGGTGAGACTGCGTCCAAAGAAGCGAAATCGGCGTTATCTATGGGAAAAGTCATAGCTACCGTTTTTTGGGATTCTCGTAATGTTGTGCTCGTAAACTACTGGCAACAGATAGATGTGACCACAATCGGCGAGTATTACGCTTCAGTACTGGACCAATTACAGGGAACTATTCAGGTTACACGACCTCATCTGGCTAAAAAGAAAATGCTCCTTCACCATGGTAATAGGTCTGCACACACTTCCCGAATTATTGCTATAACACTCCATGATCTACATTTGATGTGGTTTTACCGTATTGGCCGGATTTGACTCCCAGCGATTACTTAGTCTTCCCAAACCTAAAGAAACAGTTTGTGTTAAGGACTCTTATTTTGTAGAGTTGCCAAAATTGCATTATATTGGCGTTATTTTGTGGACTTGGTTGAAAAATAATGAAAAAACTCAAAAATCTAAACCGTGTTGACCCCTAAAGAGATATCCAGATGCCCACTCCAACCAAAGCCCCCCCCCCCCCATGTTGACTTCAGAAAATTTTAATAAGGACTAACAGAATACCTCTCTGCCACCTTTCTCGCCTTCCTCATTACGCCACTATATCATCCGGAAAAGGAGAAGTTATTTTGTATCACCCTGTATAGTCGTAGCTTATCGAATATCCGAAAAGTGCACCGAAGTTCATTCTACAATGAAAATTGGAAGATCGGGCATAAATTAAAAATCAACCAATTGGGGGTTTGGAAGTTAAAAAAATATATATAAATAGAAAGATCATATATGTTTTATAGCAAAACTATTTTTATTTAATTTTTTTTTCTTATAAATAAAAAAATATCAAATTAGATTTTCAAATCTAGTACCGATGACGTGCCGACAGTTCCCGAAAAAAAACTAATCAAATTTTTACAACCACCTGTCATCAAATATATACAAAAGATTATTATTTATAACAATATATCAATTTGTTTTATGTTTGAGTATTTATTATCTGCTGAAGCTACACAATCGTGACATTGAGTCTTGAACTTTTCTTAGTTTTTCATTAATATTTTTTTTTTGATTAAATTGAACACAACCTATAGCATATCACCGTAACTTTCACGTAACACCTTACAAATAATTTAATTATATTTAATAGAAATATTTTGTTTCTTATTTACATTTACATTATTCTTTTAAAAAAAACTCAAATTGATACTTTAGCACCTCGAACTTCAGCTGAATTGAACCGAATGTAATTTTTGAGAAAATCTGTGACCATAAAAATATCCACACCAGGTATATTATCAGAATTAGTATTTATGAACCATTTGTCACCCATTACTGAATTAAATTCGTAATCAAGAATTTTTTTTGCACTAAACTTCAATAATTTTGAGAGTATATTCAGAGTGAAAACACTTTAACATAATGACGTCACAAACACATGGCAGTCAATCGTGGCGCTTTCGCAGTCACATGATTTATTTTAAATTTTAATTCATTTATAATTAATTGCAAACAATTATATAAAAGTTTTTCGCATCGATTATCACTATTATTTATGATAAAGTTTTAGAATAAAGTAAAAAAATCGATAGTAATGTTTTATTCAAAAACCCAATTACACAAAGATCTGGATATTGTAGACTTTGCGAGGGTTCAGCGACTCAGATGGAGGGGCCAGTAGCGGTAACGGACAGAAAGTTAAACCAAAGATACGGTGGGAGAACAATGTAAGAGATATTGAAGAATTACTGCACATAAACAAATTGGCAGGGGTCCATCTGGCTGGTGATCGATCCTGATGGAAACAAAGGCTGAAAGAGTCGAGGCTATTGACTGATTTTAGCACCAACAATGAGACACGTCCCTGTAGAAATTAAAATTAGCAAGAACATTTATCAATATCGTATTACGATTATATTAGCCTTGTCTTATTTGCAATTCGATCAACTTCAATTAAAACTCTTTTATTATTATATAAATTATGGTATTTTGAAGTGTCATGTCGAGTATGTGCATTAAATTATTGCTATTGTCATATTCAATATCTATTAAAGATTATTTTTATTCCGCTTAAGAGTTAAAAAAAGCGTCAAGATAAGTGCGAGTTAAGCTAGCTTAAAATAATGGATGGATTATTGCAAGTTGTATGTTTAATTTTTAATTTTTTCTTTTCAGGAATAGTAGATCCGATTAGCCATAACACCATTAATACCAGTCTTAATGTGCCGACAGTAAAAATAATCGAAAATAAACAACTGATAATGACGGAAAATCAAGAAGTCAACGGTGTCCAGAATGGTGACTTAAAACATTGGACTATCGGTAAGAATTAACAACAAATTAACTTGCTTGCTCTATGACTGAACGTGAATATAAAAAAGCACCCGCGTACCATATTATATCGTAAAAAAACTCACCACCCATCAAAACCGTATTTACAACATATTTACTGTCAGTTTATTGTTCTTCTTTTTCTTGGAGTCCCGTTAATGAGCATTAACCTCTCCCATCCAGATCAGTTTTCAGCAGCTTCTTCATAGGCCTACAGCTACTAGGATGCTGTACTGGTTGACAGATAATCCGGAATGAGCTGGCGCATTGTCTTGGTGGAGAACCCAATACTTCGGGTCGTTTTTTCCTTATTCTTTCACGGAGTTCAGCAAGAACGTGAAGGGAGTAATGTTGATTAATAGTTTGACCTTCAGGAACCCAGTGAAGATACACAATCCCATGAATATAAAAAAAAACAATCATTAATGCTTTGAATTTTGATTTGCTTATTCGAGCTTTTTTGACTCTCGGTGAATTTGGGCTCTTCCAATGCATGGATTGGCGCTTCGTTTCAGGATCATAAGGGTCAGGAAAAAGAAAGCACAATTCGTCACATGTTATTACCCTTTTCAGTAAGTTTGGGTCATTTTCAATGGCATTCAGAGTGTCAGTACAAACATTTTTGCGAGCTTCTTGTTGTTCAAACGTGAGAATTTTAGGCACCATTTTGGCATACACTTTTTACATGTTAAATATGCTTAACTGACGGTCAGATCGAACCAGATTACCGATTTGTTCGATATTGTCATCCGTTTTTAACGTGGAAAGGCGACTCGGGCGTGGATTATCTTCAACGTCTTCTCGGCCATCTTGAAAACGCTTAAACCACTGAAAAACACTTATTAACACATTAATCGCCATATACTTCTTTCAATAAATTATAAGTTTCAGTAGCGGTTTTTCCAAGTTTTAAGTGAAATTCCACATCAATTCGTTGCTCTATTGTTACACTTAAGATTTTTCCGGCGAAATAAAAAAACAACTCAAAGCTGGGTCCGCATCAATAAAATTTTGCGTGTGTGTTAAATTTACTGGAACAATTTGTTTGAATTATCTGGTGGACAATAGATGGATCGTGTGCATGCTGTGTAGCGATATTTGTGTGTCAGAGCGCACAACACAAACAGCATACAGCCCGCACAACGCAAATTTATATTGATGTGGCCCCAGCCTAATGCGAACGAAGGCTATGGTTATATGGATTTGTTTACAGAAGCGAGAGGTACTGCATTCGAAAGAGAAGGCTTCACGCTAAACAGCTGTTGGTCGCTGGCGTTTGGCGCATGCGTACTTCTGTAGCAGCGTCAGTCTCGTTTTTTTAATAGCCACACCTACATTCGGTTTTCTCTAGGTTCATATTAGTGTTCATCCGTAGAGTTTTCTCATTTCCCTCCTTTCAGTCATTCTTTGTAGGTCCTCGATATTTTCCGCCAATACTACTGACTCCGGATCTACTGTCGCCGGATGTACTACCCCAATACGCCCAATACTACTGTCGCCGGATGTTTCTACCTCGAATACATATTGAAAAGTGTTGAAGAGAGCATACATCCCTGCCGTACTGCTGGTTTTATGCGTATGTCTTTTGTATGTTCTCCTTCCGATTCTTCGGAAATTTAATTCCTTGGCCTATCTCTGACAAAAAAAATCCACCGACCTTGAAGTGTTTAGGTACAAATCCTAAGGGTAAGCAATCTCAATGTCCTGCCTTTACAGTCTAGAATTCTTATTGGCCATTCAAAGCATCTTCTACAATGTTGCCTACCTTCTGAAAATCAGTATCTCCAAGAAGGAGTAACTATAACAATAATTATATAATAATTGACACTATTTTTAAATACAGGTAGTATGACCAGAAGAACTGCGTCTAGTTCACTAGGAGGAAAAATTCATAAATCACCATCACTAGGAGGAAAAATTCATCCACATCTCAAGACCTGTTTCGTTCTTTAAAAACTCATCAGTTAAGGTCGGATGCTTTTCTCCCTCAGTAATCAACTTGGTCTTCTTCAGCCAGGTTTTTTAGTTAGCCCGGAGGCTCGTACTAATTTCTAATGAGTTTACGACCCTCAGGTGGCCACTTTTTATTTTCTGGGGGTCTCTAGCTGACCCTTGAGCAGTAATCAAACCAGACCCAGTCGTCTTTATTTCCAAAAATCGGACAATATAGGTGAACATGATACGGTAACGCCACCTAGTGGTCAGAGCGCTACTAGCGTATACCGACCACTAACTTGCGACAGATGGTCCACAGGTGGCGTTACCGTATAACGTGCACCTATATTGTCCGATTTTCGGAATTAAAGACAACTGGGTCTCTTTCGATTACTGGGGCCTGGGTCAACAAGAGACCCTCAAACCGCACAAAATTCCGCCCTGTTTCAGAGTTCAATCCCATGACAAATAAGTAGGGGCCCGAGGACTATCTTAAAAACCAAGTTAAAGTCTGTGATTACTCTAGGAGAAAGGTATCCAAACTTAACTGATAAGTTCTTAAAGAACGAAACCGGTCTTAAGATGTGGATGAATTTTTTCTCCTAGTGATCGAACAAGACACAGTTGCTCTGGTCGTACTATCTGTATTTAAAAATACAGTTAATTATTATATAATATTTTATGTTGATAATCAGTATGATCCAGTAGACAGAATTTTGCTTTTCTTTGATTTATAACAATAATTCTTAGCATCCACTTTTTCGCAAAATAAAGACTTGTTCAGTGAGAGGGTCAGAACTTTAAAATTGGGTACAATGAGAACTACAAGCAATAATCGGCTAATTTTTATTTTATCTTGAAGAACAAATCATGCATTTTGTTTTGAAAATAATATCATTCAAATGTCCCCCTCCATGGAATGAATTCTGGAGACTGCGGATGGCTGTTTACTTCTCTTGCGTGGATGATGAATCTTGAAGTAATAAGCGATGAATAGAGAACTGACTACAGCTAGTATGAGTATGAATGTGTTGATCCATGGATGACTTAAATTTTGATTGATATGCAGGTCCGGCATCTGTAGATTGTTGGCAATTGAATTAAGTTTGTCAATGTTTTCGCTGTCGATTTGTTTAAAGTGGAGTATATTTTCTTTCTTGATTTGGTCCCCATGAGAAATATTGGTTGCAGGTAACTCAAAGATAAATTATTCGTGCGTACTATGCTCTGCTTGGTAGAACTTGTCATTTATATACGGGAGCAGCCATTTATATAAGGGAGCAGCCATATCAATAGCATCATGTAGAGTTTGCATAAAATCAACATATAATTTACTAACGTCAATGCAATTGTAGTCCCAATCATTCCCCATCAACTCAATAATCAGCCTCGAGACTGCTTGCCCATTCAGATTCCGAGCATACGTATGTTGAGGTGTTTCACATACAATACCCTGAAGTTTAAACTCGGTACCAATAATCTCATGATCGCTTATCATCGGAAAATCTCTACCAAGCTCCACAGCTCCAAAATCATTGGTAATTATGTGATCAATCAGTGTTTGTGAGATACCACTATTGTGGGTTTCCCTAGTAACAATCTATGTGAAACCTGCTCCACTGATAATGTATTTCAGCCTTCTAGACTCACTGCTGTTCTTCAATAAATCGATATTTATATCACCCAGAAGAAAATTCATCTGAATGAATTCTTCTGAACAATGAATTTCTTTGAAACGAGAAGATTGTCCTCCAAATAGTTTAAAAAGTCACCTACAGAGGCACTAGGCGATCTATAGCAGGCCGCTACCAAGAAAAGCAGCTTATTTATCTGTATCTTAACTGTTACGACCCAGTAACTGGTTAGAACTGTCTCGACAGAAACCACCCAATATTTCAAGCCAGATTTAATATAAATAATAGCACCCCCCGTATGACGACTATCCGAATAACAGACAACAGCCGTATATCCAGTTATGTTAATTTCGTTCTCTTCTACATCTCGTGTTACATGAGTTTCAGTAACACACAAGATCCATTGGTTTCTATCTTCTACAAACTGCCTCAGCTGCAACATGTGGGTCGTCATTCCCTGTATATTAATATGCAATATATCTATATTGCTAGTGGACGCACTGAAGCAATCAAGTGGTTGCTATGCATACTTAGTTCTGTTCTTCATTCTTTCAACAGCTCGTTTATAACATTCGCAATTTTTATCAAACACTGTGTGATCATATTTAATATGTGGTATCTTCAGGACATCATGTGCAAATTTACAATTAGTACACTCCTTTGTATTTGAATTACATTCTGAGCTTTTATGATGTTTGTTACATAAAGGACAAACATCTTGTTGACTGCACTTTGCCGATTTATGTCCATACCTCCAACACTGGTAACATCGCAGCACTCCCAGATATTCATAGACTGGAAAACTGTCCCAGTCAAAGAAAACTGAAAGAAGAAAAGAAAGAAAAGAAAGAAAAGAAAACTGTCTTACTACTCAACATGCACTTATAGATCTCTGCCGACACCTCCAGTATTATATTACACAGTTTATTTCCTTTAGGAATATATTTTCGAACTACTTCAATATTCAGATCTGTATTTTTAAGAAAACTCTGATTTTTTATGCGCTCTAAAAAGTCTTCATTAGTTGCAATATATTTATCTTGAACGCCAACCACAATTATTCTGGGGTTAATATATTTAGGTATTAGGTATGAGGTATCTACCTCATAATTATCGGATAATTCTTCTATTGCTGTTATTTGCAGTTTCTTCAGAGAATCGTCATCCTTACACTGAATCCTAACGGATCCCTGACCTATCGATTTTAATTTGTTTATTTCTACCGGTAAATTGGGCGGATTAATTTTTTCCGTGATCGCATTCTTCGTCGTAGTACTATTTTGTTGCTTATTTTTCGGTCTAATTATTAACGGAGGATTTTTTTTCTTTTACAATATCTGTCCATGATTTTCCTTGGTGAGTCGAGATGTCATTATGTTGCGAATTATTTAATAATTTCTCTGTATTCACCTTACACCCCTCAGTATGTTGTTCCAACCTTTTTAATCTATTACTAAGGTCAACATTCACCTCAAATACTGACAGACATCCATCACATACCCAAAACAATTTTTTACAGTCATTTATAGCTTTAGATATTGACTCTTTGATGTTAACACAATGTAAATGATATTTATTATCACACACCTTGCCCGCCACGAATTTTTTCTCGCCCGACAATAGTCATTGCACCCGGTACATGCGTGTGTAGCCGGCCCTGCCATGGCTACAACTGTACTCAGTCAACATTGTACTTTATGCTTTATTTAAAGTTCTGCCACTTTTATTGGCCAACCCTGTACAATAGGCCTAGAATACAATTTACGAGGGTAAATCAAATAAAAACCGTGGACGGAGACGCAGGTTGTTGTGCGTTCCACATGAGATTGTGGAACCCAACGATCGGGGGTGTATAACTCCTGACTACTGTTGTCTCATTGAACGCAGTCCAAAGAAGTTAAAACACTTATGTATGAGCCACCCGACGAGAACTCGGCGAAAATATGGGTTGTTTGATTGTAGATAGGGACTCCCTATTCTTGGCGAGAGAGCATATGTTGGTACCCTGATAAGTCTAACCACCAACAGACGAAACATGTGCTCTCCAATGTAGGGATGGGTGGGACTTCCTCCCGGTAAAGCAAATAACCAATGCACATTATGTATATATATATATATATATATATATATATATATATATATATATATATATATATATATATATATATATATATATATATATATATATATATATATATATATTATATATATTATATATATATTATATATATATTATATATATTGTATATATATATATTATATATATATATATATATATATATATATATATATATATATATATATATATATATATATATATATATATATATATATGTCCGACAGAGATTGAGGATAGAAGAACGTACAGACACAAAATACATATGTGGAACGTTGCATCAGAGAGCGAAGTTTCGAGGAGATCAGGAACAAAGTGGACGGAAGAGAGAAAGAGAATCCACGGAAAAAGGATGAGAGGTGTGGAGGATTAGAAAGGACACTCGAAAATGAGTCAGGATGTTTTGCGTAATCCAACTGAGTCTATACGCACCTAATAATAATAATAATAAAATATTTAAAACAACACAACGTCGCATTTCAATACACACGTGTTTTTATATTAAAATGAAACCTGCCAGATCCCCAGGCGCCCGCCGAGCGTAATTTCAGCATACCCCAAGCGTTTTCATACTAATAGGCAATCTTTGCAAGTGTGCTGTATGAATTTAGAACACGAATGATTCTCTCATGGGCAATTATACGTCGTATATGGTCCAGAGTCGATAAACTGTTGGATTTTTATGTTTATGCAGGAAACGGACAAACAAAAAATGTAGTCCATCCAATAGATTTACAATAAAAAACGATTTTCTGTGAAAACTATCTTTTTTCTTCATTTCCTTTCATTTCACTGCATTGACATAGCACCGCAAAGCAGGGTATTAAATTGAATGATGCTTTTCCTCGGTGAATCTATGTTCGCTAGAATACTTTTATTTACTTGCCTATTCATTTCATATCAGACTCAGCCACAGCGAAGCGTTGCCGGGTTTAGCTAGTTGTTTATTCAATAATCCAAAACCAGCAAACATATACGGTTCCCAAGTTTGTTTATAATTTCTTTCAGCCATCACTCACTTTGTTAGGTACAAGTTTCTCCTAACTTCTTCGCTGGTCCCATCGAATATAGCGGATCTCCTACTCTAACTACGGGGTGACAAAATAGTAAAATAAGTACCTAGATGGAGCCCTATCATAATTAAAAGTGCCACTAAAGAAAATAGGAAAAGAGATTTTGTACACTTACTACGAGGGTGAATTAAATATAAATCGGAATTGTTTTATACATATCTGGTTTATACATACACCTGGTTCTGGTTCATACATACATATCTGTTTTATACATACACTGGCGGCTTGTGAGTTTTTAAAGTGAGAGGGCGTAGTGTCGCTGAAGATTTTTTTTGCTTTCCTCTTCCTCCTTTGTACTTTTCGTGCTTTTGAAACCCTATACAGAAGGTGCACCAGGAAAATGAGTTAAAGGAACGAAACTGAACGGAAATAAAATATGGTTTTGCTTTGAAAAATTGTTTACTGGAAATGCAGGAGGGGCGGAGCCCCAACGTTCTCCCTCACGAGCCGCCACAGATACATATTTATCTATTTCTATATCAGATACATATATCTATAATCCTCTCCTGATTATACTAACATGGTTAGCGAAACGTGCGCCGAGAAGTTTTCAAAAAATGATCTGGTGTTTAGCGGAAATCTCTTCGAGTTTCTTTATTATTTAAACAATAATACAAAAAACTATTAATAATTTTTCGACATAGTCTCCTCCACGCTCTACACATTTTTCTCAGCGGTTTCAAAGCTTGTGAATTGCTTGCTCGTAGAAACTTTGAGTTTGGATCATCAGTTAATTGCGCACGAACTTTTCAGCATCTTGATCATTGTCGAATCGTACCACTCCAAGTGCATCTTCCAAAATAATCAGAGGGTAACAAATCGGGGTTGTGTGGAAGGTGTTCAAGGGTTTTCCAATGAATACTCTCTACTTTTTCCTTCGTCAGAACTGCTGTGTGTATCTTGCGTTGTCATAGGGAAGGAGAACGTCTCTGATGGGGACACCACGTCTTTTGCTCCTGTAAGCGGATTTTGTTGCCTCCAACATCTGGCAGTACTAGGCAACATTAATCGTACATTGATCATGTAGAAAATGAATCAGCAAAACTCTCTTCCAGTTGAAAAAACGATCACGAAAACCTTACCGGCTGCGAGACGAGTTTTGGCCTTTACAGTTCAAGTTTCATCTTTCCTTCGCTATTCCTTACTCGCCATTTTTTATTCTGTAGTGTTATATATGCACCCACGTTTCAACACATGTTACGATAAGCTTCAAAAAAAAATCTCCTTCTCGCCGAAATCGATTCAGAACTCTTTTACTGATTTGCGAATCGGATGTTTTTTTTGATCATCGGTCAACAACTTCGAAACCCATCGGGCACAGATTTTATTGAAGCCAAGATGATCTCTGGTGATTGTTTGAGCACTTCCAAAGCTAATACACACCTTTTAAGCGATTTCGTGAATTGTGGGCTCTCTTAAACTTAACTCTTAACTCTTAGACAGTCTTAGACAGGGTATCGTCCCCATACTGAACCTGCAACCGAGTTAATATTTCCGATGGTTTAACGCCTTCCGTGGTTAAAAACGTTATTATAGCTCGTTGCGCAAGAGACGTTGAAACCTGTTGCTTATTCATGGCTGTACTGACAAACGAGCTGAGTGATACAGCTCACCGAGCGTTTCCCCCACTCCTAATACATTGCACTCCAACGACCTATACTGACAGCCCGCTCGTGTTTGGATCAGGAAAATAATTGTAAAATTCCAGTTTATATTTGATTCAATCTCGTATTAACTGAATAATGATGTCATTTCTATATCAGTCAGCGTAAATTTAAAATAAATTTCACTTTGTTTGCAGTTAGCATTTGTTTCTTAAGTGTCGGTTCTATCATTGCACTTGAAAATTGCACAAAAGAATGGAAACACTTGTGATAAAAAGAAACTGTCTGATATAATTGTGTTCATGTAATAGTGTCTGCAAAAAAAAATGAATATGATTATCGTGAGAGTGTCTATAGAATATCATCCATTTAATCTTAAAAAATTAAATAATATGTAAACATTCCCCAAAATTCCCTTTATTTTTCTTGGAAACAATGAATTTTTTTTGTATTATTATATTATTTTATCAAACAATATTGTACCGATATCAACACATGTAAAACATTGTACGTAAATATTTGAGCTGTTGAATCTAAATTGATATCGAAACCACGATTTGTTTAACTGATCACAAAAATTAGAAAAAAACGATATATTGTTTGTTACAGATCAAATTGTTCTTATTGAAACAGTTTTTGTTTGGCTCTTGTCTCTAAAATGACCGTCGAAATTTTTATCTTATGATGGCACCTGTCCGTTCTCATCCGAATTTGACATGTGCTGTTGGAAATATCCAACTTATATTTTGTAAGTATTTGGATCATGAATTATCATCTCAGTTTCTTTCCATTGTTCACATTTTGATTGTGTGATGTCATTAAATATTTCCACCTACACTCAATGTTTCACACGCTTTAACAATTATTATTTAAGACTAAGTTTTTTAAGCTGAACTAAAGACGTTTTTCAAAGGTCAAAAAAAAACTTGTTAGACATTTCTTCTTCTTCATTGTATTCTTCTTTACAGAAGAATCGTGACCTATGGAAACGCATTCTGTTTTCGGACTAATTCACGCCAGCGTTCTCTATTTCCGGCTTCCTTGATTGTATATTGAAGTGATGGACCAGTTAGGTTTTTAATTTGGTTTATCCATCTTTTTGGAGGTCTGGAAACCTACAGCACCATTCTTTCTAAGTTACAACCATCATTGCGCTTAGTGTGGCCGAATAATCTAAAGCCAGATCCATACCAATAAAATTTTGGGTGTGTGTTGAATTTACAGGAACAATTTGTTCGAATTATCTGGTGGGCAACAGATGGTTCGTGTGCGTGCTGTGCGGCGACAATATTTGTGTGTCAGGGCGTCTACATTCCCTCACAGGCACAACAACATACAACACATACAGCCCGCACAACGCAAATGTGTATTGATGTGGACCCAGCTTTAGTATTCGTTAAAATCCGATGACAAACTTCTTTTTAATCGGCATCCTATGTCTATAACTCATCCCGTCTGGGTGTAACGAAAGAATGAATGCATTTCCTCTTCCTAAAAATTATTGTATTTTTTTCCATAATGAATGACATTTTTTTTTCCATATAAATCCACAAAATTAAACTGATGAATAACTGAACTAAACTGAAAAAGTGTGATGAAACCTCAAGAGGATTAAGAAATCTTAAGTGTTAACAAGAGTGTCTAACATTTTGACGCTAAAAAAAGTTAATATTTACTAATAATTGTTTTATGTCTGATCAAGGTCAATTAAACTTTTTTCCTTTTCCAATATTTTAACTTGAATTTAAAATAAATAAAATAAAAACTAAAAAAGGATTACACAACTTAATTATACAGGGTATTTGGTGCATGTTTGCAAAATTAAAATGACCGATATGACGGGTCTTTTGCTATGTCCTCAGCTTCCATAAAGAATTATTGGGCCCACAGGTTTTTTATGTTTATTATTTAATTCTTGATTTGAAAAATTCCAAAGGTCAGTACTGAAACTTGAATTTCAAAACAGTTATTGGTATAGCCTCCAAATTATTTTTGTATTTTAGTGTGTAATGTTGTAGGGTTCCACGAAAATCAAAATTAGATGCAAGCGACGTCTACTAAGTTATTTAGATCGTCTTCTAAATTATCTAGATATCTCATTTGAACCTTCATTTTCAACCGCTTCCAACTGTCCTTTCTAGTGGGCTTTTTCTAGCGGGATTATTAGCCTCCAATCTCATCACGTGTCCTATCCATCGCAATCTTCTTATTTTGATTATTTTATATCTAGTTTTTGATAGATTTTGACATAGCACATTGTCAGTCACGACCCCATATATTTGTCTTAGAACCTTTATCTAGCACCCTAGGGTTGCACAACGTTTTTAGTAAGCGTCCACGTTTCGGACATATATGTCAACACCGGCTTTAATAGCCTTGCTATATAGTTTCGTTTTTGTTTTTTTAGAGATGTGTTTCTGGAGCTCCCTTAAGTTTTATTCTGGGTAATTTTTAGCCTCTGATCACTTTATTTGATAGTTATGGGACTAAGGGTCCCCTCACCTCTTACTTAAGAACAAAAGGATGCAATAAGGTCGAAATTATTGTTATCGCTCACATATCGATGTTTCTGAGAAGCTGCGATTCAGGAATTAATGCATCTTCTAAGAGATGGCGCCAAAACTCAACGTGACCATTAGGACATAGGTACCAACTTACAACAAATCCCTGCAATCATTCCTTGAAGCAAAAACAATCCAACTTTTATTTACCAACACATTATAATATTTTTGTTAACATATATACTGAACGATATAGTTTTTGCAGGTGATGACGACAGCAGAGAATCATACGATGACTTCCCTCCAAACGGGGATGATGTCGACAACCTACCCCCTGCCGCACCGTCAGTGGGACAGGGAGGTCTGGGAGGACTATCCCACGCTGACCAAATAGCTCTGTTAGAACGAAGGAAGCGACTAAAGTAAGTAAATGATTCAGTTGATACACATCAATGTGTGGTAAATTCAAATGGAAACTTTAAAAACTCTTCTTTGTGTGTTAACCTCCTGTTCGCGGAAATATGACAATCACTTAATGCGAGGTCTGGCAAATAAGACGTATAAAGTACGCTAACGTAACGTACGCTAAAAGTCACTTAAAAGCTAATCTTGGTTCATTATTATTTCTAAAGGATGTCTCATCTAGAGGTAGGAATTTAAATCTGACAACGCTTTATCTGAGAATGCATCTGATATTTCAATGGTCCAATAGTGAAGCAAAATACCAGGTACCAAGTGTTTGCCAGGTGGTCTGTGAGCACTAGAATACAAAAATCCAGAATCCCAAAAAACCAGAACTTTTCTGTTTTCGCTTGCTTTGGCGCGCTTTCACCTGCTGTCACCTGCTGCTTCATCTCAAGCGTGTAATGATATATCCACACTTCACCTATCATTATAAAATATCGAAGAAACTCAACAGCATCGCACTTAATTAAGTATAAACGCTCTTGTTCATTAAAATGCGTCTTTGGTCGACTATATTTAGTGTATACATTCATTCAAAATGTTTACAATGGCAGCAAGTTCGCAGCTCTTCAATCGATCATTTAATAGGACATTAGGGATTTTTGTGACGACTATGTCGATCTTGGTGATTTTGGGTATCAAAAGCGTCCATCTTCAATAAATGTTCGACCACGTTTAAATTCAGCTGCCCGCTTTTCCACCACACCGAAACCACAAGGAAAATAATCAGCGCGAACCTCAATGTTATCATTTTTTCAAAAAATATCAACATTGGTTTACTTTTCTCGGTCGTCACAAACAAGTCGTCTAAAACATCACTGCGCGCCATCTAACGGTCATACTTGACAAATATAGTAGGCATTTGGTTATGCTTGCGCCATCTCTGTGTCAGACGGACAACTTTAGCTTCAAACCAACCTGCTCATAAACATTTAATAATGTGTTGACCAGAAAACTTTAAGGTTTCCATTTGGATTAGTCGAGCATGTGTAAATATACCAATGACATATCACTAATATTGATTTAATTTTTTTTGTTATCTATATTGTTATATATAGTACTAGACACTAATTGATACCTTTTATTTAAAAAAAAAAACAGCGTATGTGGATAATTATTTTAAATACAATAGAATCGAAATGATAATATTTCTATCGATATAAAAGTAATTAAAGAACACTAATAGATATATAATTATAATTATTATGCTAATTAAAAGATACGAGTTAAAAAAATACGCAAGGATGAATGTCAGTTGAAGGTTATAATATCTTAACAATAGTTTCACAACAGACTTTTTTTTCCGTCTTTCAACGCCGTCTTTATACTTCAAGACGAAGGTATAACATACGAGGCTACTGTTATTATAACCTGTAAAATTTGACAATTATAAAGGCGAACAGTCCCCGCAAATAAAGTATCTGGGACACTCCTGCACAGAAGCATCAAATGGAATACCCACATTGACAATATGATTTGTAAAGCACAAAGAGGTATCTGATTCCTAAAATGTTTAACGCGAGTATGGTGGGGTGTATACCCCAAGACTCTTCTCATGACTTATAATGCAATAATTAAGTCACACCTAGATTATAGAGCAATCTTTTTAAAATCTAATAACGCATCTGTATTAAACCAACCGAATACAAGTCGACATCAAAGCCTTAAAATTATTCTAGGCTGTATGACCTCACCTACCTTCACCCTCGAACTACTTTCAGAAGCCAGAGAGCTATACCTCGAACACCGAAGAACTTGCCTCGCTACAAAATTCCTTACAAAGATAGTGCCATATTCTAATCACCCCTTAAGTCCCCTTCTCCGTAAAATTAGAAGGATATAGTTCTAAACATGCAGTAACTCTTCCTATTTAATAAGTGCCTTAAATCTCCTGGACCCTTTCATTCATATAAACTCTCATTACCACGGGTGTAGCCAGGATTTAGTTTTGAGGGGGTTTAGTTTGAACTAAATAAAACAACAAAAATATACTTACATAAAATTTAATATTTATTATTTAATATTCATCGGAAAAATTACGACAAATTTATAAAGTTCTTAACTTTAAATGAAATGGTTAAATTAATTTCGTTCCTCTGCACTTAATCTAAAACCATTAAAGAAGAAATCTTCGGCTTTTTCTTTTAAATATATCCACTACTTCATCTGCATGAATTTCTGTTCCATAGTGAATGTTCATGAGAGCCAAACCATTAAGTCTGTTTTCACTTGTAGTGTTTCGTAAATAGTTTTTCAGTCTCCTTAGGCTCGAGAAAGACCTTTCTGGGGTAGCAGTGGATACAGGAATGGTAGCCAAGATTTGTAGTAATGTGTAAATATTAGGATAAAGGTTTTTATCGCACATATCTAGGCATTCCAAACTAGATTTCGGAGTAGGCGAGATACTTGTCAAAAATAATAATTCAATTGTAATAATTTAACTCTCTTCACTCCTCGTATTTTTTCGGTATAATATTAGGTAATATTTGGCTTATTTCGGGGGGGGGGGGTTAAATCCACCCCCACCCCCTTGGCTACGCCCGTGCTCATTACTCTCACTCTAAACTCAATTTATAATGCAAATTAAATAACAAAATAAATTAATATAACAACAATAAATTAAAGTTAATCTAGTAAAAATCCTATTGGGTGATTTCAACGCCCAACTAGGGAAAGGAAAAAAATACAGGAAAACAGTCAACAGTTTTCCCGCTCATAAATGGACTAACCATAATGGAAGAAGATTGGTTGAACTATGTTCGCAGTTTAATCTAAAAATAATGTCAACCCATTTTAAGAAGAAAATAACAAAACAAAAGACCTGGAGGTGCCCCAACACGTACATGGGTGAATTTCAAATTGACCATGTTGCCATTTCGTACCCCAATTATAAAGAGATTTTGAATGTTCAAGTCAGGAAAGGAGCAAATATAGACACGGATCACTACTTGACTAGAATCAAAGTTAGCTTAAAACCTCGAAAACTTATTCAAAAGGGGCTGCTAATACCAAAGTTTGACTCAACGAAAATAAAACCAGCCCTAACAGAAGAACTTGATAAACAACCTGCGCAGAACTGGCAAGAATTAAAACAAAAAATCATTAAAACAGCCTTAAAGTTGGTCCCTTTACAAAAACGTAGAAAACATCCGTGGTGGGATGAAGTTTGCGAGCAAGCAGTATTAAGCCGAAGTAAAGCATTCAAAGATTGGAACAGTCAAAAAACAGCGATAAACTATAACATCTTTTTGGAAGTAAGAAAAGAAACATCGAAGCTAATTAGACAAACTAAAAGAAAATATGAAAACAATCAACTTAATGAAATAGAAAAAGATTTCCAAAAAAATAACACCCGAAACTTTTACAAAACATTTAAAACTAAATTAACAGGCTATCAACCGCAGAGCCTATGCTTTCAAAAGGAAAACGGACAATTAGCTCTAAATAACCAAGACAATTGCAAGGAACTTGTGAAATATTTTGAACAAATACTAAACTGTCCTGAGCCCTTAAACAAATTAGCAACACTAAAGCCTAAACAAACAAACCCAGATTCATTACCACCGAATGAAGAGGAAATAATTAGGCAAATCAATCGGCTTAAAAATAACAAAGCTTCTGGTGAAGATGGAATCACTGCTGAACTTTTGAAATCCGCTGGTCCAGGTACAATCAAGGAAATGACCAAAATTCTACAAGAGGTTTGGCGAACCGAACGGATTCTGGAAGACTAGAAGGATGCTCTAATCCATCCACTACATAAGAAAGGAGATAGAACGGATGTAAACAACTATAGAGGACTATAGAGAACTTCTCCCAGTTTGTTACAAGATCCTATCTCAATGTCTACTAGACACCTAACCTAACCTAACTGGCCCTGTGCTCTGTCTAGAGCACAGGGCCAGTTAGAACCGAACATTGGTGAATATCAAGCAGGTTTTCGACCGGGCAGATCCTGCCCTGAACAGATCCTGAACCTAAAGATGATTCTAAGACATCAAAAACTGTACAATAAAAATCTCGTCTGTACATTTGTGGCTTTCAAAAAAGAATATTATTCTATTGACCGTGAATCTTTATTCCAAATCTTGAAAGAACAAGGACTAGATCTGAAAACGCTGGCTATTATTAAAGCAACGTTAACTAACACAAGGTCAAAAGTTAAATTCATGGGTGACATCTCAGAGCCCTTCGAAATTAAAACTGGTGTGAGACAAGGGGATGGACTCTTGCCACTCTTATTTAACTGTGTTCTAGAAAAAGTAATACAGGAGTGGCGTGAAAAAAAGTCGGCACTGAATATTGACCAGCCCATTAAACTGGGGAGAACCAACATCAAAATTGATTGTCTGGCATTTGCTGATGATTGCAATTTTAGCTCAAGATGTATTAACGGCACAGAAACAGATTGAAATCCTAAAAGAAACAGCAGAAAAGGTAGGACTCCAAATTTCCTTTGAAAAGACACAATACATGACCTGCAACAGACTAAGAACACCATTTCTAAAAACAAAATATGGTAACATCAGACGAGTCTCTCAATTCAAATATTTGGGTGAAATAATCATGGAAAATGGGTTGGAAAAAGCGGCCAATAAGGGTAGATGTCAAAAAATGGAAACGGCATTGAAACTTACACAAAATATTTACAACAAAAAATGCCTATCTAAAAACACAAAACTAAGACATTACAACACGGTTATTAAGCCAGAATGTCTATATGCTGCAGAAACGCTCATTTTGAATAGAAAGCGGGACATCAAGGACATTGAAAAGAAGGAAAGAAAAATCATAAGAAAAATCCTAGGCCCCAAACAAATAAATAGCACAACAAACGACTTCGAGAAAACCAAGAAATCAAACAATACCCAGATATACATAGCGATATGAGAAAAAGAAGACTTAAGTTTTACGGACACATCAAACGGATGAATCCGAGTAGGCTAACTAGACAAATAGTCGAATTTTATGAAAATAGGAGTAGAGCTAAAGTAGAAATAATTAAATTGATTGCGGCAATTAAAGAGGACCTAAGATCAGCAAATATTACACAAAGTGAAATTCAGGATAGAGGCTGTTTCAGACAGAAGGTTAACGTTTGGAAGGTTGGCCAGAGAGAAAAATGTAGGAAGACTGGAACAACTTGGTCTGACGAAAGGAAAAAAGCTCATAGCGAAAGAATGAAATTAGTATGGGCGCAAAGGAAGGCTAACAACAACAAACGCCTCTAATTGTACTTCGCGTGGTCCACCAGGGCCCATACGTGAATAATAATAATAAAAATAGGTTGGATTTTGATATTTTCAGAAAAACCACCACCACTTCGAGATACATTCCTAACAATTCAAATCATAGCTTCCAAAATAAGATGGCTAGTTTAAATTTTATGGTAAATAGATTAATTAATTTTAAATAAAGATAATTATAACAAAGAATTAAAATTAATTAGGGAGGTATCTGAAGTGAATGGTTATAATAAGGACATTGTAGATAAACTAATTAGAAAACATAAGTTCAGAAAATTATTGAAAGAATCTTCGACTTTTCAAAAGGATCAGAACACAAAGAAATTCATGGTAATACCATTTGATGCCCAGTTGACAAGAGGACTAGACAAAATTTTGAAAAAAGTGGACATTAAGGTTGTGTACAAACCCTATAATAAATTAAGAGAAGTTCTGGGTAAAATCCAAAGGATAAAGTAGAGCAGCATGAAAAGTCGGGGATTTACGAAATTAGTTGTCAAGACTGTGATCGAAGATATATTGGGCAAACAAAAAGATCCATATTGACAAGATATAAAGAACATATTGCCCACATTAGATATGGGAGAAATGAAAAATCTTGTGTTGCCCAACATGCAATCGAACATGACCACAGTATAGATATTAGTAATTTAAGACTAATTAAAAGTGTTAATAAAAGGGCTTTGGATGCATGTGAAAGCATTCAAATAGAAAAATGTAAGAAAATCATGAACCGAGATAAAGGACCGATTCCTTTCAGTCAACTTTTTCAATTATTAATGTAAGGCTTAGTACACTTCACGGTTCATGATTCTTACACGCTTCGTTAGGCATGGTTTTCATATAAATAGAACATAGTTTAGTTTTAGAATTAGATTAAATCATCTCCTGATGATGCTAACATGGTTAGCGAAACGTGCGTCGAGCAGTTCAAAAAAGTGTTTTGGTGTTAATGGTAAATCTCTTCAAGTTTAGTGAAGGAAGCATGTTAGATGGGTTATTGTGGATCTACCTTGAAAGAACACCGGATTGATATGGGGCGATAGTTAGGGACATGTGCTGGGTTGCCAGATTTGTGAACAGAAGTGATCTTGGAGGATTTCCATGTGCTGAGAATTGTGCTTGTTTTAATTGATAAATTGTACAGATCAAGCAATGGCTCCTTCAAAATGATAGAAGAGTTCTTAACAAGAAAAGCTTGGATTTTATCAGGACCAGCTGTGAGTTAGTCATTAACTTTTTAATGGCAACTTTAATATCAGTAACGTTAAGAAGCTGTAGCGTGTGCGATTCATTTGTGAATGTATCATTATCAATTGAGGAAGGAAAGTCCATAGAAGAAATATAAACCTTTTTAAAAATATCCGCAATACCATTTACGACTTCGCTCGGGGTCTTCAAATCTGCAGAGTACTATACAATATCGCCAGGAATCCGAGATGTGGCTTTCCTGCGGGAGACGTACTGCCAGAATTGTTTCGGGTCGTCAGTTAGAGAGGATTGTATTTTATTAATGTGATTTTGGTAGGCTCGACTTTTATTTTTAACTTCCATGTCCTGTGTAGCCGAGATTTATCGCAAATATCCCTTATGATGTCAGCAGAAAACAAGCCGGGATAGTGACTAGCGTTATTTCTACTGGTTAGAGTTGGGACCGGAAATTCTTCATAGAAATCTCAAGAATATACTGATCTTTACTGACTCCCTAAATGTCATTGACAAACTAAATGGAATAGGCATAAATGTTTACAATACTCTGTGAGTTTAAATGCAAAACGAATTCTTACTGAGCCAGAGCAAGAGGAATGAACATACATCCTGCTTGAATCCTTGGGAACCAGAACATAAGAGATCTCGCCAATATTGGAAAACACCTGAATGTTAAAAAAAAAACGACCTAATCTCACTACTCGAAAACAAAAATATTTCAAGAATGTCCCTGGAAATGGAAAAATGAACTAAAGCTCAGAAGACACTGATACAGTTCAATCACATCTGATTTCCTACGGGTCCCATGGTATTATAAATATTCTTATGTCATCAGAAGACACATCACAAATATAATCAGACTGAAAACTGACCATTGCCTTACCAGAAGGCACCTTTTTAAACTGAGGATCGAGAATAATCTGTACTTCTATATATCTGTACTTCTATATATATAAATCTGCAGTGGTTTTAGGGATGTTCCGTTATAACTACTGAACCATGCATCCGATTGACTTGAAACTTGGTATCCATGTAGAAAATACATGTACTTAATGAATAGGCTAATATTTATATGAGTGTTGGACCCCCTACACCAGTTGCGGTGGCCTTAATGATGAGAATCGCTAATTATCTGATTTTATAGCTTTTATAAACTTATTATTAAAATGAAAATTTGAAATGATTTTTTTCTTTCTTGGGCTATACATATTAAGACTAATTTAGAACGTCTGCAACGGAGTTCAAATTCCTAAAGCGGTTGTGAGGGCGCTAATGATCAAAAACGCTAAATTTAAAATTTCAGCTTTTATCAACTTATTATTGATTATTATTATCATGTACATTAACTACTATTATTGTTAATTTTAATAAATTAATTATTAATTAAACTATTAAATTAATATTTTTCTGTAGCATTAAAACTTTGTTTGTTTTTTTCTAACCTAATTAAGTTTGTTTATTCTAACCTAACAAATTTTTATCAAATGTCAATTGACTGATTTAAAAAAATATTAAAAACATATATATATATATATATATATATATATATATATATATATATATATATATATATATATATATATATATATATATATATATATATATATATGTATGTATGTATATGTTTATATTTATATATGTATATGTTTATATTTATTAATTAAAGAAGAAAAGAAGGAAGCCTGGAATAATTAGATTAAAACGAAAAATTAGTTTCCCAGCATTAAATTAGTAAGATATTTATTTCAACTTTTTATATTGAATTTTCGGATGTCAATCTCAAAATAGTCTTTAATTATTTCTAATTATTTCTTGTAGTCATAAATGCCTAAAAAAGGAAAGTCCAAATTAAATTTGGTAACTTCTAAATCAAAGTATATGAAAGTTAAGCGTGCATGTGAAAGTCAAAATGAAACGGAAAATAGATTACAAAAAAAAAAGAGGAAAGAAGATTTACGACGTATGAAATTAAAAATTCGTTGGAAAGTAAAAATAAATTGTGGTTTTTCGTATGATCCTACAGTCGATTATAAACAACAATCAAAATTAAGTTCAATGACAAAAATTTGTAGTTATTGTAAAGCTTTAAAGTGGATTGGTGAATGTGAAGGTTTATGCTGTTCAGCTGGCAAAATGAAACTAGAACCTTTGCCACAACTTCCAAAGCTATTAAAATCGCTATTCCATGGAACACATGTAAAATCAAATGTATTTTTAAAATCTATCAGACCACCTTACAACAATGCTTTCCAAATGACATCATTCGGTGCAATGAAGAAGATGTCGTTTTAACTAATAAGTACATGGGACTCATGAACGATTTGCGGCCAATCGAAACTATCATCGAAGAAGATGAGATAGACGACAAAGATTAAATGTTAGGAAGATTAAATACTATATTTGAGGGCACTATATGTAAGCTTGATTTAAGACGGGAAAGGGAAGTTAATTTTTTTTTAATAAAGAAACTGTAATAATGACAATAAATAATAATGTTAATTTTAAATGCCCAGCGAAGCGGGCGGGTACAGCTAGTCTTTTATGTAAAGAGTCTCTCAAATCTCGAATTTTTAAATTTTTGAATAAAACACAGAATTCACGTTGATTTCAAAAAACTTTTTATTGATAATTAAAAAATAGTGTATGACATTTAAACACGAGAGACAATATCTGCCAAATGACCACCTCTTGCAGCTCCACAAACGTCCACTATTTTGTCAACATTTTGGATGACACTTTAGCATAACCGCAGCTCTGTCTCACCAATAACTCGAATAATTGCATCCTTTAGTCCAGGAATTGATTGTGGATTGTTCTTATAGACGTGAAATTTCACATAACCCCAAAGAAAATATTCTAACTATGTGATTAACATCACCGTTTCTTTCAATAACTCGTTCAGGAAATTTTTCTCTCAATAAATCAATTGTTTCATTAGCAGAGTGAGGTCTGGCGCCATTCTGTTGGAACCACATATTCACTAGATTAATATTATCCAATTCAACCTACAAAAATCCAGTTATCATCTCACAATATCGAACACCAGTCACAGTTACAGCTTTATCAGGAGCATTCTGAACGAAATACGGCCAAATTACACCTCCTGACCATAAGGTACACCAAACAGTGACTCGTTTAATGTGTAAAGGTTTCTCATGAAGCAATCGGCAATTTTGCCCAAATTAGGCAATTTTCTTTATTAACATAACCACCAATTTCAAAATGTGCTGAAAAGATGTCAGTCTCAAAGTCTATCTGTCAAAGTCTATCAGGAAACCTACCGACTGGCTAGTGACCAACGTAGAACACTTCTCAGAAGGCATCCGGCCTTACCCAGCCTTTAACTGGCGTGACGGAGGGGTAATTCGTTGTCGGACTCTCTTACCTAGAAACAATCACAGACATTTAGGAGGTAAACAGACATAAGAAAGAAAGAAAAACAAACATCCGAGCGCTGGAATCGAACCAACTACCGCTCCCAATGCGGTTTATTATCGTCGTACTGCTCTTATCGTCCACATCAAAGCGTCCGGCCCAGTGGCTTTAGTTCCTGTGTTATTTAAACCTTATATGCCTTCAGAGCTAAATCATTTCGTAAAATACGCCATGTTGTGGGTTAACTGAGTCCAAATTGTTGCAACTAATAAAAATTTCTGGCTCATCGGCAACACTTTCACGTACTAAATCAATATGCTCTTGTGCACGACCACTACGACTATATATTGCTCTTCTTTTATCTTCCACAAAACCAGCTTCTTGACAATTCGATTGGTAGTGCTTTCAGATGGACGATTGTGCAAACCGTAAACATTTCTAAAAACATTATTTTCTAAAAACATTTTTCACCGAACGCCAATTTTCATAAAATAATTCAGTTTTAACGCGTTGTTGTATTGTGTACGACTCCATTTTTTTAAATGTCATATATCACACTTCTGAAATGAGACTAGACTCAACCACAACGCCCTCTTTTATTCAAGAATTTAAAAAACGGCTCAATTTGAAAGACCTATTACATTGTTTCAGTTTTTTCGTGGGTTTATATTCTGTTCTTATAAATAAATGTAAAAATTACTCAAAAAAAACGAAGAATTAACTTGAAGAGATAGTATGCGCGGGATATTTGAAATGAAAAGTCGTCCATTACGCCATTACATCACGTCCATTTATTTTCACTAAAAAAACCTACAACTTAATCAGATCCAATAATGTTTGATGCTTATACTGAGCAAGCTTCATCAGAAAGAGCCGAAAGGAATGGTTTCAACTATTCCAAAGTTGTTGTGTCAGTGTGGAATACAAAGAGAAATCTAGAGAAGCAAAAAAAAATAAAAATACCGAATTGCAAGCATTGATAATTGCAAATTCAACTGAAACACTCGAAAAATTGTCAGCTATCGTCAACAAAAAGGCCAAATTATTCCTTGAGCTGTCTTTAAATGCTTACTTGCCCTGGAGAAGATACGAAAAGTGGAAAGTTGGTTTCTGCCAAGTAGAAAAAAAAGAATTGTTATTGATATACATGATGAAAAATAGATTCTAAACGGAAATAATTATGGGCTGGTCCAGAGGAACCATCCACGTCGATAGTAAAGAGGAATAGTCACTCTTATAATTTGTATCGTGTATTTGATCATGTTAACACCTGAGACTTCTATCTAAACGCACGCTCAAAACGTGATATTCTCATTTATATTTATTTTGACTTCCGTTTTGACATAGAGGAACCAACAAAGTGGTTAAGATGGGTCAATTTCGACCTGTATACTTATAATATACTTATAAGGGAACTCATAAAGGAAATTAATTGAAAAACAGACATTTTCCTCCCGTGCGTGTCTTGTCAATTCCTCGGTCAACCGGTTTCAGGTATTATAGCCTTCATTGAGCTAACTCAACGTCAACATCTAGGAACAAGCGATGCATCTAGCAGAGCCTAAGATGAGTCAATTCCGACTTGTCCAGAAGACGAGGCGAGTCGCGCCGTCGCCAAGTTAAGAGACGAACACGCGAGGTGCGGTTAGATTAGTGGAGGAATCTCCCGAAACCAGTTTTTAACATTAAAGCCTTCATCCTATGACCTTGATTTGCTAAGTGGTATACATTACTTTTTCAAGCAAAAAAACATCTAGTTTATGTCTCATCCACCATATAGACCTAAATTTATCACCTTGAATTTTTTTATGATCTGTCTTTCTCCAAAGATTAAACAAAATTATTCTGTATCTCTCATAAATAACTCTAAAGACGTCAAACTGACATTTCAAACGCAACCAGTAACACCATGCTATTTCCCCTATCCCCTCCGCATCCCCACCCACCTGCCATAAACAATACATGTCTGCAAAAAATAAATAACTTATCTTTAACCTGATAAAACTAACAGGTTTTTTAAGCGAGTATTCATTATCTGGCCCACCGTATAAGTCGTTACCTCTCCCTACCGATTTCCACCTGTTAAAAGCAAAAAAGAGAAACCCGCCTTCACAGAAAGCACACATCGCTCCGTTACGTAGTGTACTTCCTCTCGTCGACCAATCCGCTTCTTGGTTTTCGATCGGACGAGGACTCGCGTCATCGCGTCAATATTCTCGTCCGTCTTTGAAGTTTTCGTGGGTGCGAGAGGAAATTAAGCAGAAAAATGGTGAGTTTTCCGAGAAAAATTCCACAATTATTAGTTAAGCAATCGAAATAAATCACATAATCTTCTAATCACTTAGTTTCTTCAGTTTAAAATGCGTTAAAGTACCGTTTAATCGTTGGGTGTGAGTTTTAAATGAAAGTTTTTCTCGCTCAAGTGAAAAAAATATATTTTAAAACAATGACATTCTCTATTCGATGTACCACCGTGTATTTTTAGATAAATAATTCGATTTTGATCGGGGGTTTTATCGATTCTCATTTTGGAAAGTGGGTGTAAAAGGTTTGTGTTTGTTTTTGAGGTTAAGCGAAGCGACAAATATAGGTTAAGTCTGTTTATACTCGATCAGGATGTTGCGTGCCGTCGAGAAAAGCGTGGGCTGCTATTTGTTACCAACTATAACATTGTAAAAACTTTCGTTTGAACATAAATCATTTTAATGTTTGTTTGCTTAAAAATATCAATGTTCTTCGCAAAATAATTAACATGTTAAGTATTTGCAAACTAAGTATTGATTGCGTTTCGAGGAAAAAAAGCGCGACCAACATTAGTAATAGATAAAATAAAATATATAAAAAATACAGTGTTGGAATAGATACCTAATTGATGAAACAGCCACGCAAGAATAATAAATATTCCGAGCTCCTCTTCTTCCTGTGGTCCTACAGGACTTCTTCAGTTCTTCTAAAATGCAAGTTTGAAAGAGCGCAAAACTGCAAATATCTAAGCGTAAGCTTAAATAGCAAGCACGAAAGAAGCGCAGAAATAGATAACCAAATATTAGCAGGAAACAGAGCCTATTGGACATAATAAAAATTATTAAACTGAAAATATGCAAGGTAGCAATCAGATCTGTCAGTAGAAATGTACTGAACGATATGACTTGGTACTTGCAGGTGTTTTCAACTTCGCTCAACATGCTATCTAACGA